>CAMXCT020006628.1:126528-379422 GCA_947184155.2 Cladocopium goreaui | reverse complement strand
TGGTGTTTCACCACATCATGTTTTTCTGCCAAATCCTATTTGGACCCCCCAGTTTTGCTTATGAAATCGTCCCATCCGCCCGGCTCCAGCGGAAAACCCCTGCCAGTTCCCGTCGCACGCAGCATGGCGCCTAAGAAGGCCGACAAGGCCAAGGCCGACAAAGCCGAGAAGGCGGCGAAAGCGGTGAAGACCAGCGTTGGCAAGAAGGTGGCAAACACATGGGGGGGCTCCATGGAGAAACGCCCCGAAAATGGATGAAACTTTTTGTGGTGATGAAGCTGTGTAATAAATGGGCCTTGGGGAACTGACACCACCGTTTTTCTGGATTGTTGTTTTGCGTTTTTAGGGATGTGTTTGGTTTTATATTTCTTGTTTCCTGCATGTTTTGAAGAATGTGATTGTTTACAACATACCGGAAGGGGTGAAATAACTAGTAAGGGCCCAACACCAGCCCATCAAAAGCAGTTGCTGTAGTCGCATTGCCTTTTGTTTCAAAATGACTGTCATCGAATCTTGCTGCGAAAAAACACATCGGCAGAAACATAGAGCAACTGCATGACATGTTTCCATCCATCAGTCCAGTCTCCTCATTGTAGCACCCTGTTGAGGTGAAGAAGATCCGAACCAAGGTTCGCTTCTACAAGCCCAAGACCTTGGAAAAGGCCAATTGTTTCTGGTTTCATCATATTTCATTCATTGCTTTGATGAGTTGCAACCCTTTTCATGATGAAGATCCCAACTGACACCAATGTTTTCCCTTTTGGGGTGCATGGCTCAACCTCCAGGCCAGGAATGGCAAATACCCTCGAAAGTCCGTGGAGTCTCGAGGGGACAAGCTGGACAAGTACCGCATCATCCAGTGCCCTGTGACCACAGAGTCCGCCATGAAGAAGATTGAGGAGATCAACACTTTGGTGTTTTTGGTGGATGTCAAGGCCACCAAGCCCAAGATCAAGGACGCTGTGAAGCAGCTCTACGATGTGAAGTGCGCCAAGGTCAACACCCTCATCCGCCCTGATGGGAGCCTTGGATCAATGGGACATTCAACCTTGGTCCATAGGTGGTTAATCCATGTTGATTCGTGTTTTGGTTCATCCTTGAGGAGTTTAATACAGTTTCATTCTGCAGTCTTGAACGTAGGGTAGCAAGATGGAGAGTACCAGTTTGATAACTTCAATCTTGGACCTGAGCCATACCAGCACAGTTTAGTGCAAGATCACAAATAGGGACGGTTGGACCCAGCTTTAAACAAATGGTTTTGGTTGTAAATAGGGTTTCCCCAAATCCACTGACTAATAGTCATTCTCCTCATTTTGGGGGCATACCTCATGTGCAAACACACTCAAATATCATATCAAGTTGACCACTGTACATATCTCATGATTGTCACTGTCACCATTAAATCATTATCATCCCACTATGGTTGGTATATTCCCATGGAATATCCCCAAAATTATCCCGCCAGTCCATCATTCATGGCTTAACCCCTCCCCATTTTTTCCAACTATATCTTCATGATGTTCATTTTTTTAATGCCCATTCCAAGTTGGTTATATCCCTGGTACCGTAGATCCCCAAGTTTCATGGTTCAAGACAATGTTTTCCTCATATTCGGTTAAACCGTCTATGCTGTCAGGAAGAAGAAGGCCTACGTTCGCTTGACCCAGGACTACGATGCTCTGGACGTGGCCAATCGCATCGGCATCATCTGAGTTGGTCGCTGGTCACTGCGTCCGCGCGACACGCGAGTTGGGAGCTGGAAAAGCTGCTGCTTTTGTCCTTGGCGTCTTTCTTCAACACGGATTGTATAATGGGAAGTTCATGGAAATTAACCAAAATGTTGATTCTCGTTTTTGTGGAATTGTTTTTGTTCCTGGGTGAGTGGGGGTTCCGGGTTGTTGTTGACTTTGTTGATGGATAAAGGGGGAACTCGGCAGAAATTGGGATGTATGTTGGAGATGTGTTATTTGCTTGTGTAGCCCTTGGGCAAATCCAATATATTCGCGGTGCAGGTGAGGAGAGCACTTGAGAGCACCAACCATATTGTGTGCTATATGTGCGGGTGTGTCCTTAGACTACGAGACCAATACTGGTTGGTGATTTGGGATATTCTTATTTTTCAGATATTTGGAATAATCTTCCCAACTGACACTGACCAATATTTTTTCAGAGGGGTTGAAACCACCAACCAGAATATATACTAAGATACCAGTAAGTCCAATTCTCACAACTATGTTCCATTGTTACGTTGGTTGTCCCCACCATGCTTCTATTGCGCTTTGCATCTGACCCCTGCCCTCTCACAATACATTTGTTTGACAATGGTTAGTTGTAGATTTAGTTCTCTTTGTTTCGCAATCCCATCGAGAAGCTAGCTAGCACATGATGGGACAAAATCCTCATATATGCCGCTTACGGGATGCAACCTGCCCAGCCAATGAGAAGGTTGAAAGAGACAAGAGAAAAGAACGCCCAATCCAACCGTATCACCACATATCACCACTGAATAGGAAACAGCTGTTATAGCTGAAGCTTGTTCCTGGTGACTTTTCTACCAGCTGCAGAGTCGAAGCGCTGAGGTGAGAGCGCCTTTACTGGACAGTGCGGGAAAAGAGGGTGTTGTGGCCGTGGGCTGTGCCTGCATCCCAGATGGGTCAACAGGACTTTGCCCAGATGATACCCGGTGGGGGCAAGTTGGGAAGACACAACCAGAAGGATCCTGAAGGAAGTTTGTTACATAGCCGGATTGTACTCATCAACATGGGATATAGAAGTACAGAGAGAGGAGAGAGAGGGAAATTACTGTATACATATTTTTTTGTGCCGATAGGCCCTGTATGCGCGTGTGGACATACAAGCAGCAACTTCAACAATCAACTCGTGATCGCAGACATGGTGATTTCCCATTCGCTACTGGCAAACCTCACTGATTCTCATCAGTAGCACCCATGTTTTGTGGACCATCCTTTATCGGTTGATTGTGGTTGAGCCAAGGTTTTTGACTACTTGAAAGTGCAGCCCCAGTTAGAAGTGTATATATATACATATATATATATATACTAGTTATGAGGTTTGCTAGCTTACGTCCCAACTAATGGGGGTCTATAACCATGGTTATATTCATTTATTTAATTTCTTTATATCTATTGTAACCTCAACTGCGCCCTCAAGTAGGAGTCGAGTGGGTTCTTTTGTTTCCTTCCTTTGCTTGGTGCCACACATCACCTTTCGGTCCATGGACATGGTTAACTCACCCAAGACCCGACACAACCTCCTGAGATCTTTGCCAGCGCTTTGGGCACAAGGGCAGGGCACAATGAGCAGATCGGCGGGGGCAGGATCAACGCCGTAACGGAATCGATTGGAAGGCTTACCTCATATTCATCCCACATGCTTCATGGCTTCAGCTCCTAGCCATTGCCAGTTTCATCCCCCACCCACTACCCCCAACCAGTCCCTACTTACTGTGCGGGGTTTCCCCCAGCTGGTTGGGTGCCTTAAATGTAGCCGCAGGGGCCCCGGACCGTGCCATGGGCCATGGGGAATTTGCTTCTTCCGCCTTGTTGCTGTAGCGAGAACGGGGCCGGCCTGGTGGAGCGTGGACTGTCCAGCCGCTGAAGCTGAGAAGCTGACGGGAGAATGCTCTTAAAGCAGACCAGGGAAGGTTAGCTATATCATGCTATATCTATATTTTTAATTATAGATAATATAATTGCATAGAATTATATCTATAAACAAAATACAAGTAATCATACTTTACATTATATACTTGAATGGCATCGAACTACTTTGGATTATGGTTGGGAAGGTTATTGTCGGATATGTTCTGCTATAATTATTCAGATTGGATACGGCCATGTTGGGATTTTCCTGTTGGATGTCAGGGCTGCATTTTCTTGTTCTTCCTGTGATTTTGTTGCGCCACCTTTTCTTCACCTCACCCAATCAGACTCTGCTCCGAAATGCTCCTGCTGCAGAAGATGCGGTCCTTGTGTTTTCATGGGTTGAAGCCACCAACCAATGAATATTACGAAATCCTAGAACCAGGTGCCTGCAGGGTGGCCGGCCCTGCTTGTGCATCTTTGTGTTGAATACCAGTTAAACTACTTTCCTTGAACTTGATGATGGGAATTTTCACGGGAAACTGTAGCAAACTCCGAATTTTGTTGGTTGAAATATGTTAAAACAACCATGGGTTCCGCTTGAAGTTTTTTCACTATACATAAGCCCATTGAAAATTGGGATGGGTTACATGTGCTGGGGCTGGTGCAGTCCCAGTTTCTGATCCCAGCAACTTGAGCCAGTAATGGGATAGGATACAACTGGCCACCTTCCGGTTGTTGGGTAGAAATTCAATCTCCACTGCCAGCTGTGTTTTTGTTCAGTCATGTCCTCTTTGGTGAACCTGTTGCTGGCCGCGTGTTTGAAACATGATCATTTTGATTATATAATCCCTTTCCCGTAGTGGATACCCCCCCTGATTGGATCATGTGAGTAGATATGAGTAGATCCAATAAAAATCCATGGCTTCTAGCGCGGTATTTGAATGATTTTTTTACAACGGTTCTGGGAACTCGGCAGAAGCTGAACGCTGCGATGTTGAAAATTTGCCCTTGTTGATTGCCGGTGGTTAGTTATCAAAGTGTTGGTGATATATGACTCATTATAGGTATAGTTATTGCACTATTTTTGATAGTTGATAAACCCTTATTATTAATTCTTGGGGGAGTCACCTCGGAGGGGGGGGTGTGGGTCCTGCTGACCTTTGTAAGGCCAGGATGCTCCCGGCCGGAATGAGCTTGCGGTGTCCATGCCGAGCATGTCACCCTCCATGCCCCATTCCCATGTCGGGGCGCTGGGACCGGGTCAATATTGTGTGGGGCCCAACGTCCACCAGGAAATAGTGGTGGTTTTGGTGTGGTAAAAGATGGAGGTCACCAACTACCAACATTTTTTGTTGCATATTTCAGACTAGAGAGGAAGAAACGAACGGATGCTAATGGCATAGAAATAGAAATCTGGAATTATGAGCCTATGGACTATGGACCACCTGTCCCTCTTGGTCCTTGCCGTATTGCTTCTCGTCACTGATCTTAGACATTCGAAACAGATGTTCGGTTTTGTGGAAGATGTGGGAAGTAGCTTGATCATGTTTGATCAATTTTTCTTGACGGGTCGCGTTCCACTTGGTCGCTGGTTTGCTATGCTCCTTCTGGTTTCCCTGCTGTCCCAAGCCCCTTCCGGGAATCACAACTGGTGGGTTGCCAGATGCATAACGCATAACGCAATATAAACTCACATGTTTATTTGATTGTGTGCTCATGTTTGGTGACTAAACACATCTAAACACCTTGTGTGATGCTTCTTTTTCGTTTGAAAACATCGTTTGATTGTCCGAAAAATAAAAACATGGAAATCCCCACACCTTTATCAATTTTAGATGTTTTTTTTTCCTATGGCTAGATCCCAAAACCATGCCATCCCCTTCTGACGGCAACCGCTGAAAACCGCCAGGATCCGACGGAGGAGGAGAACTCCGCCGTGTTCCTCGACGGCGGCCTGCGGTTTCTGGGCAAATTCCAGGAGATCCTTCGGGTTTGAAAACTGCAGAATCCCATGGATGGTTTCTGCCAAGAACCTGGGTGAACCTTGGAAAAACCATCAACAAATCGTGGTTTCACTAATCGATTTTTCATGGGATTTCATGAGGATATCCTTGTAGGTTGTATGTCCAGCTATTAGTATGGTGCTGGGATAAAGCTGAAGATTTATACAACCATACTGAGGATATAGTGGGGATAGAAGCAACCAGTCCGGTTCAACTTGGATCATTTCCGTCAAAATTGGTCTAGGGCGGTCCCAAGAAAGATCCCGAAAAGTGTGTGACCAGGATGGTGGTTCGATGATGTTTCCTCCAGAGTTTCCAGGTGTCCAACTGTTCCTATCTACTTGGAGTGTGCTAGCCATCAACAAATAGAGATTTTTCATGGGTTTTAATGGGATGTCATGAGGAATAATGTATGTCCAGCAGATAAACCATGCGAAACCAGGGATAAATTTGGAAATATGGTGAGTTTTGAGGATTTATTATAGGCTGGATTTAAAGAACAGCGGGGTATAGTGGGAATAAAACCGCATTCTGGGTCAACCCTGGACAGAGTACTCCTTTCATTGTCAATTCATATTTTGTTACAGATATACTAGCGGGAGAAGGGCAGGGTATCTAAGATTTGCCATGTTACCGGTACTGGGTACAGATAGATGCGCATTTCTCACAAAAATATCTGCTGTTGATCAACACATGCACGTGAATTACACTAGCCACCAGCTATGTCCTTGCATTTGATGTCAGCATTCTTGTTGTCATGTTCCGACTGGTTTATCCGTAAAGGTTGGGAAGTTCCGGGAATGAAGACACACACACACACGCGGATATATATATAATGTAATATAATATATATATAATATAATATATAGAATCTATAGTATATATCCGTTAATATATATATATATGTATATATATATATATATTATTGTATATATATATATATTTATTTATATTACATATATATATGTATATTACATATATATATATATTATACATATATACAGTCATACACAAAAAATATAAATATAAATATATATATATATTACCTAGAACTTGTTTTCCGGGTGGCCCAGCAGAAAAACCTCTGGCCGTTGGCCAAGCTCCCTGAATCCCGGTTTCAGCTCCGAGCTCGCAGCGTGGAGGATGGAATGAAGACCGGCTACGGCATCTTGGAGCGGCCTGCCGCTCGGCGCGGCATGGCGGATCAGAATTTAGCCAATGAGTTTGGGAGTTTGATCAATGGATCTTCAACTTCTAAGTGATTTTGAAGATTTGTTGTTAGTTATCTATGCTGATTAATGGGTTTTGGTCTTGGTGACTTCAATGGATGGGGTTTGAAAGAGATTGGATTTGATCAGATTTTATGATGAACTTTTGTCTTTGCACCCCCAAGTTGGGACTTGGATTTCTTTGAACAGGACTCGAAACGCCCCCACTACAGGAGCGAATTAATGTTTCAACAAGTGGAAGTTCCATCGGCAAAAACCAGCTTTAAACAACAATAATGACGCACGGATTCACCAAGCATACCAAAACGGATGCATGTCATCACGTTTGACTTATGAAAAGCGCGAAAATAGATCGATCACCAGGTATGTGAGGAGAGAGTACTGATGAGCACTGTATATTCTCCAAACGGTATGTTCCCTCATTCTTCTCCACAGCCGATGATGCTGGCCTACACTCTACAATCTCTCCATCTTGGGGGATCATCTCCTTTAGAATTCACCGAAATAATTTGAAGACACCTCCATAGGTGGAGCTAAAGCCATGCTTTCCTCTAGGTTTTGGTTCAACCAACCCATTGATCACTAGACATCATTATTCATATATTCATTGGTGGCATCTCCATTTTTGGATCGCTAAATGATGTGAAATCAATATGAACAGTTAAATCCTTGATTGTGCCCTTGACCTTATAGGTTTCCATCTGTGGTTCTGAGGATGGCAGCCGCTATGAAGGCGAATTCCACGAGGACAAAGCGAGTTCCGCGGCGTGAGGGGAGCGCTGCTGATCGGTGCAGGTTTCCTAATAGGATCTATGGGACTGGGACTAGTTTAGGTCTTGACTTGGAATACTTCAAATGAATGAACATATATTATTAAGTATATTACTGTATTATGAAGTAATAGTCTCATAGTCTCCATATATATACAGTAGTATATGTATATGTATATATATATATATTCCAGTAATAAGTAATAGCCTTATAAAGACTTACATCGTAGCGTTGAAGATGCAACCAGGCAACCAGCTTCCGATCTAGACATCGGTGGAATTTCAAGTGCTGGCATCTGGATTCAACGCGTTTTTTTAAATAGGGAGTTAGGGTAGCCATCATTTAGTGAGATGAGATGATTGAGAAATAACACCAATTTTATGGAGGATCACCCACTTAGTATATTTAGTACTATTAAACCTGTCCCGTTGCGGTTCGTGGTGTGCGTCTGCACGCGCATAGTTTTTTCATTGCATCTTCACATCATGCTGATTTCCATTTAGTCAGGTGTGTGTTTTTTTTTTATATGTATCAACATACCTTTGCTCCCAGAACTGGATGTAGGGAAAAAATCGAGTGAACCCTGTTTAAAAATGATGATGTCTCATATTTTCTGGCTTTTCCGATCCATATTTTCCCGGTGAAATGCACCATGTTTGATGCTGAAATCCCTCATCTTTCCGACGGCTCTTCCAAGGTGGTCCAGGGACGTTGGTTTGTGCCACCGGCGATGTGTACGAGGGTCAATGGCTCGAGGAGCCAACCGGATGGTGCGTGCCAGTTAGTTGCCTCATGACCATGATAGCAAGTCTATTACATATATGATATATAAATTAAAAACCACCAAAGATTGAAAAGGAACAAATTGCCACTACCATTCACTCCTATCTCTATGTGGAGGTGCTATATAATAATTATATATGTTTGTCATTATCTGTCTATATACAGTAAAGGCCAATGGTTGACCATCATTGTATCAATTCAACTGCCTTTTGAGGTAGCATTTACCATTTTCAGACACGCCCAAATGGGCAGATGTTCAGTGGCACATGGGCTATTCTATGTTTGGGTTAGAAGCCTTCTATTTAAGAAGCACTTGTGCGCCTTCCCATATCTCGAAAGGTAGCGGTGAGCTACCTGAGTTCCCCCTTGCGTAGCAAGTATTAGGGGGCGAGCGGTGCAAGTGCAAGAGTTTGGGCCGGTTATGTCTCGGTCCGCCTTTCAAGGGGGGGGGGGGCCCCCCTGTTTTTGTTTCGACCTAATACCTACATAGGTACATGCATGAGTATTGAGCACATTTATATGCGCCCTCAAGGCTCAAGAGGTATATAGAGTAACCCTGTAGACAAGCACTGACCGGCAACAGGCTGAGAGTAAAAGAGTGCTGTCATTGGGGAAGACGCCTTAGCTGATCTTGAAGTAGACGCTAGGGCCCCTCTTCAAGTGGTAGCGGAGCAGTGATCCCTCATTGAGGGTGAGCTCCAGGTAGAGCCCAAGAAATGGCAAGCCATGGCTATGATGATGATGACTTCGACATTGTCGATGCAAATGAATGGAACCAATATGACTCTTATGCAATGAGAAGAGCACCCCAGCATACACAGATTCATATGACGCAACAGATGACCACAAAGGTTGCTCCAGCCTATGATGGGCGAACCAGCTTCTTTGCTTTTGAGGATGCAATTGATGACTGGTGTGACATTACGGAGTTAGAACCAGAGAAACGTGGTCCAGCATTGCGCAACAGACTGGAAGGAGATGCTCAACAATACAAGAGGCTATTGGATAGAGAATTACTCAGGGATCCCTATGAAGGAGTGGCTTATTTCAAAAGATTTCTACGACCTCATTTCATCAAAGGTGCCCAGAACGTGTTCTTATACCGTTTCATGCAGTTCATGAAGTTCAACAGAGGAACCATGGATCTTCAGAAGTGGATGACTAGATTTCAACTCACTGGCAATAGACTTATTGAGTCTTGGATGGATTTACTTCCAGAAGTAACAGTGACTAGTCCTGAAGCAATTCTGTTTGTTCAACAACGACGTCAAGAACATGAACGAGATCAACAAGAGAGAGCTGAAGTAGCAGCAGCCTCAGGAACACCCCATGTAGCTGTTCCTTGGACAGATGAACTGGCACTAGCGGCATTCAGACAATTTCAGGAAAATCGTAGAGAAGCACAGCGACAAGCATTCCCACTGGGTGAAAATTTGCTAGCATTGATTTTTGTAAGTCTAGCTGACCTGAGTCAAGATCAGAGAAACACACTCACAAGTATCATGACACATCGTGGACGAACCCTCGATCGATACAGTATTCAAGAACTACGTGACCTGTTTTTGGAAATGTTTTGCACTACCAAAACAGCAGTTGACAATCCATTGATGCAACCCTCTGGCATGGCACAGAGAAGATCTTTCCTCGTACTGGATGAAGGTGAATTAGAAGGAACCGACGGCTATTGGGCCGAAGATGAAGAAGACGGCGCAGAAGGATTCCTGGATGCCTTAGAAGATGTTTTCTGGGTTTATGATGACGCCAACTTCACATGGTATCAGAGAAGGTTCCAAGGCAAATACATCAGACGAGGCAAAGGTAAAGGAAAGAGAAAAGGAAAAGGAAAAGGCAGAGGAGGACGAAGGTTCTTCAAATCAAGAAAAGGAAAAGGCCGAGGAAAAGGAAGAAGAAAAGGCCGTGCTCACATGGTGAGTGAAGAAGGTTATGAAGATGAATGGCAAGAAGATGAATGGAATGAAAACTATGACGGCTATTGGGCCGATGATCAAACCTGGAATGAAGGCTATTGGGCCTATGATGATCTGTACTACATGGATGAGTATGGATACTTCCAGAAGAAAGGAAAAGGAAAAGGAAAAGGAAAGAAAGGCAAGAAAGGCAAGGATGATGATGGAAAAGGAGGAAAGCCAGGAGATGGAAAAGGCAAGTCGAACTATGTTCAACCTCAGACCACATCAGCTCCTGCCATACAGAATCAACCAACTCAACAAGCTCATTATTCTTCTGCAGCTTCAAGTTCTGGTCATGGTTTCTTTTCATTTGGAACAACTGAACCAGCACGTGTTGATGTTGCAGAGACAGAGCCAGCACGTGTTGATGTTTTGACATCCACGTATGCAGCACAAGATGAACAACGACGTACTCGTCGTGGAGGACAGAACCAACGTGATGCAAGAGCACATCAAAACAGGAGAGAAATGAAGAGATTCCCTGTTCTGGTTGGAGAAGTTGGTGCACTACGACAAGGTGTACAACAACGTCCAGCTGTAGTGCCCAGGCAAGTTGGTCTTCAAGAAGGTGAGGCTTCATGGAAGCCATTGGCAGAAGGCACATCATTGTTTTCACATGGATGCTCTACAGAGATAGAGGAACCATCACAGCAGAGTGCTTTTTCATTTCATACTGTACAAACTGATCTGGCATGTGAGAATGGACTAGCTTTTCACACAGAGAATTCTGCACCACCAACTGTGTGTATTCTGGATCTTGGATGCACAAGAGCTATGGGCTCTCGACGAGCAGTTGAAGCATTTTGCAGATATGTTGACTCACATCCCAACAGTGGACTCTGGTATGAAATTCAGCCAACAAGTTCAAGATTCTTCTTTGCAAACTCACAACAATCAAAATGTACTGAGAAGCTCGTGATATTCATGTATGATCATGGATGGAACACTCAGTTTACAGAATTCGACATTGTCGAAGAAGGTGATGTCCCATTGTTGATGTCACTTCCACAGATGAGAAACCTTGGATTTCAATTTGAACTTACTCCAGAGAAGGCTTATTTGTCCTGTGCACGTATTGGCATGAGAAAAATGGTTTTGAGGACAGCCATCAGTACTCATCTCATTCTCGACCTACAAGATGTAGCATGGTACATGAGCCAAGTTCATTTCAAGACTCCACAAGTCAAAAGTTTCTATTCACAACACGATCACTTTGAGTACAGTCAGATTGCTGTCAAACAAGATGATCATGAAGGAGAAGCTTTGGTGACTGGTGACTACTGGCAGGTTGATCCACTACGTCGTGAACTCATCAGGCACCACAAGGACAAGAGAATGAACTTACATGAGATGACTCGATCAGAGAAAACTCCAATTCCAAAAGATCAACTTCTTGATGAGAGAGAAACCCACATGGAATTCCAGAAGAGCAAGAAGAAGGTTCTTCACAAGGACAACTGGCGCACTGAGAAGAAGAGGTTTTCTGAACAGAGTGAAGAGTTCTGGAAGGGCAAGACCATCTACAAGATCAAGGAGGACTACGTGATCCCAGATGACATTGTCAGAAGTGACATTGATCGTGCAAAGCCCTTTCGTGGAAACATTGATGATCTTTTTCACCCTGAGTCAGCCTCTTCAGTGCCATCAGGTGTACAGAAGAAGAAGCCAAGCTCCTTAAAGAAGGAGGAAGGCAAACCGATTTCAAATGGACCAGGCTCGAAAAAGATTGAGGTAGGTCCACCTGCAGCCAAAAGACACGTAGGTAAGCAGAAACCTCAGGTTGTCGATGACTCTCAATCAGGTTCATCAAGAAAGAAGGTTGTTGTCTCCTATCCCAAGCTTGATGAAGAAGATGAGCTTGATAAGGTAGCTAGGGAGTTAGGTTTGGACAAAATTGATTCAGATGAACCTCAAGTCATTGAACCAAAACATTCTGCACCTGCGCGCAACCGTGGTAAGCAAGATTCAGAAAGTCAAGTTGAGAAACTAGGTAGTGATGCTCTTGAGCCTAGGCGAGTTTCGATTCCACTGCCTGGTAGTGAAGTGCAAGCCATGACACCAGCATACAGAAAGATGCTCAGGAAACTGGAGGATAGTGTGGAACTTTACAAGCTTCATATCAAACACTATCACATGTCTCCTACTCAATTCAGACGAAGGACTTCCATGTTAGGACTTCCTGACTCTGTCTATCAGAAGTATGAGGAGATGTACAACAAGTGTCGTGTGTGTAGTACTTCCATTGCACCACCGCCGCGAGCCAGAATTTCAGGCATACGATCCACCAACTTTGGAGATGTTATCTTTGTTGATCATGCTGAAATTCAGTTGAGGAAGAACAAGTACATGGTGTTGCTTGTTCTTGATGGTGCAACCAACTTACTTTGGGCTACGGCACAAAACTCACTGAACAACAAGGAGACCATTCAGGCTCTAAGGTTGTGGAGTGATGAACACAATTGTATGCCTAAAGCCATTGTAGGTGATGAAGCTTTCTTTCAAGAAGACTTTCTGACTTATTACCGAACTCATGGTATCAAGGAATGTCCCTGTGGTTCAAGAACCCCATGGCCTAACAGAGCTGAATCAGCTGTCAGACTTTTCAAACGACAATGGCAAATCATGTCCAAGAACCTTGAAGATGATAGGTTCAAAGGAATCACCATCAGAGAAGCTGTGAAGCGTACTGTTTGGGCCAGAAACACTCAACTCACTGTTAGTGGTTATTCTCCTTTGGAAATTGCCACTGGTAGAAGACCACCAGATCTTCTGGATATTGAGACTTCTGATCCTGCTCAACTTAGTGTTGATCCTTTACCTGAAGACAAAACACAACTCGAGTTGCAAAGGTTAGCACTGAGGGCACATCAGGAAGCCAGACAAGCTGCTGACCTCAGACATGACATGGCCAAACGAACAATGCCATCAGATGGACCTTACAAACCAGGTGACAAGGTTTTCGTTTGGAGTTCCCCTGTCAATGCTAATGCTATTGCTTCAAAGGCATGGAAGAAGGAAAGATGGATCAGAGGTACTGTTATCTCTCAAGAAGGTGCTATGGTCAATGTTCATGTTGACAACGCAGTCATGCGTGTTAATCAATCGAAGGTGAGACGTGACCATGATGAATGGCATGATGTTGCTGTTCCTGGACTTGACACATCGGAACCTGTTCCACTTGCAGTTGAAGATGAAGATGACTATGAACCAGACATCGCTGAATATGCTGAAGCCTACTTAGGTGAACAAGCTCACTGGTTTTGTCAAACTGGCAAATGTGATGTTGTGGAACTCTTCAGTAGCAACACTGGTCTTAGTTGGCACATGGCACGATTGAACATGAAGGTTGGTGAACCCATTGACCACAAGCATGGTTGGAGTTTCAACAGCAAAAAGAAACAAAACCAAGTTTGGAAACAACTTGAGAAGCTTGATCCTGAATACGTGTTGATCACAAATCCTTCACCAAATTCCTGGAAATACTCGGTATTCAAGTTTTGCCTTGATGTGATGAAATGGCAAGCTGACCGAGGAAAAGGTTTCTTGGTGATTGCACCACCTGATTCAGGATTTGCTCAGTTTTTGGCTTGGAAGAAATTTCAGAAGGACAGAATCAAGTATCACATTGGTTGTTTCAACCTTGACATGACAAATTACTGTCGTTGTGATCCTTCAATCAAGAACTTGCGTGTGTATTACAATCATGATGAAGACTTTGACATGTTGGAACCACAGCATGCCTTCAATAGAGAAGGGAAGCTTTGGAATGATCCACAATGGAAGGTCTTACCATCTCACTTGTGTTCATTCATTGCGCAGTTCACACAACTTGTACCTTTGCAGAACATGAGACAATGTTTCTTGTTTGAAGATCTGTTGGAACATTTTGATGATGGAGCATTGTGTGGCACGTCAATGTTTTTGGACCGTGAACCTGAGTGCTCGTGTTTGTTGCAAGATTTGCATCATGTTGAGACCTCGATTCCAGTGCCGTTGAAGCACATTCTTCCACAGAGATTTACCACTCAGTTACTTGTTCAAACATTGAGGAAGATTGATCAGTTGCCAAGGAGTACAGAGGCTAGTGTCAGAGAATCAACTGACCCCAGAATCATTGAACTGATTCCTGGACTTCAAGATGTCAGAAAGAAGACATTGCCTCAAATGTACTTTGAAGATTGCAGTGTGTTCAGAGGAACTTATGGAAGAGTGAATCCTTTGTTTCAACATCCTGAAGATGCTGTCTTACTTATTTGGAAACCTGGTGACTATGATCATGTTTACTTCATGTTTGTGTCACAGTTGTATCCACATCATGAACAGTTCAAAATCCATGAATGGAGTATGATCGTCTTTTCACGAGAAACGACTGGTGCTATCAAAAGGAGAGTTGAAGATCCTCCTAGTTCAAGTAGCACACCACCAAATGGTGACGATCCCATTCATCCAGATCAGCATGGTGATGTTCCACCAAATGATGATGAGATGTTGAGTGGTGATGAACCAGAAGATCCTCTGGATGATGATAATCAACCTGATTACAATACTGGACCCGATCCAGGTGATGATGATGATCAAGAGTATATCATTCCAGATGATTATGGACCACCACCTGATGATGATTTGGATATGCCAGGAATACAGGACTCGGGGGAAACACATCAACCAAGTTCACCATCAACTCCGTTTTCCAATCCTGACATTCCAATCGAAGAGATTGCTGATCCTGGACAAGATGACGATTCACCACCAGGACCTGATCCGACGTCAGAGCCTATCAGAGTTCAAAGGAAACAGAGACAGATCTCAACTGATTCTACTGATGCTTTACCAAAGGCAAAGGCAAAGGTGATTATCAAGAGGCCAAAGGTTCAATTACCAGGTCATGTTCAGCCAATTTCAGTTCCTACTCAGAAACCTTATGAAGATGAAGATGAAGGACCTTCACATGATCCTACTGCCTCAAGTTCACATGATAATACAATTCCATTGCCTACTACTACACCAACATCGTTTACGCCAGGTGACTTTGCGCAGCCAGCGCAACAGCAGTCTTCACAAGGAACACCAGAATTGGTATCATCACAACATGATGATGATGAAACAGAACCATATGAAACAGACGACACTCCTGTTTTGACTGAGGATGACATTGCCCAGCTTCAGGAAGAAGATGTGGACACTGAACCTTACACATCAGACCACTCTCATTTTGTCGATGTTGATGGTACTGTTTTCGTTCCTTTAGGACCAAAGGTCCAAGCTGCACCTGAGTTTGGTTCATACGATGTTACTGGATTCAAACAGTTTGAACAGTATCTTGCCAAGAATGGAAAGAAGCAGCCAAAGGCAGAATCAGTTATCACTCAAGAAGTCTTGAGAAAGTATGCTAAGGAGATCAAACAAGCCAAGCTTGAAGAATTCAGAAGTTTTCTGGATTTCACTGCCATGACTTTCAGAGACAAGAGACGTCATAAGATTGATAACTATGTCACTGGCAGATGGGTGCTTACCATCAAGGTTGATAAGGATGGACAGTTCAAGAAGTTCAAGGCTAGATGGGTATGTAGAGGCTTTCAAGATGCTCAAAAGTATGACTTACAGACTGACAGTCCTACTGCTACCAGGTATGGTTTTCGTGTGGCATCTCAGCATGCAGCCTCGATGTACTGGGATTTACTCCATTTAGACTTGAAAACTGCCTTCCTTCAGGGGGAAACATACGACTTAGACCGCCGCGTTATCCATGTTCAGTTGCCTACTGACATTGGTTTGCCTCCTTACTTGGTTGGTTTGTGCACTCGTTCCGTCTATGGACTTGCGGACGCACCACGTAGATGGTGGAACCGCCTTGACAAATTTCTGATTTCGCTTGGTATTCAACCTACAAGAGCTGACAGGTGTACATATGTATGCTATGATGGTGCTTTCAAGGAGCCAAAACAGGTTAGCTTTGCTGACTCTGAGGCAACAGAACCAGCACCTGTGACATACTACGTAAGCTCACAAGACAGTGAGGAAACGCGTGATGAATCCTCCGACATTGCTGAGGAAGTTCATAAGTCTCTTTTGGTTGAAGAAAGATTGTTTTCAGCTTGCTATCAACAAACCCAAACATGGAAACAGAGGAAAGAGTTCAAGGAGAAGAAGGTTGAAGATTGTGCTTGGACTCCTGTTGTTGATGAAACTTTGTTGAAGTTTTTGGAATCTGTTGAACACAAGTCTGGTTGGTATCCTTTTGAAAATGGTCATGCTCAAGTTGCTTATCGTGCAAAAGCTTTGAGAACTCCTGATTCACATTATGATCGAAAGAAGTTTCACTTGAGAACTTCTATTGTGAAGAGGAAAGGAGTTTGGTGGTTGCTTGAGATGAATCATGACATGAACAAGGACAATGTTTCCATAAGTTTGGAAGAAGAAGCTGAAGTACTTGTTTCAGTCTTCTTACCTTCAGAGCGTACTTATCTTGCCACGACACCACAGTTGACACCTGAGATTGTTGAACAACTCTTGGAACACTTCATGGACCCTGTGAATGGCAGTAATGCCAAGGGAAGAAAACCTATTGGCATGTGTTGTTTGCATGTTGACGACTTGTTCATTACTGGAACTCCAGAGTTTCTGGAGAAGTTCAAGAAAGTTGTCAAGTCACAATTCAAGATTGGTCATGAAGATGTGAATGACTTGATGTTCACTGGTCAACGTGTGAAATGGATCATTGATGAGAAGACCAAGAAGAAATCACACATCACTGTTGAACAATCACTTTGTGTCAGTGAACTTACTGAGGTTGTCATACCAAAAGGTTTGAAGGATGAAGACAAATGTGACAAGGATCTCCACACTGCCTATAGATCACTCTTAGGTAGTATCAATTGGTTACAATCAAGAACTCAATTTCAGTCATGTTATCAGTTTTCACGTTGTGCTTCTGCTGCTGCTTCCCCCACCATAGGTGATTGCAAAACGCTGAACAAACTTTGCAGGCAAATTGTAGGTGACCCGATGGAACTTATGTTCTGGCCACTTCAAGGTGATCCTAGATTAGTTGCAATGCCCGATGCAGCGTTTAGGAACAACAGCGACAAATCCTCACAGCGCGCAATGGTTATTTTCATGGCTGAACCGAGAAAGGAAAAGAGCAAAAACACCAGAGGTTCTCTTATTTTCTTTGAATCAACCAAAATCAAACGTACCACGTTGAGCACAACTGTTGCAGAGTTGTATGCACTCATGAAGTGTTATGGTACATGTCAAATGTTGAGAGGACTGATCAAGGACATCACTGGACTTTCAAGTGAGATTCATATGAGGACTGATGCAAACAATCTTGTGACTACTGCCAGCACTACTCATGTTCCTGAACAACAAGAGACCATTCATATGATTCAGATGCTTAGGAAAGAAGCATGTTCAGGTTCCATTGCTGACTTGTCACATATCAGAACTCAATGGTGTTTAGCCGATTGTTTGACCAAGAAGTCTGCCAATCCTCAGAATCTTATTGATGCTGTTCGACAAGGTGTTCTTAAAGAAGTTGATGCTCATCCACCATTCAGATCATTACTGGAACACAAGGCTTACCTCAGGTCATGGTTGCCAACAGTTTGCAGTCATGTTGATTTCAGACATGATGTATTTCTGTTAGGTGACACCTTGAGGGATTCTTGACTATTTTTTGAATTTGTGCCTGCGGCTCAAGAGGCAGAGTCTCGAGGATCGCACTGTTTCTTCAACATGTCGAGCTCTAGCCGGTGGAACAGGGCCTCAGCCGCATCATCTAGTGATCAGGCACAATCGAACACTCGAGGTCAAGAACATCAAAGCTATGATTTTAGTCGAAGACATTCAGCTGATGGATATGCTCTGAGAAGATCAGAGGAAATCCCAGCTGACCAATTTCGAACACCATCGACATTACCCATGAGGATCATTTATCATTTTGCTATGATTACAGGCGCCAAACAGATTGGTTTCAGGCTCACGAGCAAGTGAGGAAGAAGAGAGAGCGCAATTTACATACATTGATGGGTCCACACAACATGAGACCAACTGACAGACATGAAATGTTCATGGACGCAATAGCTTGGATTTTGCACTGGGGAACTAGTCATGGAGAATTTGATGAATCTTTGAAATGGACTTCAAGTTTTCTGAAGTATCTCTGTGGCTTTACAACTCAGGCAGAAGAAAACTGGTTTGATGAACGATGCAATGATTTCCACGTGGACATGACTAGCTCATCAAGGAGAAGTTATTATATGTCATGTAGCAAGAGGCTATCCAATGTGTTGAGACATTGCAGAGACAAAACGTTATTCACTGCCAGTGGAGCTATGAACATTTCCTTACTGTTTGATCAGATGCAAGGAGACAATCCAAAGGAATATCACATGTCTGGAGCAGATTTTGCTGCTATGTTACTGTGTAATCCAAAACAACGTTTCTTTGTTGAGATCTCCATGAGATGGCAGTGGTACCCATATAGCTCAATGGCAGAGTATCCATTCGACGTTCGTCTTGGTGCTTTTCAAGGACATAGCAACCAAGTTGTCGATCCCACTGTGGCACACCACCAACTGACATATGATGAGGCTATGAGTTTGGGCTGGATTTTTCATGTCACTGATTACATGAATTTAGATTCCATTCAACAATCAGGCCTGAAGACCTTTGTGAAAGGAAGTGGAAAAGGCAGAAGGGATGCAGTTCACTTCATGTACCACAATGACAATGGTCAGGGCTACATAAGGATGGCAGAGGGCACGAAGCCTCCAAGAAACTATAGGCGACCAGTGTACCTCGTGTTGGATCCAAGTTTTATTGTGGACAACCAACTCTATCTGACAAAGAATGGTGTCATTTTATTTCATGGTGACATTCCTTTCCAGTACCTCCATGTCAAGGAACAACTCCCTACCATTGCATGTAACGTTGTTCATCAAGGACGTGGTCATTCTCTACCTCCATCAGTTACAGGTGGTTCATGGCACACCAACACAACATGGAACCATGTCATGAAGGAGAAAGGTCCAACATTTATTCCTGGACAAGACATTCCTGAGGAAGTCAGAATCACAGCATGGGAGTTCATGGGTCAACAGGTTCCACAAAACTATGGAAGATTAGTTTTTGGTACACCACTATGCAACGAGAATGACTTTGACCCGATTGTGGAATCAATCTATGGTGCAGCAGCAGAAGGCTCTCGAGAAAGAGAGGTATCTGCAGCAGAAGGCTCTCAAGAAAGAGAGGTATCTGCGCAGGCTGATGAACCCATGGAAAATCCATATGAACAGCCATCAAGAAGAGGACGCTCTCAAGAAAGAGAGGAACCTCAAGATGCATGGGAGCAACAACGCTCCTCATCAGGAAGTCCAGAATCACCACAACATGATGATCCTCAACAAGATGCTCAAGACAATCAACAAGAGGAGCCATCAGTGGACGTCCATGACGACCCAATGGGTGAAGAGGCTGTCAATCTCTGGGAAGCAGAAGATCCACCAGATGATATTGAAGACCCTGTTGTAGAACAGGCTACCAAAAGTTCAATTTCTGCATCGAATCCCTGGGTCCTGTATGAGGCAGGTATTGTCTGTGCAAGAGAAGAGAGCGGTGAACTCATCAAGAACTCCTCAGGAGAAAAAGTGATAGTTCTGCGTGAATGGAACCTACTACTCTCTTCACAAAAGATAGCACTTCGTAGACAATCGATCACTCGCTCAGACTGGGAGAAGTTACCATGGACAGGACATCTATGCTTACTCTTCACAAGAGCTTGGGAGATTGGACGCATGTTGGCACACTTCCATCGAGAAGGAAACATTGAAGCCATGGAAGGTTACATGGACTCTTGTCGACAATATTGGACAGACTGGATGCGAGGTCAAGTTGCCCCAACAGGTTGGGAAGACAGACACAGTATCAACAGAGACGAATGGAGAGAGAAGTTCTTGCTATACGAAAGAGACTTAGCAATACAGAAGGACATGGAGTATCTCTCAGAAGCAGTCTTTGTCTTTTACACTAAGCATCTTGATCAGTTCATTAGAGAGAACAACAAACTCTGGGGAGATTTCTGCAGGAGAAAGAAGGACCGTGATGGTAACATTTTGGATGCACTGGAGTTGAACACACATGGGTATGACATGACTATTCAAGGAATTACAGTTCCCATGAACAAGAGAACAGTCATCCCAGAACCTGAACGGCATTTCTCGTTTTCCACAAAGATGATGATCATGGCAATCGATCTGTATGAAGATGAAGCACCTGCTAGCTTTAGCCATTTCACAGTTTTTGCTTTGAACAAGCTTCGACAATTTGTGGATAGCAGAAAGGAATTGACAGCTCAATCCTACAGATTCTTTGTTGAACATGCCTACAATCAATTCTTTCAGCATGAAGCATTCCATCAATCTGCAAGAGCAAGGACAAAGGTCAGGGAATGCGGTTCAGGTGACTTCCACACATCTACAAAGCTCGATGGCTACATCTGGGTAGCTGGAAAGGACAAGATCGCTCACATCCCAGGATCAGAGCAACAGAATGTGGACATGGAAGGTCACGATGATGATGATGCTGAAGATGATTTGGAGTTTTTGCCAAGACTACAAGTTTTTGTCAGGAAAGAGGAGGAAAAGGCATCAGGCTCTCAGGAAAGAGAGGAAGAAGGTGTATGCTCTCAAGAAAGAGAGGAAACACAACCACAACAAGAAAGTGAGGTATTACCTGATGCAAATCCTCGAAGAAATATGGAAGATCGACAGGGACTGTTCTTAGTCAGGCAACTCAAACCAGAGCACAGACAGATCCTCCATGATATTACACTCGCAGGCCAATCAGTCCTCACAGGAGATGATCTTGAAGGAGGTCAACCCCTTGAACGTGGTGACATAAGCTTCTTCTCATTATGGTTGATGATGTCAGCATTATCAGATGCTTCCTTTTCAACATTTATGGAGCAGTATGCACCTATGATGGGTTATGAGATCTCTTACGACAAGTACTATGAGTTCAAACTGGATATTGACCAAGTTCTCAAGGACAATGAACACCTTGGCGCAGAAAATTTCTTTGGAGCAGAGGATCCTCATATGGTGGACGATGATCCAGACACTCCACTTCCAGATCTTCAAAGACCAGGCGCAGGTGATCCTGAGTACAAGCATACCATTGAAAGTTTGAACATTGAGGACAAACATATCATTTTGGAAACTGATGATGACAAATTGGTTGAGTGTACATTGAAATGGATCAGTATGTGCAATCAGAATGTTCAACGAAAGATCAAGGAAAGTTTTGTCAAACCAGAAGAAGGACAAGAGAAAGAAAAGGATGAAGAAGAGAAGATTGCTGACGAAGAAAAAGAAGAAGAAAAAGACACACAGGAGCCACATGTCCCAGCTGAAGGCTCTTCAGAGAAAGAGGAATCAGCTCCACCTGAACGCTCCTCAGAAAAGGAGGAATCAGGGGAGAAGAAGACAGACATTCAAGATGATGAGACAGCTCCTGAAGTGAAACCTGCAGTTCGACTTTACTATGGTCAAGATATCACTGGAAACGAAGATGATTCAGTTTTTCGAAATTGAAGGATTGTTTTTCAGATGGTTACCATGGTGAATGGGCAGGATTTTACAACAAAGGTTATCCAGCGTCTTCGAAGCATCGACATATGTTTTGGCATGTTAAGTACAGGAAGACCATGTCTCCACATCATGATTTTTGGTACCATCTTACAGATGACCAGTTGATGGTTGAGTACATTGCCAGACACAAGAATCAGGATCCACAACTAGAATTACAAGAACTTAATCAGCGCATTGAATATGGTTGTAGTGATCCAAGGATGCATCCTCTTCATCAAGACAAAGCAGAAAGATCCTCAAAAGAAGCAGAAAAGAGGATTGATGACGATTTTGGAAATCTCACAAGGGTACTCCAAGATTACGTTGAGGACCACAAGGTCTTGCCTTACTGTATGATCTTGCATAGCTTGGCTTACAGGTATTTAGGTGGAGGCCTATCAGACCCAACGTACAAGGATGCTGAATTTCCATACAGATCCTCTCCACAGATAACAGCAATGTTTTGGAATTTGGGAAACTGGTGCAGAAACAGATTTGAAAAATGCCCGGTTCCAGAAAGATTTCAACAATTCATTCCACACATTGACTACACTATCGATGAGGATCATGAAAAATTTGATGAAACCAAATCACAGTTCAACAATTACTTCATCAATGTCATCAAGAACTTTGGAGGACATCTTTTCATGAATTGCGAGGCTGGTTCGTTGTATCCTCACAGAGAAAGACTCGACGAGGTTGACTTTAAAACTTGCTTCAATGACTATCATGACTTGATGGTGGCAGCTCGCCTTGGAAAGGATGGCTATATCAAGCAAATTGCTGGATATCACACAGATGACAACGACACACGAGTTCGACAAGTCTCATGGGCAATCTTTGAAGTATCTTGGGGAAAGACAAAGGATCGAGATACAGATGAGATTGTTGACTTGACAAGAGCTAGGATGAGAATGACACGTGTGTGCGTTTATCACGTCGGACAGAAGTATGCATCAGACTCTGCTGGGATTGTTGGTGAGTGCTTAGCTGTTATGGCTTTTGAGTGTGCCAGATATCAAGTTGACTTCATCGCAGGTGATGGAAACAAGGCATGCTATTACAGCACACCAAAATCTCCAGGTGTCCCTACATATCAACACAGCCTTATCCAATTCTGGATTAACAGAATGGTAGGTGTTGCAACACAAGCCATGCGCAAGAATTTTGATCCAACTTGCCCTCCAATCAGGGTCAAGCATTTCATTTCTTGCAGTTATCGTGACTTGGATTTTCTTGCAACGCACTTGGATGGCATTACAACAGCAACATACACCGACGAGCTCATGAACAAGACAAATGGTAAAGGTGATTGTTGTATGTTAACAGTTGTTGAGTGGGGTCATTCACGTTTGATGTGTGAGGAACACCCAGAAGACTTTGAGGATGAAGATCACATGAACTATGTGGGTGAATTTTACTTCAAGGTAAATGAAACTTGCTTACATGGTGATCACAACATCTTCATGGTTGCTCCAAATGATCGCGATGCTCATAATCCAATTCTTATCCATCTTGATCCTTCTGATATGTCATGGAATGAACGACATCATTACAAACAGGCCTACAAGAAGAAGCAGTATGCTGATTCAAGAAAGGAAAGACAGAAGGAGAAAAAGAGAAAGGCATATGAAGATCAAGCATCGACGTATCAGGGCAACACAGAGTGGGGTGGATCCTCATCTTCAGCGTCCAGACCATGGAGATCAAGTGAGTGGCGATGAGTGAGTGTACACTTCTTTAATTGAAGATAACACAGCATGAGAAGCCGTGTACAGTTTTTCTGTGCGTTCAACTTATTTCACACAGATGGCATATACTCTTTTAGATAGAGATAATGCCACAAGTGTCTGAACTTCAATTTAATGTAAAATAGAGACTCTTGTAAATAGAGATACTATATACATTTATCTCCATGAATCATCCGGCGAGCAGACCACTCCGAATGGAGCGAACTTCAAAAATTTACCAACTTCGATTTCAGTCCATTGTTTGCTTGAATGAGCAACTTTGGAGATCCGCTATTTCCGTTTATTTCGTGATTTGGTCAATTGTTTTTCGTATGACCTGAATTTCTGAATCTTGCGAACCCGAACTTTTCAATTCGAACTTTCACCGGTAGAGCGAGGCATTTTGCCTGTGGAGAGACCGTGCGCGAAGCACCATTGGTCGCTACTGGAAAAATTAGCGAATCCGCTGTTCTTTTTCGACATGTCCTTAGGACATTCGCTGCTTTCACGTGTTTTTCAATTCGAAGCCACTGCGTAACTCCGGTTTCTTTTGCTATTTGCCATTGTGTAGAGAAGTCAGGAAGATACTCTTAATACCAATTGGGTACGGCAAGGCGTAGTGCTCTACTCATTGCTTTTGAATTTGTGCCTGTGTTTTTGTTTCGACCTAATACCTACATAGGTACATGCATGAGTATTGAGCACATTTATATGCGCCCCTCAAGGCTCAAGAGGTATATAGAGTAACCCTGTAGACAAGCACTGACCGGCAACAGGCTGAGAGTAAAAGAGTGCTGTCATTGGGGAAGACGCCTTAGCTGATCTTGAAGTAGACGCTAGGGCCCCTCTTCACCCCCCCCCCCACCCTTCGATTCCCCCCAGGTCCGCCTCTAAAGCCGGGTTTGCAACATAGGCGGACTACAAGGAAACGCCAACAGCCGCACATGCACTTTCATCCACCACGTTTACATACATCCCCACCCCAACCGAAGTCAAGACCCGCACTGAAACTCGACAATGTCAGATTGCTCAAGAACTTTGTTTCGTTCACCCTAACAACCGCGATGAACAATGTCGTAGCAAGAACGTTGCGACGGACTGCGTTGCAGTAGTCTCAAAAATCGTACATGATATACCAGTAGTACCGCACAAGGCGGTGGCGGAAGTTTCAAAAATAGGAAACCTATAGGAGAGATTGGTTGTTGTGAATCAGAGATGGCAGAGCGAAGCCACTGCTGGACTGAAAGGCGATTGATCTCTCTCACTCTTGTCTACCTATCTATCTATCTATCTATCTATCTATCTATCTCTCCATCTCTCCATCTATCCATCTATCCATCTATCCATCTATCCATCTATCCATCTATCTATCTATCTATCTATCGATCTATCGATCTATCGATCTATCTATCTATCCATCCATCCATCCAGCTATCTATCTATCTATCTATCTATCTATCCTATCTATCCTATCTATCCTATCTATCCTATCTATCCTATCTATCCTATCTATCCTATCTATCCTATCTATCCTATCTATCCTATCTATCCTATCTATCCTATCAATCCTATCTTCTATCCTATCATCTATCCTATCATCTATCCTATCATCTATCCTATCATCTATCCTATCATCTATCCTCTCATCTATCCTCTCATCTATCCTATCATCTATCCTATCATCTATCTGTCTAGGCTGTCGACCTGTCTGATGATTTTGTTGCAGGGTCATTCAGTGTTTGTAATTGTAGTGGAGTGTAATGTAGTGTAATGTAGTGGAGTGTAGTTGTAGTTGTAGGTGGTAGTGGAGTGTAGTGTAGAGTAGTGTCGTGAAGTGTAGCGGCAGGGAGTGTAGTGTAGTGTAATGTAGTGTAGTGTAGTGGAGTCTAGTGTAGTGTAATGTAGTGTAGTGTAAGGTAGTGTAGTGTAGTGGAGTGTAGTTGTGTAGTTTTAGTTGTAGTGTTGTGGAGTGTAGTGTAGTGTAAGGTAGTGTAAGGTAGTGTAGTGTAGTTTAATGTTGTGTAGTGGAGTGTAGTGGAGTGTAGTTGGGTAGGTGTAGTTGTATTTGTAGTGTAGTGGAGTGTAGTGTAGTGTAATGTAGTGAAGTGTAGTGTAGAGAGTGTAGTGCAGTGTAATTTAGTGTAGTGGACTGTAGTGGCCTGTAGTTGTGTAGTTGTAGTTGTAACCTGTAGTGTTGTGAAGTGTAGTGTAATGTAATGTAGTGTAGTGCAGCAAAGTGTAGTGTCATGTAGTGTAGTCGAGTTAAGCAAAGCAACATCTGAACCGCCAAAAGTGGTCCGAAACCCTAGTGTTTTTAACATGTTAACTTCCAAATCTGCTTCGCGCCACAAAGGCGTGCACTTTTTCGAAACTCGACATCTCAGCCTCCAAAAGTGGTCCGAACATGGTGTGGTTTGTACATTTCGACTTCGAAATGTGCTTCGCGCCACAGCGGCGTGCACTTTTTCGAAACTCGACCTCTGAGCCTCCAAAAGTGGTTCGAACCCCTGGTGTTTTGCACATTTTGACTTCGAAATGTGCTTCGTGCCACAACGGCGTGCACTTTTTCGAAACTCGACCTCTGAGCCGCCAAAAGTGGTCCGAACCCCTAGTGTTTTTAACATTTTGACTTGGAAATGTGCTTCGCGCCACAACGGCGTGCACTTTTTCGACATCTTAAGTGCCAAAAGTGGTCCGCACTTGGTGTGTTTTCTACATTTTGACTTGGACATGTGCTTCGCGCCACAACGGTGTGCACTTTTTCGACATCGCAACTTCCAAAAGTGGTCAGACCCTGGTGTGTTTTGTACATTTTGACTTGGGGATGTGCTTCGCGCCACAATGGCGTGCAACGGCGTGCACTTTTTCGACATCTGAACCGCCAAAAGTGGTCCGATCCTCTGGTGTTTTGTGCATTTTGACTTGGAAATGTGCTTCGCGCCACAACGGCGTGCAATTTTTCATGTCTCATCTCCCCATATGTCTCCGCACCCGCCGCTTTAGCGAGCCTACTTTTCGACCCTCCGGAACCACAAATCATTGGAAAAACACAGTGAATCTCGACTTTCCTACCTTTTCGCGCATCTGCATCTTCTTTCTTCTGACTCTTTCTCTTCTGAACTTTCTCTTCTCTCTGCCTCTGCCCTGCTCTGCTTTTCATCTGTCCATATTGTCGGAAGTTTAGCTTCTCAACTTCCTTCGACAATATAGTTAAAGATATGTATCTATATATATATTTATATATATATACACATAATAATTCCATGATATATATATATATACTAAATAATTTCAATATACATATAGATTCGTATATATATATATATGCATGCATACTCTACCCAGCAATTGTGGGATATTGCGCTTTGGCTAGTGGTTGCCGAAGCATAATCGCTGCCCCTTGCTCAGCATATCTAGATCATTTGGTGGATTTTCCGCAAGGGTTCCTCCAAGATATTCTCTTCAACCAAAAGACTTCGCTAATGACATTTCAATATGTTTCATATATATGTATATTCGTATATATATAGTTATCATGTATAATAACTAGAACACCTATAATGACTAGAATTACTATAATAACTAGAACATAATTATCACAACTATATTGAACCCCCCCCTTCGATTCCCCCAAGGTCCGCCTCTAAAGCCGCGTTTGCAAGAAGTCACCCCGCGGGCCCACTTTTTGCACCAAGATTCCAGCACCAGGATAGCCCTAAGTCAGTTGCTTTGGGTACATGCTGGGGTCAAAACACCACGTTTGTGAATCCCACACTGTTCTACACAGGTACACACCAGAATCAACCCCATCCGCGTTGCAACAATGTGCTGCCCCCAGTTACACGTTGCCTCGCAAACCCCATAACCTGATATTTATACATATATCTAACTATATGTCTGTATTTATATATATATATATATGTCTGTGTGTCTGTGTGTGTGTCGTGTCACCCCTCCCTGAAACCTACCTTTTTGGTACCCGCCCTCGAGTCCAAGCCCAGAAGACTTTTTTCGATATCCGCCCCAACTCCACCCACGTCCGTCCGCAGCGGATATGCCTCGTTCCCTTGCTCTCTTCTCCTGTTCCAACCCACGCCTACCTTTCGATCTTTCACCCTTCCCTCTCAAGTACCTGAACCAATGGCTGCAAGCACTTCAGCTGGCAGCGGCATCCCATTGGATGAATACCGGAAGGACGTTCCCCCCGGTTGGGAACCGGGCAATCCCCGGTACCCATTGAAGCAGTACCTGGAGAGGATCAAAATGTGGTATAGACTGTATGATGGGCCAGATTAGAACGTTGGACCCTTGATGGCAGGCAGACTTCGTGGACGTGCCCAACAGATAGCAATGACCTTGAGGTTAGCAGACCCAACGGGTCATGTGGATGTGGGAGACGCTGCACTAGTTCGACTATCAGTCGACGAAGTGCACGACCCTACAACAGGAGCACTTCTACAAGCTGCAATTCCCTCAGGAGTTCAAGCTCTTCTACATGCACTCAAATCAGCGTTTGGAGAGGCGGAGCAGCTTCAAGCAACTCGTGCCCTCGAGCTGTTCTTTGAGTTCAAACGTGGAAAACTTCCGATACCGGAGTGGTCAGTGCAGTGGGAACTCAACTACGAGGAAGCAGCTCTTCATGCAGGACTTGAGGTGAATCCAGTGGCCAAGACCTACTTGTACCTGAAGTCAAGCCAACTCGGACAGAAGGCCATTGACGACCTCCTGCTGCAGGCACACGCCGACATGCGGCGCTTTGAAGAGATCAGAACGTTGCTCCTTCGGATGGCTCATCCTCATGCTGATCAACCAGGAGTTCTTTATGAAGAAGCTGGACACCAAGCATACTATGGCGATGATGCTGAATCGACCTCATGGAGCACCGTCACAGACCCTCGACATGAAGAATGGCATGATGACGATCTCTACGCCTGGTATGAGGACTGGTATGATGGAGACGGCAACTACTACGAGGACTACCTCTACGACCAGGAGGAATGGCCTGACTCTTGGTATGAGTCTGGATTCGATGAAGAAGGTCCTGCAGAACAAGCTGATGGAGATCCCACGGAATCCAATGCCAATGACGAGACCTTTTACAAGGGCAAAGGAAAATCCAGAGCAAGCACAATGGGCTTGGGGTGTTCTACATGTGGCTCCAAATGGCACAACACCCACAGCTGTCCTTTGAACGACCAGTCCAAGGGCAAGAACAAGGGCTATGGAAAGTCCAAAGGTTATGGAAAAGGACATGGCAAAGGCTTTGGAAAACCCTTCAGAAAAGGATTCAACAAAGGCAAAGGATACGGCAAGAAAGGCAAGAGCTACTCCAAGAAGGGCTACGGGAAGCGTGGCTTTTGGTCCGAAGAACTTCCTCGTGGCTACCAGGACTACTATGGTGGATCCTACTTGATGAACTTCAAGGACTCTCCAAAGAACACCATGGCGGCTTCTTCGAGCTCTACGCCCATGCAGAATGTCATCAAGCTGGACTCACCGCAGAAGGAGGAGCTCTTGACAGGCAAGAAAGTCCGCTTCGAGGACAAGATCCAAACAACGGAGGCTGATGAGAAGGTCAACAAGACTTTGAACTTTCCAGAGATTGCCACAGAGAACCACGACCTCTACCACGTCGTTCGTGGCCAAAGAGTTTGTGGCCTACTTGTAGATCCAGGTGCCGCCAGTGGACTTGTGGGAACCGAGACACTTCGGGAGCTCATGGAGGCGATTCCTCAAGCCGACCACCACAAGATCACCTGGGGCCCATCGACTACTTCAGTCACTGGCATTTCTGGTCAGAGTGATTCAACTTTGGCCCGCATCAGCCTGCCGATCGACATCAACAACGACGCTCCTGCGAGCTACACAGCCGACCTGATCGGTGGCCAAGGATCTCTATGTCCTGCCCTCTTGCCGAGCACTTCGCTGCGACAGATGCGCTCTGCAGTCTTCACAGAATGGTTTGACAACGGTGATGGCATGATGGCTTGCTCTCCCAATGGACTTCGACTTGACCATCCTGATGCCAATTTGGTGATCATGCGCATCGTCCTCACAGAGAGCGGCCACTACATCATACCCATCAACCAGCAGAGCGAGTATGACATCAGCGATGATGACAAGATCAACATCAAGAAGATGCTCCAGGGAAACTCAAAGCCCTACCAAACGACAACACTGGAGCAGACTGGAAACAACATCGACGACACAGAGAACCTTCTCAATGGCGACAAGAACCAGATTCCTTGCGACTCCCAAGACAAGCTTCAATTTGCAACTGACGAAGCAGCTGGCAACTTGATCCACGATGGACTTCGAATGGATCCTGTCTCCACTGGACTTTCCGATGGACTTCGAGGAGACTTGAAACAAGTTGCCACTGATGAGAAGCCGATCCAGGTCCTCTTTGGGAAAGACTACAACATCGACTACGATGAGTCCACCACGGAGTATGCTGGTGACATCTTTCCTGGGCATAGAAGATGGCAAACTTCGCTACTTGCAGAAGATGTACAAGGCCATCCCAGAAGAATTCTACTCCAAGCAGAAGGAGGTCCCTGTCACTCCATGCAACGCCCGTTCATGGGCCAAGAAGCAGAAGGGCAAGAAGTTCCACTTCTGGGAATGGTGCTCAGGCTCTGGACGCCTCAGCCTACTTGCACTTCTTTCTGGACTTTGTGTGCTTTTCCCAATCGACTATCGATATGGCTGGGATCTTGGATTGCCTGAACATCAACGCATCATCTACGAGGTCGAGCCGGACATTGGCGGTGGACCTGATGTGCTGTTCTACAGCCCGACATGTCGTCCCTGGTCGATCTCCTCAACCAAACGTGACCTGGACCAGACGCAGCGCGAGAGAGCTGCTGAGATGCCCACCATCGACTACATCAAGAAGAAGTTCAAGAGACGATCCAAAGAAAAGCAAGGCAACGTGCTTGAACAACCATGGTCCAGTGCACTTTGGAGCCAATTGGAAGATCTTCCTGGTGAACGCTTCAGGACCGACCAATGTCGATACCGAGCTCAAGACGAAGAAGGCAATCCCATCCTGAAGCCAACTGGCTTCCAAGCTGACTTTCATCTACGACAAGCTGTCTCGAGATGCAATGGTCATCATGGCCGAAAACATGGATGGCTACAAGGTGCTGTCGCTGGCATGAACCGCACAACGATGGCAGCTGTCTATCCTGAGCAACTTTGCCGAGCACTCATACGAGATGTGAAGAAGTTTCTCTCCTACAAGAACACTGTGGAGGACTACTACAAGTGCCAACGTTGCTCTATGGGCAGAGCTGCAACAGCTGACATGGAACACTCGTTCCTTCCTGGTGAATGCCGCTACGGCAAATGGCCTGAGGGAGAAGGACCTCGTGAACGGAAACGACTAGAACGAGAACAACAAGATCAGGACAACATCTTTGAGAACTTCCGCAAAGAGGCACTGAGAAATCCCAAGGTCATGCAAGGAAAGCTGGCAGCTCACCCAAGCATCTCCTTCGACAGCGAGCAAACTGCGATCCTCAAGATGTGCATCATCAACTTGCTGTCTTCAGCTGTGGACAAGTTCGACAAGACTGAGAAGAAGAAGGATGACCAAAGCTATGTGCATTGGCTGGAAGATCCTACCTCACTTGGATGGCTTCAGCGAATCCTCAAGGACTACATGAGAGTTCAAGGTGCCATGGCATGTCTTCAACCTTGGAGCACACCAACTCCTGAGCCTCAACTTTCAGTTGATGAAGCCCCACTTCGACTACTTCTTCGAGGCTCCATCGAAAGTTGGAAGATTGGACAAGTTGAAGACCTTCGCACTTTGTCGCTCAGCCAATGGCACGAACCCATTGAGTTGGATGAGGACTGGCTCATTGCCTTCTTTGGTGCTGACCCAGAAGGTGAACCAACTACATCCTCTTCTGCGTCTTCCATCAAGGCCATCAAGGACAAGGATGCCGATGATGATCCTGGTGGAGAACTTGCTCTACTACCACAACCTGAACTTGAAGAAGAAGCAGCTGAAGAACCTGCACATCATCCTGGATCACTACGACCCATCTTCGACTTCCGACGAGTCTTTGCCAGACTCCCACGTCTTGCTGGAACCGATGACATCACAGCAAAGAGACTCATCCTGGGACTTCATGAACGACTTTGGCACGCTGGGACACAGGACGTCAAGAACATCCTGATCAGATACGGCATGCCTCACGCTGTGTGGCGACTGACTGGTGATGCAGTTTCATCTTGCAGGATATGCCGCAAGTTCTCACGTGCTGGACGACGTCCTCAATTCAAAGGAGCCAACCTCAGCATGCAGTTCAACGAGATGGTCCAAGCCGATCTCTACAACTATGATGGCGAAACCTTCCTCCTGGTCATTGATGAAGCAACCAGATACAAAGTAGCAACCAAGTGTGAAAGCCGTGAGCTGAAACACATCTTGGGCGCTCTGATGAGGTGCTGGATTCGCTACTTTGGCCCGATGAGGACACTGGTTTCAGATCAAGAGACGGCTTTGATGACTGTCCATGCTGGAGTTGAACTTCAACGACTTGGCATTGCACGACAGCCTGGTGGAACCACATCCAAACTACAAGGACAACAACATACTGCCACAGGACTTGTCGAGAAGCACATCGACCTGACCAAGCTCACGATGGCAAAGATCCAGGCCGAAGCTGCAAGATGGGGCCTGGAGATAGAGGGCGAAGAGCTGGCTTGCGAAGCCTGTATGGCTGCAAACACAATCTTCAATGTGGGAGGCTACTCGCCGGTGACGATGCTGTTTGGCGTCCTCCCAAGAGGCTACTTGGAACCTGAAGAACCTCTACAAGGAGATGAGGTTTCCCCTGATGAATCAGCCTTTGAGAGGTCCCTTCGTCTACGACAAGTTGCCCTTCAAGCCAGCCAAGCCGCCATCTTGGAGTCACGAATCTCCAGAGCCAACAGGTCCAGACCTCAACGACTGCCTGTGGAAGAGATGATCCCTGGAACCACCAAAGTGGAGCTCTTCAGAGATGATGGAGGTGGATATGGTTGGAGAGGCCCTGCAACAGTACTCCAAATCAATGAAGCTGCAGGCACTGCGATTGTGGAGTTTCAGCAGAGGCCCTACCTGGTTGGACTACGTCACCTTCGACCTCTACGGGAAACCTATTTGCAGTTCCTCAATGAAGCCTCAACTACAACTTCAAAAGAAGCTGAACAGGCTCTACTACGCATGAAGATGATTGTGGAGGACTGCACGCCCTACAAGCCAAACACCATGGGCGAGATCTTGAAGATCGAGAACGGTGAGAACAAGATGCTACGCTTCCCCAAAGAAGATAGCGACACAGTCAACCAGATGCTCAAAGATGCCAAGACATTCCTGGACTTCCACTACAAGCATGTAGCCTTTCATGGAGTGTGCTTCGGAAAAGGCATGAAGACCATTTTGGTGCCCAAGTTCTCGAAAGGAACATTGATCACCTGGTCTGAAGGAATTGTCGGCATCGCTGTGACTGAGCACAACGTGGACTCCAACATCCACATCAAGGAGCTCTTTGTCAAGAACATCGACAAGCTCTGTCATCTCTATCTCTACGGCTATGTGCAGTACCAGACAGAGGACTCATGGAGCACAGCAAGAATCTCAAGACCACCTGTGGTCAAAGATCAACCAGACCAACCTGATGACGATTCAATGTCTACTACCAGTTCACCTGAACCTCAACCAGAAGAAGAGCGAAGTCTGAAACGTGGCGGTCCTGAGACCAGAACTGTGACTTTGGCTCCTGAACTGAAGCGACAGAAGCTCCACATGAGCTCTCTTTGGTGGATGCTACAACGACCAAAGAAGATTCGACTTCCTCCTGATGACATCTGGTTTGAGGATCAACATCGGTGGACGCAAAAGAAACTACTTTCTCTACCAGCTCAACATGATCAAGTACCTCAACGGCCTTTGCTTCACATGCACTGCCGCACTGAAGCTGACCTGAGAATCTACCTGTCTGATGGTGCCATCTACCGTGTGGATGAGGACACAGACGTGTTGGATGAAGCCAAGGTCCTACAACATTGGCCAGACTTTGAAGCTAGCGACAAAGCTGAGCTCAAGCAATTCATCGACGAGAAGGTCTTTCGAAAAGTTCCTCTTGATGAACTACCACAAGGCACAGCCCTGGTTGATGCTACATGGGTCAGAAAGTTCAAGCGCACAGCCAACAAAACCCTCAAAGCCAAGAGCAGACTCTGTGCACGTGGCTTCCTGGATCCTCAGAAAGAGGAATTACCCACGAGATCAACGACGGCTACAAGACTGAGCCAGAGGTTGGTGCTTTCTGTTGCTGCAACACATTCCTTCTCCGTGAGATCCTGGGATGTGAGTGGCGCTTTCTTGAAGGGCCTGACGTTCAAGCGCATCCAAGAGATCCTCCAGAAGAAGGGCATTGCAGTTCCTGACAGGAAAGTTGCCATCATTCCTCCACCGAATGTTTGGAGACATCTGGCTGAGTTTGACCCACAGTTCTTTGTGGCCGAAGGCGATGAAAACCGATGGGCATTGCTTTGTGAGAAGCCTTCCTATGGACTGGTGGATGCCCCTTTGGCATGGCAGCTATCGCTCTTTGAAACTTTGGAAGAAGGTGGCTGCTGTCAATCCCTTTTGGATGAAAACATGTGGCACAAGAAATGTCCGAAGACTGGCAAGCTGCAAGGAGTTCTGACAACACATGTGGATGACATTGCAGTTGCCGCCACAGACCAGTTCCTCACCGAGCAGTACAAGTTTCTTTCTGACAGGTTTGGCAAGATCAGTGAAGAGAAGCCACCATTTCAGCATTGCGGCGCTCGATACTCCCAAACTGGTTCCACCTTTCAGATCGACCAGCAGGAGTTCATCGACTCTATGAAGATCATGGACTTGAAGGATCTTGGAACAGATATGAACCGCCTGCTGAACCCAAAGGAAACCTCTATGTTCAGAAGTGTTTTGGGTGGCCTGCTTTGGATCACGGCAACTCGCCTTGACCTTGTCGCAGAGATTGGCGTCTTGCAGTCACGTGTGACGAAGGCGACTGTTCAGGACATGCACATGGCCAACGGCATTGTCAAGAAAGCCAAGATGATCCAGTACAAGGGCCTCGGAATCACCTTCAAGCATTTCTCTACCTCAACACCTTGGAGATTGGTGGCTGTCCATGATGCATCATCTGCATCGAAGGGACGAGCATATTCCCAAGAGGGAATCATGATCCTGTTGATGAAGGACCACCTCAACCTGGACTTACGAGTTCACTCCATCACTGGACTGGAAGTGAGTGAAGAGATGTTTGGTGGAGAAGCTCACATACTATTTGCTCATGGAGCTCGGGCGAAGCGCATCAGCTACTCGACTTCACACTCCGAAACCTTGGCAGCCATATCTGGTTTGGAAACGGCTTCCTTGGTGGCGCTACGCCTTGCTGAGTTGCTCTCCCCGATCAAGAAACCTTCTCTACAACAACTTGCTGCTCTTCAAGAAGCTGGAGTACCCTTCTTGCCTGTGGATGCCATGACAGACTGCAAGGACCTGTACTCCTTGACCACAGGCCGAACAGCCTTGCCTCAGGACAAGTCCCAGAGGGTGTACATCCTGGCGCACCGAGAGGCGTGACTTTGCGGCCGACTTCGTTGGATCATCCTGGTGCCGACCCAGTCAATGGTGGCAGATGATGAGTCGTCAACTACTGCATCTACTATCGACTGGCCTGGTGATCTTTCGAAACGAAGATGGACATCCTTTGGAAGCACGACGGCTACCTCCTGTCATCGACTTCACGGAGGACGACTTGGTGGAAGGTGATGAGAAATGGATTCATCATCTGATGACTCCCAACGACATCAAGATGGTGCAGCACTATACTAATTACATCCAGACCTATGACATCATCGAGCTCTACACCATGGACTTCCTCTACAAGCTTCTGGCTTTTGGCGGCTCTATGTGCAGCTCAACTTGGACGTGGAAAAGCTCAAGGAGAACAGTGCCCTGTGGAAGAGGGCGAAGAATTCAACACACAGAAGGTCATCATCTATGTGATGACCGCCATTTGCATTGTGATGAGCATTGCCATTTTTCACTTGTGGCAATGTGTGAAGAGGATGGCTATGTTTCTGAACGAAGAGACCATCCGCATGGTGCAGCCGCTCTCCCGAGCAGATCTGGTGAATCGCATGATGGCAGCCGAGAACAACGTCCTCGAGCTCCAGATCCAACTGAATGACAACATGCGGGACATTGACATCCTCTACAGAACTTTGCGGCGGCGTGCTGGACCTCATCCTGAAGAACCTTCGGCAAACAGGCCAAGACACCGAGACCGACGACCTGCTGAAGCAGAACCAGAGGGCGAGCTTGGTTCCCGTGAACAAGAACCAGAGATCGAGCGCGCCTTCAATGAGACGGCTTCAAGATCTCGAGATGGTGGAAGTGATGAAGAACGAGGAGAAGATTCAGGACGTGGCCCTTCCGAGATGATGGACAATGCGTCAATTGATGAAGTGACGCACGACATGGATGAGCACCAGAGGCGCCATCGCAGAATGCGGAACAGACTCCACATTATGCACGTGGAGGCGAACAACATGGAGGTCTACCTCTACACCTTGGTCCAGCAGCATGGCCCTGACTACGTGGTTCCGATGTTGGACATCATGAACCTCTATGAAGAACATGCTCCGAGCATTGAAGCTCCAGGAGACTACAGAGCTCAGGAAAACTTCATGCACCAACAGCTTCCTGACGGAACCTGGCGCTTCATGCTGAACGAGTTCTCCGAAGAGTTTGGCGACAACGAGAACCACTTCGTGTCGCAGTTGGGCCTCTATGGATTCAGAAATCGCAGAATCATCCTGCGAGAGAACGAAGACCTGACAACCCGCGAACGAGAAGACCAGGTGGAGAATTTGTATAGCCATTTTCGACTGTATGACGGCTAAAACAGCCAACCATACATATGGCAGCCCATACGCAAAACTCCAACACAGGAGCAGACTGGAATTTTGTCAGTCTGTGCATTGGGACAATTTCACATGTTCACCTACAGGTGCACCTTTTATGCCCGAATCAGTAAAAGAGCTACTGTTTTCAATTTATATAATGCTTAAGATACTGAAATATCTTCATCGATATGTATTTCTTGCAGGTACTTTAAGTTACAGCGTGATAGAAGATAGTGGCCACTGGGTCACGGTTCGCCAGCAAGGCTTTGATGGAAATATTGTCATAACTTGTGGCGCATAGACATAGTCAATTTGGACATCAACCTTTCTCTACATCTCTGTGAGGAAATACATGGTTTTATCTGACAAATATTGCGCTCCTTTCAAACCAAACAATTGCATCACAGTGTTGGAACCCAGCAAGCGATGCTGCAACGGGCAACGGTTGAAATGTCAACTCATTTTGTCACAGTTTGATCGTCAGAAGCCGGCCCTCAGTTTATAGCAATTCCCAGGTAGACAAGTATTTCCAGGATGGTGTAGATGATTGTAGATGATGTTTCTTCCATTATTTCATATTATTTCCAGGTGTCCAACTTTTATATCTATTTTGGGGTTGCTGGAGCTCCATCTTGTTGTATTTATATCTACTTTTATATCTATTTTAGGTGTCCATGTTGGAGCTCCATCTTGTTCTTCTCAACGGGGACGTGCTGGACACTGTATTTATTGGGTGATACCCGACCAAGCGCGGGTGTTGTCTCAGGAACAGGAATATCTGGGAAGCTAGCACCTTGTTGAAAATGCAGAGCCTCGGCCAAAACCAGGCGATTTCATCAAAATCAAAAGTTTGTCAATCATGGATAAAACTACTAGGTTGACAGTTGACAGCACCTGTATTTTGAAGAGAATATATATGTATTATGTATGTATGTATATATATATATATATGTAATTATATGTATCATGTATATCCGACATTAGACCATACAACCATGGATTCAACAAAAACGTAGCAGTTCCACAACCACTGTTTTCATACCTTCCATGGCCCCACTCCTGTGAAGAAACTGAAGAAATGCGGTACTTGTACAGAAAGGTGCCTGGTCAATGGCTTCAAGATTGTGTTTTTGTCCGTGCTTTCTGGTAATGTTGGTAAAACAATGCCGTTTGCACCATCCCCCATATCACCATAAATAGTATAAACCATTTCCAAATTGGTGTTTTTTTTGTTTACCCCCATTCGTGTGATTCAATGAATTAGTGATCCACAAGTTGAGCATGTTGGGATCATTCAACCAGACCTTGCAACTCGACCCGGCAATCAAACATGGCAATGGACAACCCCCATTTCATCCATTCATCCCATTTCTATTCTTGTCTCCACTAAAACCCTCCATTTGTTTCAGGAATTTCCAGCTATGTAGACATGAGTACAGAAGGGTAATCCTTTCTTTGTCGCTCTGCAAGGAGTTTTGTCGTCGCTGTTCTGTTGACACAAGTCCGGAGCGAGCATCTTGGTGTCTCTATCCGTGGCCGACTAGGAACAGACTCGGTTGAGATACGAGAATCATGGGGGGGTTCACCAAGGTGATTGTAGTGCGCTTGGAGCATCGCACCGAGAATTTGAGCTTAAGCTACGTAGTTTGTCCCTGTGGGAATCCCTAAGCTGTAGAACCTACCTCAAGATTTCCGACTGTGGGTCTAAAGATGGCTTCTTTTGCATTCGAACATGTTGCAGATTCCCCTATGTTGACTCTTCATGATTGTTCCAATTGATTGGCAAAACATTCTACCTAATTATGCAGGCAACACTTCTGGATACAGTCTGTAGCTACGGCTTACGTTGCAGGTATATTTCATCTAAACGCATACAACTATCTATTAATTACATAAGTAAAGTGCTCAGCAATCCCACAATCCATTATCACGTAGCATTGTATGTATCATGAATATAGTAACACAGTAACATAATATAGATAGATATTATGTATACTAATACATATTATATATATAGATGATAGACCATGTTGCTTATGGCTCTGGTGTTCATGGTATAGCGCCCGAGGCCGCTCCAGCTGTGCCCTCAGCCCTTGACGCTGACATCGCTTCCATCAGGGCGATGTATGGATCGCCATGGCTGGGATCGGTGGACCTGGACCGTGCTGCTCGCAGAGGTTAGCTGCTGGGCTGCAGATGATTTTAGTGGATGATTTTTTTTCGGAGCGGCTATGACTTCATTGAGCCATAAAAACGAGCCCTATGCCATCTCATGAAATACTTGTTGGTTGATAGATTTACCTACTATGGGTTATCAGAATACCCAAAAACAAAAAGTAGCAGAGGTCCCTGTATTGACATATTAACCAATCAACCAGTTTATTTTAATGGCTCAATTGATGATTCTCAGAAAATTTGTTTCTTTATTTTGTGTGAGCTATCCGTTTTAAGGGGATATGGACCCAGAACAGGTGTCACTTTGCAGGATTAACACATATTGCACCACCATCACCACTGATTTTAAGCTGAGCTGGAGCCAACGATTTGATGGGTTGCAGATGGTTACATTGATTCATCAGTTGGGATTCATCAAATGAAAATACATGGACACATCATTGGGGATTTCACCAACTAACTGCCCGGATTTCAGGGATTGAAAGAAGTTGCAGTATCGGCACCTGGCAAGTCGCTGTTTCTCGAACTTCAATTGCCAGTTTCAATGTTGGTGTCCTTCTTTTGACGTACGTCAAGTGTCAAGTGCCTGTTCGGTCCCGAAAACTCGCTTGCCCGGAGCGAGGCAATGGATGGTTGTCTGTGGCGATCTTGACACGCCTGAGCGCGATCGCAAAGTTTGTCTGCAAAGCGGCATGTGCGCCCAGCCTCTATGTGGCCTATTGCTTTCTTGGTGCCTTGGCGGGGAACATGGGACGAGAAAAACCATCGAAATAAAATAAGACACTAATATCTACGGGGGCTGGTAGATAGACTATATATGTATATAATTTATATATGATATATATATATATATATGTATATGTATATACAATCTATATGATACTATATATATATGAATATAATTTATATATGATATATATATTATTTATAATATATGTATATATATGTAATTATAGTAACTATATATATATTATGAAATATGTTTATATGTATATCATATCATATTATATTATATTATATTATATTATACTATATTATATTATATTATTATGCAATATATTATCTATTTTATTATCCGATATATTATTATATTATGTTATACTATATTATATTTTACAATATATTATATATTATATTATATTTTATTTTATTAGATTATGTTGTGTTATGTTTTCCATATCAGATCATACCATATCCACAATGATCGTGGAGTTTGAAAAGGGTAACCTTATCGGGGTCGCTGCCAGCGGCTCCGAGTCTCTCCCTCAGCCAAAGGTGTGGAACCAATCGATACAGATCTAGACGGTAGTAAACAACATATCCCATGATTGTTGTTAGCATGCTGTTGGCTTCTAAAAACAACTGCTCATATGTTAACCAACTAACTTCGTCGTGACCCTGGACATAGAGTCCCAATTGTTTTCATGCCAGATTTTGCTTCTATGAAGCTTTAGAGGAGAGAATCCCATAATATCCCATATCTATTGTTTTATGCACAACACTAGATGTTTTCCGAAATATGCTACGTTTGGCAGATTTTAATGATATCAATTGACCTTCAATCCACACCAGGTTGGAACCAGTTCAAACCCCAGTTGTTCGCCTCCGTTTTGATCATGACCATCTCCATCGTTCTTTACGCCAAAGAATCCATCGAACTTCTCTTGCGCTTCGTGCGGCTACGGCTGGGTTGTGCTGCGCCGGCTCCTGGGCGTTGACGACTTCTCGGTTTGGATACCTCAAGGGGTTTGTCAATTGGGGATTTACCCACGAACTACGCGTGATTTTGTGGGAAAATGGAGGAAGAATGTGATGAACCACTGGATGGAAGGGGGTGCCCGATTTTTTGGACAAAGTCACACATGATTTGCAGAAGTAGTGTGTGCATGCATAGATGAAACATGATTATCATGATTGTGAGTATCCATATAGTTGATACCCTTAAATGTTGATAAGATTGAGGGTGGTACCCCGTATGTTTGTACCCTTTTTACAAGCAAGAGTAAGAGGTAATCTGATAATCTTGCAAGATGGTACGAAACGGAACCCCACAAAAAACTGGTTTACTCAGTTTACTCCAGTTGCGGAATGGATCATAAAGACTTCGCTCGCAGAGATGGTGAAGAATTGAAGAATCGTGCACCGGCGGTTGATTTGAAGACACGTACTGTAGACTAGTGGGCCACTAGTGGGGCCACTGAGAATGATGTGGGTTGTGGTCTGAAAATGGGGTTATATCTACCTTCTCAAGTGGCAAGGGGATATGCCATGTGTATAAATCAAACATGATAATAGGTGATACCGCATTTTCAGACAAGCGCATGTCTTTTGCCAACAGATTCCGACATATCCTTCCATCAAAGCGTGACAGGAGCTTGGCATGTCGTTTCAAGCTGTACTAAGATGTACTAAGATGTATCATTCTGTCCACCCTGCATCCCTCACAACCTATCTCTGTACCATTGGTTTATTTTTCTCCACAGTGCCTGGGATAGCATTGAGGAGAAGAAGTCCGAGAGTCATCTCTGGACTGCAGGATATAGCAAGCCGGGCAAGCCGCGCCGTTTGGAGGGTGTTAAGGAAGCGCCTTAACACCTTGGGAGTGTCTCAAAACAGCTGGCATGATCAAGTTGCTTGTGGCCCTTGAAACTCATTGGTTTTCAGCTTTTTAATAATTCTTAAATGACTAAAGCAATCGACAAATACACAACCAAAGTTATTCAAATTTTCAGGTCTTACTCAAAGTGACTGGTTACCTTATGTTACCTTTAACTGTGAGATTCGGAAAAATTTGAGACAGATCCTGCGAGTAGGGGAGCAGCTACAGCTTTCAAATGTACGCCCCGCGCAAAAAAAAACGAAACGGTCCTGCAATGTGGCGCTGTTCCCAGGCCGAGTCTCACATGGAGATGGGATTATGAGTTATTACACTGCGAATGAGACTAGTGACGAGTGATATTCATGGTATTTCATGGTAATAATGGTGTTAATGACAACCATGAATATCATCATAATAGTCATAGTCACAGTCATTCATAGTCATAATGGGCTATCTCGGTCAAAATAGGAACACATGGTGCTGAACCCTTTGGAAATTGGGTGGTACCCCATTGACACCCAGATCCATACATAGTAGGGTTTTACATGGTTTTACCATGTGTTACCTTGTTTTTCTCTTATTTTGAGTCGAAGGTATCTGTTGAGTCCAATGAGTAGAAAACAATTACCATCGGCCTGGTCATTTTAGTGCCGCGCGCGATACCGACCATCCCGCATTCCAATTAGGAAGTGGCTCGTAATCCACATATTATATCATATTATATATAATATACATATATATATAATATACATATATATATATAATATACATATATATATATGCATATATATTATATATGTATACATATATGTATATATATGTATATACATCTATGTAGCAGCCACCGAAGAAGCAGAATGTGAACCCCACAAAGTCACGAGGATATAGAGGTTAATTCATGTTCTGACTATTTTGGGTGGTTACTACTTTTATGTATGTCTATAACGTAGAATATATGAACATACGTACATATATATATATATATTGTACATACCATATATAGCATATATGTGTATTATATATATATATATACATATTCTATATTCAATTATAATATGCTCATACACACCCAAATGGTTTGCCATGTTTCCACATGAACGTTTTGCAGATGTCAGGCAAAATGGTATGGAGCACCAGCGAAGCTCTTCTGCGCGCCAAAGAGCAAGGTGCTTCTTTTGCTATAATTTGGATGTATATAGATAATACAAGTAGCTTAGATCAGTTTAGTATGCTTTGTGTTAACCGCTATTATGAAATGATCAGGTCCCAAAAAAGTGGCCGCTTTGATAGTGAAAACGATCCACTCTGTGTGCCCATAATAAGGTAATCCATGTTGGTTGGCCGAAACTAACTGTGAACCAACTCGTTGTCAAATCCGTATCGAATGGTTGTGAATGGGTGTTGGGGTGCAGACGAGGCATATTTTATGTGGTAAGCTTCGTGACGAAATATGTACTGTATAGTATGTGTATATATGTTGTCGTGTATGTGTATATATATATATATATACATGCACACACATCATGGAGATGCATACCCCCCACGCAACAACGTAAAGGGGTCAACAGTAGTGACCCCCAAAGAATGGATGGTTTCAGCTCCTACAGATAGCCGAGAGTGAGTGGGGGTTTGAGTTGGCGCATACGAGTTGCCAACTCTGAGGGATCATCCCTTGTTTCTGAGGGATAATAACTTGCCCACAATGGCTTTCTTGGGCCTTCATCTCTATCACTAAGTATATGTTGTTTTGTTCACAATGTACAGCCCATCAATCATCATCAATCTAACTAAGGATGTTCCATACATAACTGGATGGACGTAGATAAAGGTCACGCGTGTGGTGTTTTCGCATTTATCCCATGAATCCAACTGGGATATTCTTCATTGCTACACTCCCTGTGTAATTGGGCGATCAAAGAAATACCCAGTAATATATGCCATATGTATAAAACCTAGATATTGCATACATCAGCCACATATTTCATTTATATATATATAATTGTTACACATCCCCAAAAACATCCCAAACATAGAGCATATACATCCCATCTATATGCATATATGCTATATATATATATGCTATATATATATGCTATATAGATATATCATATTTATATATATATTATGATATCATATATATATATATTATGATATTATATATAATCATATTTATATATTACATATGCTGCATTTCATATCAGTTGCACTTCACATGTCAGCATTTCATTTGACATTCAATTTTTGTGCATTTCATTTTGCGAAGGGCCACATTATCAATAGCTGCCCTTTGGATCAATCCCCAATCGAGCAGAAGGTAGAAAAACCTGAGGAGCTGCTGCGCTGCACGGGTCATAGCTTGGACGATATCATCGCCAGGTTATGAGCCCAAGACCCTGAGGCTCCAGCGCTATGGACATCCGAAGAAGGGCTACCCAAAGGGAAATGGAACAAGGGATGCAGGAGATGCAGTTAGCCCAAAAACGAATGGAAGAAGAAAGTAAACAAAGGGGTGAAGAGGCCATAGAAGATGGAAGGATAGAAGAAAGGGATGAAGCAGCTAGTAGTTTAGAGGATGAGGCGAAGAAAGGTGAAGGTGTTTTGGTTTTGAGTAGTGCCACTCCTGACCAACCACAGGGTCAGCCTGTCTCCCTCCGTCCAGCAGTTCCAGCAACTCCGCCGCCTTCACAGCCACCTCAGAGCTTTTCGAAGAGTGCATCGGCATCAGAAAGGCCGACTCCAGCTTTGACGGCAAGGCAAAGTGAAGAGAAGAGGGCAGGAGAGGGTGGAAACCAGGGTTTAGAAGGGGAAGAAAGGGTTCAAGATCCTAGTGTGAGAGGCTTCGCCAGTTCCTCTCCCAATGGCTTAGCTGCAACCCCTCAAGATGTGAAGAAATCAGAATTTGAAATGGCCTATACTCCTCTTTTTACTCCTGAACAAGTCCAGCAAATGACCCAGCTTCAGCAGCGAACTCCATGGCTGTATGGCATGACAGGGACGGGATTCACGCCGTCGATCCCGAGACCAGTTCTTGGAATCTGAAGAAAGAAGGTTCAACGAAGAGCTTTTGGAAAGGGATAGGCAGTTGGCGATGTTGCAGAATAGAATGGTTGTAGAACAAAGTGAAAGAGAAGAGATCAAACGACTTTTGGTCTCTGTCCTGAATGAGAATCAGAAGTTGAAAGAAAGGATTCTAGCTGTAGAATCACAACCTGCAGAACCTGAGGCGCGTTTTGCAACTCCAGATAGCATCTCCAAGGACGGAAGTGGTCAAGCTGAGCGAAGTTTTGGCATAGAAACCACTCGTTTGCAAGGGATGAACCTGGAGAAGGTTTTCGGTAAGGAGGCTGCAAGACCCCCAAAAGAGGACGGGTCAGTTGGCCAGCAAGTTTTCCCTGAGGCTGTGAGACCCCCAAGGATCGAAAGTTCAAATGGTGATTGTGGCGAAGCTTGGAAGAAAGGTGAAAGATTTGTGGATGGGCCCAGAGGCCAACAAGAAAGAAGTCGAGAAGAAGACTTCAACTCAAAGACTATGGAATTCATGTTCCTGATGATGCAGTCGATGAGAGACCTGCAGCAGAAGATCAGCGATGGAAAGAATGATGAAGGAGCGGTGATGGGAGTGGAGGTGGTTCGCTCGGGTGCTCCAGATTTGCCCGATCTGATGCCTTGGACGTCTGGGACTGGGCCACTTGAACTTGGTGATTGGATGTTGCTCTTGAATCCCATCATCTCTGACCTCACCACCTCTTCTCAAGAGTGGTGGGAAATCATGACACAGGAGGTGGAAGCTTGGTATCAGCGGCATGTTTCATTGAGCCCCCTTGATCGACTGAATCATGGCTTTGCTGCCCCTGCTTCTCTACAACAACCTCGTTGGCAGCGATTGGAAAGGCGGGTTTCAACTATGATCATGAAGGCCATCCCAGAATCTTGTTGCGAAGAACTGGTGGCAGCGAGAAGAATGGATGTTTTTGGTGTGCTCACATACTTGTTCACAACTTACTCACCAGGTGGTGTAGCAGAGAAACAGACCCTGCTCAAAAGCTTGGAGGACCCGGCAGAAATCACTTCAGTTCAAGAAGCACCTGGAGCGATCCGCAAATGGATGAGATGGCGCCGTCGTGCCAAAGAAGTCGGCGCTGTGGAGCCGGACCCAGCTTTGTTGCTCAAGGGCCTCAACAAGATGACCCGTCGGGTGCTCGAATCGCATCGCGACATCCAGTTCCGTGTCTCTCTTGTCCGGAACACCCTGTCGGTGGACACAACTCCAACTTCATCTTCGGTGGACCAACTTGCTGCACATCTTCTTGCTGAACTTGAACAATGTGCGATGACTGACAAGAGATCAATAACCACAACGGCGAAGAAGGAGGTAGAACTTCCGAAGCTGAAGAACATGGAGGCAGAGGCAGGAGAGAAGGGCAAGGGAAAGGGAAGAGACAGAGAAAAGAATGATGAAGAGAAGTCCAAACAGAAATGCAGGTATTACCTGACTGAAGGTGGATGCAGAAAAGGCCGCGAGTGTACGTGGTCGCATGAACAGCGAGACGAATTGAGGAGATGCTACGTGTGCGGCAGCTCACAACACTTAGCACCAAGCTGCACACGACCGAAATCGTCTTCAACCTCCCCAGAAAAGTCTGCCCCAAAAGCGAAGCAGCTGAAGACTGAGGAAGAGAAGGTTGGAGGCAAGAAAGAATCTGAAGAAGCAGCGGCATCGACACAAGATTCCGCTATGAAAGACTTGATAGATGAGGCGAGTATAGGTGCTGAAAAGCATCTCAGGAGCTCCATCTTCATCGGCGTCTTCTGCCAGCTCTGGATTGGCCAAGGACTCAGAAGGAAAAGAAGATTTGATGGAAAGACTTCAACAGCAGTTGAACTCCCTGAGGCAGAAACAAAAAGTTCTCAGGCTTCAAAAGATGGCGACAGGAGATCAAGCTGGTCTCATTGACTCTGGTGCGACACATCCTCTTCGACCACAGAAAAACGGAGAGGTGACAGCTGGCTTCCCAGTCGTGGGAGTCTCTTTGGCAGATGGAAGAAGGATTCAATTGAAGATGTCACCTGGAGGAGCGATGATCTCTCCTGACCCAATGGTGGAACCGATAGTTCCGATGGGCCCCCTTGCAGAAGTTCTTGGGTGCGAGATTGCATGGAAGGATGGAAAGCTCTCCATACGACATCCACTACGAGGTGATTTGAAAGTTTCGCAGCACAATGGCTGCCCTCAAGTCAGTCGTCAACTGGCTTTGGACCTGATCTCAGAATTGGAAGATGCAAATCAAGGTTTGAAGAGAGGTCTTGAGATGAGCGATGAATTTGAATGGCTGCAAGCCATGGTCAAAGCCCATCCTGTTCTCGCTCAACTACCTGATCACATCAAAGAGCGACTTGCAGTGCAACCAGGTGATTGGAATGGTCTTCCTTGCAATCGGAGATGGAGGAGGGCTATGCAAAGAGATGGACTGCTTTTACATCTCTACGCTGGAGAAGATTCAGGCTTCACGTTTGGAAAGGCCTGGAAACAGTGTGGGGGAGAAGAAAGAATTTTGTTGGAAGTAGATGTTAAAAGAGGGAGCCAACATGACATGATTCCTGACGACGGCATCTACGCGTCTTTGATCACTGCAGCCATCCAGGGCAAGATCTTGGGAATTGCGGGCGGGCCAAACTGCCGCTCTCGCAGTGTCTTGAGGCACTATGAGATTCCTGGATGTGATACTGCACCTCGGCCTGTCAGAGCATGGAAAGGAGAGGAGTATGGGAAGAAAGATTTGAGTGAAAAAGAGAAGAAAATGGTGGAAGAGGATGACATCCTTTTGTGGCGTCAAATTTTTCTTTTCATGATTGCAACATATGCTCGACGAGCTCGAGGGCATGATCATCCACTGGCTTTTGTGCTTGAGCAGCCATCTTCACCACGAGAGTACAAGCCTGAAGTTGTCTCATTTTGGGATCAATGGGAATGGCATGAAATTAAAAAGGAGTTTGAGTTGAAGGAGACGCACTTCACACAAAAGAGCTTGGGTGGGGAAGCCACGAAACCCACCACTTTGGGAACTTCACTTGATTTGGTTCCAGAAGATTTTCAAATCAAAGGTCCTGTTTGTCCTGGGGGAGTTCGATCGTCAAAAGATCTTGCTCGGTGGCCACCTGGTCTGATGCGGATGTTAGCTGTGGCCATCAAAGAACAGACCATGCAATCACATGCAAGGATTGCTCCTATGTCTTGGGAGGATCACATCAGATTTGGCCACGTTCCCTATCGCAAAGACTGCAAGACATGTCAGGAAACCCTTCAACAACAAGAACCTCATCGCCGAGCCCGGCATCTTCAAACTGGCACTTTGTCTCTGGATGTGGCTGGTCCTTTCACACCGCACGTTGGTTTTCGACTGGCGTTTTGGTGTGGCGTGTTCCAAAAGACTCTGACAAAATGCGCCAGCCACCAGATGAAGAACTCCAAGGAGAAGAACCAGCTATAGAAGAAGCTAGAGAAGCAGAAGCGGAAGAAAAAGAGGAGGCAGAAGTGCAGGTCGAAGAAGGTCAGGGGGAGCAGAGAGATGAGGAAAGAAGGGAAGATTTAGAAGAAAAAACGGAAGTTCGAATTTTTCGTCTGGCACTTCCCATGACCACCAAAACTGCGAGGGAAGTTTCATCCACTACCATGGACATGCTCATGAAGTTGAAGGTCGATGGATTTACAGTTGCCAAGATCCACACCGACAGAGGCCACGAGTTTTCTGGATCGTTTAGAAGATGGGCATCATCAAGAGGCATCATTTTGAGTCGCACTGCTGGCGATGACCCCAGAGCCAACGGCCGTGCAGAAGTGGCCGTCAAAGCCATCAAGACTCAGATCAGGCGAGTCTTGCACCATGCCAAGGTCCAAGCTGATTGGTGGCCTTGGGCTTTGCGATACATCAACGAAATCAACCGATGCGTTCGCCTCGACCAAGTTCCTTCTTTTCCACCCTTTTTGGAGGAGGTAAGAGTGAGGAAGAGGACATGGAGGAGGGGAAGTTTTGATCCGATGGTGGAACATGTCCGCTATCTGTGCCCATCAGTTGAAGAACATGGTCATTGGGTGTGGCAAGAAGGCGAGGCTCCAAGAATCGCCAAAGTTTTGATGAAACAGACTTCAGAGCCTGTACAACATGGTGTTTGGGTTGGCCTTGAAACCCAAATTTTGGATGATCTTTCAACACGAAGAAGGCTGAGGGAGAAAACAACAGTGAGAAGATTGGATGCGTCGATGGAAGCACAAGAAGAGGAGGAGACAGAGAAGTGGAAGGTCAAAGCTAGAATCAGAAGAATCATCGAAGAAGAGATGAGAGCGATGGTTGAAGATGATGAGGAAACAGCCATGGATGAGATGGCTGTGATTGGTAGACTGCGCAAAGCTGTGGAAAGTATGGAAGACTCCGAGGAGATCCTGCAGACCAAGATCATCTCACCGAAAGAAGTTTGGGAGCATTGGGAAGAATGGGAAGCCGCTGCAAAAAGCGAAATCAACTCTATGCTGGAAGAAAAAGAAGCATTGGAAGAAGTTTCAGAAGAGGAGGTAAAAGAAATAGAGAAGAGGTTGAAGGAGAAGGGCATCAAGTTTGAGTGCATCCCATCAAAGGTGGTGTACTCCAAAAAGCCCATTCCGGGTGGATCCAAACACAAGGTGAGATGGGTCATCTGTGGAAACTACGAGGAAAAAAGAGATGATGAACAGACCTACAGTGCAGGTGCTGATGCCACAGCTTTCAGACTCATGCTGTGGTTTGCTGCGAGGAACCAATGGCTGGGCATGTCATTGGACATCCGTACGGCTTTTTTGAACGCCGTCATTGACCAGGAGGATCAATCCAACTACATCCTGGTCGCTCCTCCTACCATCTTTGTCAAGAAAGGCTGCTTGCGACCTGGAACACTTTACAGGCCAAAAAGAGCGGTCTATGGGTTGAGAAGATCTCCAAGATTGTGGGGACTTTGCAGAGATAGCGAGATGAGAAGTTTTGAAGTAGAAGTAGAAAAGAAAGAAGGAGGAAAGATCAAGCTGCAGTTGAGGCAGCTGGATTCTGAGCCAAACCTTTGGCGTCTGGAAGAAGTTGGAAAAGAAGAAGGAAGCGAGCCAAGCATTCAGTATGGCTTGGTCATGACCTATGTAGACGACATTTTCATCACTGGCCCCCCTGAAGTCACCAGAGCGGTGGCACAGAAGTTCCAAGCGACTTGGACCACGTCAGAACCAGAAGTCGTGGGGGAGGAAGCCATTCGCTTCCTTGGCATGGAAGTGTCAACCTCAAAGAATGCCGAAGGTCGAGATGTTTGGCATGTCACCCAAGAATCCTTTGTCAAGGACCTGGTGAAACGGCAGGCCAAAGAAGTTCAGCCAAAGAAGATCCCAATCACTCGGGACCAAGCTCTGATGACTTTGGACCCAAGTCCACCAACTTTGGAGAAAGTCAGAAAATGTCAGAAAGTGGTAGGTGAACTGCTTTGGGTTCTGACGCGAACTCGTCCGGACCTCATGTACAGCATCTCAAGGCTGGGCTCCAACGTCACAAAAGCCACCAGCTCAGTTCTTGAGGCAGCTGATCAAGTTCAAGGATACCTTCTGAAAACTTGTGCAGAAGGGCTCCGCTACCAAGATGATGAGAAAGAACCAATCAAGATACAAGTTTTCTCAGATGTCAGCGATGCCCCCAACGATGAAGAATCTTTTGGATGTTTCATCATCACCTTGAATCGAGCTCCGATTTTTTGGAGAGCCGGCCGCCAACATTTGGTGACATTGTCAACTGCAGAGGCCGAATTGGCCGAACTGGTGGAGGCCATGACCGCCGGTGAGTCTGTGGCAGCCATTGTGGATGAGCTGATTGGATATGTGCCACGTGGAGCCTTCACTGACTCCCAGTCTGCATTGGCGATCATCACAGCGGATGGAGGCAACTGGCGCACGAGACACCTTAGAACTCGGGCGTCTTACGCTCGACAGACTGTGCTGTCTGGGCGATGGGTGATACACCATTCCCCGGGCGAATTTTTGACCGCCGACATCGGCACCAAACCTTTGTCTTCGAAACGTTTGGAGACGCTTCGAGAGATGATGATGATGGGAAGTCCACCAAAGAAAGAGGAGATCAAACAGGAGGAGAAAGATGAAGAACAGAAAGAAAAAGGTGAGACGCTGGCCAAAGCCATCAAGGTCAGCGACGACATGATTCGTTTGGTTACCACAATTGCCATTTTGGCAGTGGCTAGAGGAGATTCAGAAGATGAAGAAGAAGAAGGAGGGTATCAAGCCCTTCAATCCATGTTGGCAGTTTTTGCCATCTTAATGGTGCTGCTGACGCTCTTCGTCCAATGGCTTTGGAAGGTTGGAGTACAGATTGCAAGGCGTCAGAATCTTTCGCCTGAAGCGACTGGAAGTCGCCCTGAAGTCAGAGGAGAAAAAATGGGAAGAAGGGGTGGTGAGGACGGGTTGAGCTCAAGCTCAGTCCAGCTCCCATCCGTGGCCGTTGAGAAGGGGTTGGGCTTCGGCTGTTGAGAAGGGGTTGGGCTCAGGCCCAGTCCGCCTCCAGCCGCGGGAGAGAGGTGGTGAGTCAGACGATGTACCACCTCGACGACCCCGCCAAGGGCCCACCGAGATGGTGGAGCGCCCACAATTCCTTCCCAGTGAAGAAGGAATAGAAAATGAAAGAGAAGAAAATGAAAGAGAAGAAAATGACAGGGGAGAAGAAACAGAAGTTTCAAGCACTAGCAGCTCAGAAGAGTCCAGTGACAGCTTAGGAGAAAGAATCGAAAATGAGCTGCAGAACATCGAGGCCGAAGTCGCAGAGATTAGAGAAAGGTTGCGCATCACTCCACCGGAGGATGAACCAGATGCAGAAGGACCTGGCTTTGGGGTATTGACCACAAGATATGGGAAGGCATATCATCTTTCCCATCAGTGCCCCTACTTGACCAATCCCAGAGTTGGACCAGCGAGGCCATCAAGATGGTGCACCACTTGCAGGTTGGTGACTGCGCCTCGTGGGCGACCTCCTCCTGGTTTCCCTGTGCTGAATTCTGGATATGCTGGAAGATTTCATACGGATTTCCAGTGCCCTCATCGTGGAGAAGCCATCCAAATCAATCTGTGCGTTCGTTGCGCTGAAAGAATCGAAGAATGGGCAGTTTGAGCGTTTTGAGTTTTCCGGAAAAAGCATCACTCCACCGGAGGATGCACCAGATGAAGAATGTCAGCTTCAAACTGACGTTAAAGCTGAGGGGGAGTGCTGCATTTCATATCAGTTGCACTTCACATGTCAGCATTTCATTTGACATTCAATTTTTGTGCATTTCATTTTGCGAAGGGCCACATCAATAGCTGCCGTTTGGATCAATCCCCAATCGAGCAGAAGGTAGAAAAACCTGAGGAGCTGCTGCGCTGCACGGGTCATAGTTTGGACGATATCATCGCCAACATATATATATATATACATATAATATATATATATATATCCCATACATGAGCCATAGGTAAGCCATACCTTGGTCAAATCAAGCGAGCAATTTCTCAGGTGCCCAAGGCGCCAAGGTGGGACTACAGTAGCCCCTGGTGCCCACAGGAAGGTGCGCCGTGTCGGTTGGGATTTTCAGGATCCTAAAATGGATGTACTAACTTACCTTCTGGTTATTTAACATAGCCATGGAAAATCACCATTTTTAATAGTTAAACCATCTAATAAATGTGTCATTTTCCATGGCTATGTTAAATAACCAGTGGGTAGTACCATATAAACTTTGATAAAATTTGGGGGATTCCCTGAATTTCGCCGCAGAAAATAGTTGTTTTTTTTCGTGGTACCTCCAATGTAGATTACCTGGGCCATTGGGCTTTGCCGGCTTTGCCTTGGACGACCTAGAACTGCAGAGGTGGCCTTAGTGGATAGCTGGATGATTTATTCGGACATAGAAACATGGAATACAAAGAGATGAGAAGAACTGGTTGGTGTTTTTGGGATGGTAGAACCACATCGCTTGCTGACAATCCTTATATATTTTTTTTTGGCGTACTTGGAGCGCTATCAATTGCTAAAACACGGTCATGATGGTCATGGGTGTCCCAAAGCTGGTTGTTGCGACCAACATGAAAGGTATCAACGTCATTGCGCAAGTCAGGGCCGTTGGGGTTAACAAGTTGCTCACTAATTGGAGGGCCTCAAGATGACTTAGCCGCTGGCCTCAAAGCGAATGCAGCCAACCCAATATCCTGAATGAGGCCATGATGTTTGATCCAAACTTGGCCAGTCTGCGCCGCGCAAAACCTGTTGAGCAGTTTGTTCAGGGGAGGAGGCAATCAGCAATTGGATGTTCCTTGGGATTAGCGTTTCGGGCTGGAGTAACTACGGACAAATCCCATTCATAAATGCATAAACGGTACAATTAATCTCAAACCGTTTGAGTTTGCAACCTCTTACCTCAAACCTACCTATGACCAATCTTCAACGTATTTTGAGTGCCTTTGGTTGTCAGTTGCAGCGAGTTTCCATGGGGTAAATCACCAGAAAGGATCGCCATGGCCAGGTGGCTATGGCTATGAGGCCCCTTTTCCGGATGATGTCGACCTGGACACCTACTTTCAATACGTCAACGAAGGCCCCGCGGCCGGTGTCCCTTACTGAGTTATCTACTGAGTTACAGTAGATGTGTATATATGTACATACAGTAGATATGTATGATGGTTATGATGTATAGATGTATAGTAAATTGAAAAAAACAAAAGAATTACAAGAACTTCCAAACCTCCCTGGGAGGTCTACTGATAATTGTGTTTGTTATTCCTTTGATTATATACAGGTTATCTCGGCGATCTCTCTACATACAGTATCTACTAGTATATATATATAGACAATCAATGAAAGCAGCTGAAGTTCAGCCTAGTTTGTTAGTCTATGCCGTTTTCCCCCTCCAATGATGTTTAGATTTGTCCAGCTGCCATTTGTACGGTGTGATGCAGAAGGTGCATCGTCATGGAGGGGGAATGTATGCTGCTACTCGTAATCTAAGTTTGTGAACTGCCACAGGTGCAATACAGTTCATGTGTGGTCACGTGGGTAACGTTCCGATTCAGAGTTTTTCCCCAAAAAGTTAAACAGCACAGAGATATTTGCCACATTTTTTTCATCATTTAAGTTGGATTTTACCAACTTCCATATGTTTTTCTCATGATTTTTTGCGGGTTAGTGTTCTGAATCAGCCCCCAAGGTGGAGGCTGCAAGGATTATCAGGGCATCAAGACCGGGGGCTGGAAATTCACGGGCTCTGGCTGCGATGCTTGGCGACGCCATGGAAGCCATGGCCCTAATCGAAATAGATGGTTTACCTATGAAAAATGGATAAAAATGGTGCTTTTCCATGGCTATGTTTAAATAAGCAGATGGTATATACAATAGATATGTATACAATATGTAATGTATGATATATAATGATATATATATATAATTGAAATAGTTGATAAATGGATATGGATGGTTGGTTGATGATTGTATAGTTTGGGGACCATGAAGTTATACTATCCAATCATGGAGATTGTCATCATACCTGGATTCAATGGAATGACATCAAGCGGGTTTTGCACAGAGCTGGAAGAACCTCATGGCTTCGTGTTTTTTCCTGAATGGTTTATATATATATATATTATATACATATTATAGACATATAATGTGTAATCCTCGCAAAAATAAAGTATATACCTGCGAAACACGAAAAGACAATATATAAATTATACACAACTACGTTTTCTTTGTGGTAAATTGCATATCAACATGTTGGAGTGGTTACTATAATGTGTGAGCATACACATCGTAAATGCTGGAATATGTGGGATAGATTTCACAGGCTGCTCCTGGATGTTTGCTTGCAGATGGATGGTGCACTAGAGGAACCAAGGTCCGAGAAACAACTGGGAATCAATGGTTTCGGGGTCCCATTTTAGGAAACCCCCATCTGTGGCCCACAGAGACGACTTGATATGACCAGTGCACCAGACAAGAGCCCGCATCGTTCAGGTCCTCCGAAGTCTGCCCATCTGCTCCTAGGTGGATGGCGCTTGTCCTGGTTCTGATGCTCCTCTCTTTGGTGCCTGGGCCCTTTTTTGGAGACGGGAAGGAGGAACCGAACCAAGCAGAGGGATTTCGTGTGATCTCCTGAGTCTACTGAATCGATATACAGATACATGGGATGTAAGCAACAATATGGCGGGTTGCCAAGAAACAGATTAAACATGATTAAACCATATTGAACCATCATTTTATGTTCTCGTACTGGGACAGATGATAGCCCACCACAGGAATTTTGGGACACACTTCTACATGGGGTTGATAATTGGGTTGATTGGGATTGATTTGGATTGGCTTTGAATGACCGGTCAATCCATTTCTTTGGTTTCAAACTAGCCCTCTAGAAATGATGTGCTTAAGTAGAGGGGAACTTGCTTTTTCCATTACTTTATTGACAGTAGACATCTGAATTAAGATCATTTTCCGGAGTGGGAACGAATCCAAAATCGTTGACTCTGACGGTAGGTATCCAAAACTGTGGCTGTTAAGCCACAGAAGTGACACGTAAATGTTGATCTGTTGGAAACTCAAATTCCGTTTTGAAGTCTGAGCCAGGATTGGGTAGACGTCCAGTGGCAACATAGTAACTTTTACTGGAAATGGATCTGAGACGCGCTGGTTGGGTTAGCTGATGCTAGCTGTTTTCCGTACTATTTAGTCAGTAAAACGGACAGGCACGTGACACGGAACAGTCTTATTTTCACCCTCAAACAGTATTTGCCAAGGTCAACCAGATGGCCGAACAGATGTGGAAGGTTGCTGCTGGTGGGGCCGCGGGGTGATCCAAACAACTGGCACCTGTAGCATGGCGAGGTAAAGGCTGAGCCTAGTTGAGCTGAGGTGAAGTGGGTGACATGGAGCATTGATGGGAATATATGGGAATCTGCTGTATGCTTCTGAACCAAAGTTTTGGATTTGTTTTTTTTAATAAACTTGAATGGCAAAAAAAAACTAAAGGGGAGAACGTGGGAAAGAAGAACCCACATCATGGAACATGGTCTATGAATAGTTCCACGATTTACCGTTTTTCAACATGGTGAATTGCCAGATAGCATCATATGCTATGTGAACCAAAATATCTCGGAGGGTTTGGAACTTCTGACAGAAAAGGGGACGTCGGACATCCAATTTGAATCAATTAGGTGTACCTGCTCGGGCCATTGCTGGGGCAGAGTCACAAAAAATGGCTCATGGTGGATGCACCCCCCAATCGGCAATTTGAAGGCCTGAAAAAGTCAGAACATGGCTCTTTATGCTCTTTAAGGCTTGTTATCCTTTTTCATGCAAAAAAGCAAACATACCATGATTAACACTATTTATTATGTTATAACCACCACAGTGTTTTTGGAGCAATTCTATTTGGACACTCATACGCTTCTTTTCGGCATGAATCGAGGAATGCACGGCCAATAACTTGGATGACAACGTACCAACACCCCATTTTGGGATCCAAAAATGTGGTACCCCCAAATGGGATGATGCAAAAAAAACATATTTAATCATTGTATTTCGCATAAGAATGAATATTTGATGGGTATACGGTATACATGGGTATACCGCATTTTAAGACACCTGTATTGCTGAGAATTCAACTCCCCCTTAAGTTGCTGCCGAGGCAACTTCGGCAAGTTCCTTGGTTGAGGAAACAACGTGAGTCCAAGATTTCCAGGTAATTTGCCTGGCCTAGAGATCTGGATAGTATGATAAGTCATATTAGTGCCATGGTCAAAAGTTGGACCCGCCACCCGTGGGCAGTTTGTGAGCGAAAATATCCACATGGAGCGCGTCAAAAGTTGGATTGTACATATTTTTACATAATTACCCATCTTTGGGGATGGTCATCAACACATTAAGAGGGAATTCTTATATGAACCCATTGCAAGGATTCCCATTATGGGATGGTGTTGTGTGACCCTACATTGGTTCATCCGGATGGCCTTAACTGAGACTGAAGGGACAACCGGGTAACGATGACACATTTTTCTGGAAGAAAAGGTTTGAGGCTTATGTGACTGTCATGAATTGTTGCGGCATGTGCTTGTGATGACCGTGATGATTAGCCAACTTTGGATCTATGCAGGGCATTTTACTCCATGATCCCGTGGCAATCAATGGGTTTCTGTTTGCTATCAATGTGTGGGGTAATTCATACAGCAAAGAATGAATATGTTTTGGTTAGGGCCGTTAGGGTGCTGTATCCGAGTTTCGCCTTCTTTTGCAAGGATTTGGACGGTTTTTCGCAACTCCAGGTTGAATTTCTACATGGGCAAGCGAGCAGCCGACGAGGGACGTAGCTCTATCTATCCCTCCATCGACTTTTGTGCTCTGCCAGCAATGAGAAAAGTTGACAAAGTTGCAAAGTGTGGCAGGTATATCATTGGGGTTACAGGGAATATGGATAGGTACAATGCAGTAGACTTACGGTCCAGTGGAACCATCTAGTCCTCTTTGCATCACATGGGGCCAACGTCCTGGTTGCAGGATGCAGCTAGCTCCATGCCACAAGGAAACCCCTATCCTCGAACATGCATGTGTTCGCGTTTCAGCAATCTGAAAAGAAGACCCAAGTCCCGCAAAATAGTCGAAGAACCACATGTCTGAAACCCCAGTTAAAGAACCCCACTTAAACCCACTGTTAGAACTATATAATATTATACAATATAACTTATATATATACTACTTAATAATAATATATATATATATACATGTCAAAAAGAACATCCACTCCGACTTCTACTTGTTATAGTTTATGAGTCATCCTATTTGTTTTGGAAATCCGACTCCGGAACCTCAGGTAAAAATCCCAACTCCATCTGCGATCCGAACAGTCCAGCTGAACTGAAGTGGGTGGCCGGCACCGCGGTGAAACAATGGAAGTTTGATTGATGGTTTAGCCAAGAAAATGAAGGGGTTTTGAATGGTTCTGAATGGTTCTGGTATGTTCTGGCAATAGCTGTATCTTTTTGGAGTGGCCAAGGAGGATATGTTTGACTGAGGAGGGGATATTTGCTAGAATTGTTGGGGGATTGAATTCATGGTCATGTCTCAGTTGACAAAAAAAACAAGATTTAAGCACCCAAAATAGTGCGAACTTGGGATGGAATTGAACCAGTCAGTCATTGTTCTTGTTAGTGCGGTTATACGAACTGATCTACATATTGAATATATCCACTGGGAATGTTGTCAATCCACCAACCAGTAGAAGGGAATAAACAGTTTCGCCCAGTTTCGCTGGCGCATGTATGGAGGAAGAATATGATTATCGCAGTGATATGTATCACCATTGCTAGTATGAGTTGATTATTGTTATCATGTGCTTTATTATTATTATTAGCATGAATTGTTGTTATTATTATCATGAATATAAATGAATATAAGCTATAAGTTGTTTATTGTTATCATGTTTGTTATTGTATATTATTATTGTCATGTGTGTTTTTGTTGTGATGAATATTAACTTATTCTGTTTGTTGACCTAAAGATGGATTCTTTAAAGAATCACCCAGATCTAGGTAAATAGACCGTGTATGGAATAGATTAATGTATATATATATACAATATATATATACAATATATATATATATATATACAGTAGGTTCCCCGGCCTGCGATGACAGGTATGTTTTACTGGCTCAATGCAGTGCAACCCTACAATTCTGGTGGCTGGAACTACATCAGTGAACTGCCGCTTGGATCATCGGGTCAGTCAACATAACACGGACATCCAGAAATCATTGAATCAATTGAGTCAATTGAGTCACTTGCCTCGAGTTACCCTCCGGTACTCAAACACGGCAATGGACAATTCCCCATTTATATCATCAATGGCCATAATGTAAGGGAATATCCCAGCAAAATATGGCCTTATATGGTACAGTACCTCCATTTTAGGATCCTGGAATTCCCCATTTATATCAGATGATTTTTCCACTAAGACCTTCATTTAGTTCGGGAATTCCTCAGCTTGATTCTGGGCATATGTGTTCTGCCGGTTCGAAACCCTTTTTAGCAGGGTCATCACTTGACGATGCCTGAGGGACGTGGTAAATTCTGGTAAATTCCAAGAGGTTACAGGAGGTCTTGTATAGGAAATTTGACCTGAAGTATACCCGAATATGTTGATTTTGCTACAGAAAATGATCGTCATCCATCAAATTTCAGGGTACTCTGTGAAAACAGACAAGCCCAAATTTGCAATCGAGCAGTGCAGGTAGCACATGTTTGGAAGACATACACACTTTCTAAGATCGAAATTTCGGAATTGAGGTCTATGTCCATGTCACAAGAGCCAACGATTGGTCGTGTTGTCCGTTCCAGCTTCTATCCCACTTGAAAAAATATCCTGAGCAGTCGGTCATTTCCCATCAAAATCACAGTTTCTCAATTTTATCCCTGGAGCTCCCGCTAAATGGGACAGATTCTTGGAGGTATAGCATACTATAACTACACCCAGTGGTACACTTAAACCACTTGTATATACTTATTGATTGTCCCTGCACCTATACACCCATGGCAGTTTAGGATTTTCAGGAATCATCACTTCATGTCGGCACACCAAGTTTTCAACAATTTACCTCCATTTACCAACTCGAATGTCCTGTTGAATCTCCCATATTGGCATATGAGTATTCTATTATATACTTGTACACAAAGTTTACACATATGTGTATCTACGTTCTAACTCCAAAAATCCTATAAATAGTCACTGTAGTCACGCATCATTGTCATCTCAGGAAGAAGTGGGTGGACAATGGCATGAACACCGGCGATAGCTCCTTCATCAACGGTGCCTCTGGCATCGTGAACCGCGGCTGTCACAACCCGCCGAACTGCGGAACCGGAGAGTTGCACGCTGGAGTGACCTCGGCTGCAGGTGGGGTGGGTGGATCGCAAGTGAGCCATTGTTTTATAGCATTGTTAGCATTGTTGGATGGGAATACAATGTGAATGATCTGATATATATATATATTGTATGTATATATATATATATATTGTATGTGTATATATATATATACATATATATACACATATCATATTATATGACAAAGTTGATATGATATTTGGATGGATGACAAGTGATGACTTGTATTTGTTTTCCTGACATGAAACCAAGGTTTTCGTGTGGCAAAGCCAATGCCATAAACCTGCCACATCTTGGATATGTTTAAGAATGTGTGGTAATTAAGATTGGGGATGGTTTATGATTGTGTATATTGATGTGTATATTTATGTTTATATTTATGTTTATATAACATATTTGGATGACAACTATGTTTTTTAACCCACAAAATCGCTGTTCGGTTTCGGACACCAGGTCGTCGGACGCGAATGTCGGTGAAAAAGAAAAAGGTCCAAGGTATTGGATGATCTGGATGATATATCCCATAGGATCTGTGGTGCTGGTATGTATGCTAACATGACTATCATGACTGGGGTATATTGATGGGATCCATGTTACCATATATAGCATACATGGATCCTATGGCCTATGGGATCAAAAAATATATATATACTAAGAAGCTATGTTTGTGTTTCTAAGATTGCCCGTGGAATCTAGCAACAGTTGAGATGCGTACCATGGTTTACCAACAGAATGCTGATGTTAATATGTTAAACATCAATCAGGTGATTTTACGAGACAACAACTCGGTAAATCATCTAGACCTCATTGACTGACCCCATTTTTTTTGGGGGGGGGAAGCTACCATCGCACTGGTTGTATGGGCTATATAACATGTCTGATGTGAGAATGATACTAGTTGTAGTATTCATAATTAATAGTTTGCTGGCACGGCGGGGCTTCAAAGCAAAGACAAGCTCAAATCGCCCAAAACGGACCATTCTACTGATGTTTATTTAGGGGGTTTAAAACTTCAGGTGTTTGATGATCGAATGGGTTTTGATCCATTCTCGAACGGCAGGGGAATGAATTCCGTCTTTGAGAACCGAGTTCTCTTCCATATCCTTCATAGATTGATTCCCGTTGCATGGCCAATACCGAAGACGCCACACATGTTTGGTGAACACTAAAGTGAATTCACTAAAAAGATCCAAAAAGAAACAAGCATACCATAAATACCTATTTTTAAATTTTATACTTGAAATGGATGTGCATATGGTTGAACAAGATTCCAACGTTACATGGGCCAATGGTCACGCAAGATTGGTCCATATTTCTGGATTCCTCCTTGAATTTGAGCGCCAGATCTTGGAAGCCCGAGGCAAAGCGGGCTGAAAACTTCCAAAAAGTGCTGAAGGCGATGGGTTTGGTTTGAATTCAGTCAATGCGAAGGAGACGATCCTGAATGAATATGAATGAATAAGCACATGCATTCATGCAAAAAAAAACAGGTTTCATGCATTTCTGATGAAGTCCTCTGTGGCAAAAGTGAATCGTAGAAAGCAACATGCCGCCATAATACCAAGTCCCATCCCCACAATGAAGATCTTAAGAACCGTCCCTTGAAAAGGGTACATCCCTAGTAGGTTTCTGAGCCAGATCCGAATTTAAACGAAAATCATTTTCAAACACGTTCCCTTATGTTCCTAAAGGTTGCTAATGCATGCTTTGAACGCAAGATCACACAGTTTCTGCTTGACATACTGCTCCGAGAGCTTAGCACGTGGTTCACTACTGCAGTATGCGGCATCTGCTTCGAGTGATTCATTTGGGACGCTTCAGCCTTGACACTGTGGGATGGAGAAGAGGCGCTTCGAACACGCCAGGGGAGAAATTCAGGAAGACTTGGATCTTGTTTTTTACCACAGAAAGAGTCTCACATAATCTCAATCCTATTTGTCATTTGTGTCTGGAACCAGGAGCCATTCAATTTTAGGACATGCCCATGAAAAATCGTGCTGGTGATTACTGGTGCAAGTTTGTCCATCCATTGTACATGTTGGGTGCCATTTGGCAACTGCAGATTTCTATCATGGATCCATTTGGGTGATGCGACCAGCGAACTGGTAATTGAAGTTTGGATGTCTCTCCCACTGGAAATTGGAGACATATGCTTTCAAGCCTCCATCAGCACTCCAAATACCCAATTTGGGGTGCATAGCGCAGTTCTTCTTTCACTGCTGTTTGCAAACTCGAGATGTCACTTCATGCCAGGGTCAAACGATTATACTCCCAGAACGTGATGGCATTGGAACCCACGTTTGTGTTTGCGTCGTGGCGCATATACGCAGTGTAAATGGTATGATTAAGGAATGAAATTACGTGTTGCGGCAGGAATTGCTATCGGTCTCTCAAGTTGCCCCTTGCTGTTTGGGATGGTTGTACGAGAAACAGCTGCTGGGGTTTCTGCAGCGTACAAAAACTCTTGAGAAACCATATGACAGACACAGATTTGATCGATCTCACTTGACACTGGGCCTCACTTAATTCAGCCAGTTCTTGGCTTCTGCTGTATAGGAGGCATCGTGAGGAGGGAGGCTGCGCGTCGTGTGCCGCCACCAGTTGGGACTCTGGAGAATTTCCCGGGGCCCTGGAAGCTGCGTGGGCTGGCGATAGGTTAGTCCTCCTTCCAAGCTTTGTCCCGGGGCCGGATGACAAACAACGGCACCGCGGTTTCTCGACACCTGTAAAGAACCAACTCTCCTGAACTAGCGGATGGGAGTGTGGCTGCAGAAGCACAGACAGGTCCGAAATTCCAAGAAGCTGAGAGAAAGGGTGCCGTGATAAACTATACATAAATATTATATTCTAATATCTTCTAATTAGTTTATATATTTTATAAACTATAATTTTATTATATAGGTAATATATGTACATACAATTATATATAATTGAAGTTATCATATCCCAACTTCTGTGGATAAGAATCCTTTGCATTCTACCCATATACAAATAACTTTAATAGACCAGGATATAACCGAGATACAGGTCACTCTTTCGATTATCAACACGGAACGTGTGCGATGGTCGCTGTTGAGGATCCAGACAAAAAGGGTTTCGGTGGTCCATCGCAAAGACATCGCATATATATATACGTATATATATATATATATGCCTGACAAAATCTTCATGATGTGGCGGATAGTTTCGGAACCATTTGAAAATCTGTGAGCCATTCCTATGGGACATATACTCGAGAATTCTTGATAGTTTGAAGAAACCGCTGCAATATGACACAATGACTAGGTCGAGCTACGGTTTTATCAGACCCCAATCCTTACGCTTGAATTTGTTTGAGGATGACTCCTTGGCTTTATAGGCTATAATTACGTCAAAATTGTGTGCCGGAATATCTGGACATGGAAATTCTGGAATTATGTATCTCAAACATGACCAAAACGGGCTTAGATTCTGATCCATGCCCAATTTGATGAAATAAACACCAATGAACACCCTATTATAGTAAGCCCGAAAAAGATAGACTCTAGACTTAAGTGATTTACCATGATTCATACTATGAGTTGTGTTTTTCCTATTTTTGTTTGGGGTTGCCATATTTGATATACGCTGATATTGTCTGTGATCGGCCCGTTGTGAATTCTACCTTTGCCGTGCCGTTCGGCAGGAGGAGAGCTGAACTACAACGTGGATTGGAAGAAGTCGGGGAGTCCCAGGGTTTATCGCCAGCGTGCCGGCGCTGGTACCATGGCAGCCATGGCACAATGGTATCATCAACGAAGGTTTATGAATAATGGAGGAATGATATATAATATAAAAAAGTTGTGTATAATGAAGGCATATGAAATGGATGTAGACTGTATAATATGTGTATGGACATGGACCTGGAGGTATATTGAATGGAGGCATGTCAAATGGAGGAAAAATGGCACTAGTGCATAATTGAACGTAATTGGATATAATCCATAATGGAGGTATAATCGGTATATCAACGGGACAGAATGGGACATAATTTGGTATATAACCAACATTTTGATCTTATAAGATGTTGTCCAAAAATGAGGTACTGTAGACTCCACATGACTCCACATGTTTTTTGGGTTTAACCACGGGAAACGATCATCGCACCATGAAAAATGGAAGGGGTAACCGGCTAGCATGGCACAGCACCTGGTGAGGTTTCCAGACAGCGATATCCTGCAACCCCACCTGACAATGCCACTGTGCTGCCCGGATCCTGGACCCAAGGGGAGAACGAAGATTCAGCAGCCCGCTTCGAGTACCGTAAAGGGGTGCCAATGGGTGCTGTTTTGACTCAAAACCACAGAATTACATGCCAGTAGTTGACTCTGTGAATGACTGATTGTTGTTTTACATAGTTGACTCTGTGAACCACTGATTGTTGTTCATTTCGAAAACAATCACGTCTCATTGAAGTTGGCATATGTTGGTGTACCATGTCTTTTCATGTTTAAAATGTTTTGTTGCCGCGGTTCTAGCCAGAAGCTGAACAAATGCATGGTTGATTGACCCTCCAATTAAGGGCTCATGTTATTTGCAAAAGACGGCTGATGAAGGACGCAATTTAGATTCCATGTATCTGGGTCAATTACAACGACCTCACTCCGACCGAAAGGTGGAAAGGTGGTAGGGGTAACTATCCTCATATGCCCTGAAAAAAATCAGGATGGTGAATCATTTCAATTTACCCAGATGTGTATCGATATATATATATACATTATTATACTATACTATTATATATATATATTATATATATATGTTATAACTGGTTGGTGGTTTGGAACCATATATATATGGGAATAATACTCCCAACTGACTTTCATATTGTTCAGAGGGGTTGAAACCACCAACCAGATAATTTATAATTAATACTAGATAATTACCCATATTGATGCACATGTTGGTTTATGAAACAGAAAGCACAGATCGAAACCTGGGAAACCTGGAAATATTCCGTTTTTATATCATTTGTACTGTAAAATCCCGGAAATATCATGTTTTCATATCATACTGTAACATTACTTTTCTTGGGAACATGTATATAAATATATAATTATATTCTATATATGTTTATAATATATACATATATGCATACATACATACATAGACAGAGACCCTCCAAACAGCCCTAAAAAGTTGTAAACGGTGGTAAAAGTCTTGAACTGGTGTAAACCACTATTTTTATGGGTACAAACGGATGGTCAGACCGTTTGCCCCGACTTCAGCTTTGGACGTCTTGATCCAGACTCCACATGGTGAAGAACCACCATCCTTGAGACTTGGATTTTCGGGATGTTGGATGGGGAGGCAAACTGTCTCCAAATTATTAAATTGTATCAACTTGGCATAATATACTAACTCCCCAAAAAAACAGATGGAACAGTAAAATGTATCACTATGTTAGTCGGATTTTACTTTTCGATTCTTTTTTGGGAAGTTGCTTTTGGGTACCCTTGTTTCACCACATGCGAGTTTTCGCGAGTCGGAGATATGGGTGTCTCCGAATTTGTCCGAATCTGTCCGAGCGGAAATGGGAAGCCAGTTGAAGCTACAAGAGCTGAGTTTCCCAACCCCATGACAGTTATATAGTTCAGATTGGTGAATTGCTACAATCCACCACATGTTTTAACACAAAGAATATGTGGCGTTCTGAATACCCGCCATGTGAATACGGGATGCGTTACCACGCCCACCAAGGCATCTTGGGGCGGATGAGACATCCGTGTAGAGCATAGATTTGGATAACCTCACTGCGTTACCGGAATGGTTTGTAAAGGGTACTGTAACCATACTGTAACCATCCACAAATGGTTTTCATCCAAATTTCAATATTTCAGGTTTTTGGTTGAACATTCAAAGCTTAATTGAATAGTCGTTCGTCCCTTTCTCCACAGAAAGGCCGCACCGCCGCACCACCAATGTATTTTTGACATGTTGCAAACTCAGCGCAATAAGCTCCCAGAAAAAATGGGAAGGTTTTACCGTTTGCTGGATTGTGGTATAAATAATCTTTAATGAGGATAGGGGCACCAGTCAATAAGGCTAATTACTATTAATCAGTTTCTGTTGTCAGACCATCATCCAAAAACATTCCAACAACTTCATGTTAATTCTGATGTTTGGTATGTTTTGTTTTGTTTTTTTCTGGAATGAGTTGAATATTTTGGAATGATTTCGGCTTTGTGAATTTGGAATTCTTGAACTTTGGAGTGATTTGGAATTGTTTGGAATTGGTTGGAATGAGTTGTATGTTTTTGTTTTTCTGGGAATGATTTAGATTTTTTGTGGACTGATGTTTTTTTTCGTTTTTTTTTTGGTTTTATGTTTTTTTTATTTCTTTCTGAATGATTTGTTTTTTTTATTATTATTTTGTTGTTTGAATGATTCAGAAGGTTTGGTACCTTTGGGTTAGTGTTTCTTTTGAATGTTCTGGAATGTTTTGGAAAGTTGTTTGAATCTTTTGACATGATGTTGGACGTTTTTGAATGTGTTGGAAGTCTCTTGAATGTTTTGGGGTGTGTTCTGGAAGTTTTCCTAATTTTTAAGAATGTCAGGATGTTGAGGTAACTTCATTGAATAGTAACCCTGTTGAATAGTAACGCTGTTGTTTCGAATGATATAAGTTCTTTGAATCCTATTTAGGGTGATAATCCATGTCATGATTATTGTAAAAAATCAATTTTAACAATTCAATATGATATGTCACTCCTAATAATCAATAATTCACTACGATAATCCTCAATTGATGTTCATACTGTGGATGGAAGAAATCCTGCACCACCTTGGATGGTTAAACCCCTATAAAATAATGAGATAAACCTCCTATCCACTGGTGCAGGATTTCTTCCATCCACCGTATGTCTCAATATGTTTTTCAGGTCACCCCTGCTTCACTGATCCTAGGACAACGCCGATGGAACGTGTCCCGCAAGCTGTGAAAAAGGCTGGTGGGACACAGATCTGGGGAAGATAGCAGTGATATGGGAGAAAGTCATCTTTTTTTTCACGGAAAAAAGAGGTGATGGATATGATGAACGGTATATTTTCACATAACCCATTGATATATACTATGTACTATTTTACCCATTATGACTATTTATATATATATATACACACTGTTTATGGCAATGGTATACATTATATATATATATATTACTATTTATTAACGTGATATCTTCACGGTATATCATGATAATCCTATGGTATTAACACGAATGCCCATCCCATTTCACCATTTCAATGCTGCCGAGGCGGTGAGCTCTTCAGCTGCAAGATGATCCCAAAAGTGACGACTGTCGTTTCGTGGATGGGTCAAGTGACCTATGAATTTACATGATTTTACCATATTTTTTGGGGATGATTTTAGGTAACCAATAATCATTGGTATATCATGGGTTATACATTCTGGGATGAATTTACTTAATTTACTTCACCTAAGATATGAACAACCATGATAGCCAATGATTTTAGGGAATAAACATCCGGGTGCCAGGGTTTTGACTGCCATATTTTGAGATAGTTGGCTCACCAATCAGAACTGGACTTCACCGGACAAAATGGATGACACAAGGATCATGGATGGGCCATTGTTCATTATGAAAACATTAAGAATAGGAGGAACCATGAATTAAATATGTCTATCATCACCGATTATAACTGGTGACTCTCTCCAACACCTGCAGAGATCATTGAGGGAATATATATATATATATGTATATAAGAAGAATAAGAGTTCAAGTGTTGGGGAGAGTCACCAAGTGCAAAACTGGGATATGCAATACATCGCAAGTATCCAGATATCCAAGGTGTTTGTTCGACATATAGATATTGCAAAAATTGCGCAGTATCCCAAGTATCTAGAACCCAGAAAAGCACGAGATAAGGGAGTAGAGAAGGATTGGATTCTTAGGACATCACAGGATACATCCAGTAGATTCCAGTAGATGATACCCCAGAAATGCATGAAGAGAAAGGAAGCTCTACAGAAAGAACAACACACATATACTGGTTGGTGGTTTGGAACGTGTTGTTTTCCATATATTGGGAATGTCATCATCCCAACTGACGAAGTCATATTTTTCAGAGGGGTAGGTCAACCACCAACCACCACCAACCAGAGGAGTTGCAGCAAATCGATTGGCTTCCCCTTGAAAGCTTGATTAAACAGAAATGTGGATCTGCATTAGTGTGTTTATAATATGTGATGCGTTAAATGTCATGATACTATACATACTGATAATAATATTGATATTTCATGTTGTTCATCATGAATCATAATCATTATGTCATAAAAGTCTATATATATATATATCTATAATCGATGATAGTGTCATAACATTCATACAACATATTATAGGTATAGATGCTATAGGCCCATAGGCCCATTATGTCTATCAATGTGCACATTTTGATCCACCACCGGTTGGTGAGCGAACATTGTCGGAAAACTGTGTCTGAAACCACCAGGATTCGGAAGTCTGCCATAGTCTCGTTGGTGATATATCTCAAATTTTATCAATGTGTTATAAGGGTATATATATATGTTACGTATATATATATGATTATATACGCGTCCCCAGATCCGAGACTACGTATATATAAATATATGTATATATCTATATATATATACATATCCCAAGATCCGAGGCTGATTGGCACTCGGACCGAGGCTTTAACAGCACAGACACCTACACCATCATGTGGTGGAGCAAGTGGCCTGGTGTGACCATGGCCATGGCGAAATTCCCGGTTTTAATGCCGTTCTTTCCGTTAGAAAACATGTCGAAGTAAATGGGAAATCTTCCATTGCCATGTTTGAGTGAGAAAAAGGAAATTAAAGTTGACAGATCTGAATTCCATTTTTAATATGGATATATCTATAACAGAAATTATTATTGCATATCTATACAATATGGCTTATGAAGTTAAAACATATAGTTTGAATATGTTTGAGTATAAATCCATTATTATAACTTGTTGGAAGTGAAATTGAGGTTCTGAAAGTGTGTCCAGGGAATCTTTGCCTCCACATTTATCTCAGGGCAATGACGCGGAAGCTGCTGACAAGTGTACGGGTATGGGTCAGATAGTGTAATCTCAATGTTGCTGCTTGCATACGTATTGATGGACAGTGGATCATATTCCCAGTCTTGATGATTGAATCCTTAAAATCCTTGCTTATAGGGACCTCGTTCAGATCACATCCGATTTCTTATTGGCTGAGCAGTGGCACATTGTGCAACTCCCGCTCATCACAAGCCAACACTTGGATGTGCATTCAACTCTAGCGTCGAGCTGGCTAGCACTATCTTTAACCTCCAGCTATAAATGTCTATCAATGGGATTGCTGAGTGAATTTATATAGCATGGGGTAAGAGTTTCTCAAGGTTCCCTAAATCCCAATATCACATAAATAGACATGAGTTTCCGTTGCTAGGTTGATTCATCCCATCCCCCTAATATTACGACAAGACCATGAGGTTTGCCTGGACTCGCAACGAGCGTCCGGGCATGATGATGATGATGATGATGATGGTGATGGTGATGATGATGATGATGATAACCAATATGCTCCACATAAACAACATGTATTAAACCCTTTTTGAAGATCTTCAATGAATATAGAAGCTCCACGCGGGTGGGAAAATTACCCTTATTGAAGATCTTCGACACATGTAGAAGATTGTAGACATGTAACGGGGGTGGGAGAATTAAACCCTTACTGAAGATCTTCAATGAATGTAAAAGTTTAACGGGGATGGGAGAATTAAACCCTTATTGAAGATCTTCGACAAATGTAGAATATTGTAGACGTGTAACGGGGGTGGAAGAATTAAACCCTTATTGAAGATCTTCAATGAATGTAAAAGTTTAACGGGGATGGGAGAATTAAACCCTTATTGAAGATCTTCAATGAATGTAGAAGTTTACCGGAGGTGGGGAAAATTGATATGATGTGTATAGTGTGAACAAAAAATCCTTGTAATTCATGCTATTTTGGGCTTGGGCAAACCTTGGGGTCTGTGTGTAATATTACGGTCTCAATTATGTGGAAATTCTCTACTGGACCACGGTTTCCAGGCGTTTAATATGCCAAACCACGTACCATTCCTCGGCAGATATGTGGACCTCTTCCGCTGGCGGCGGATCAACTTCCCACTGGGCTCGGGCACTCGGGGATTCTGGCGCCCTACCGGATACCGGTCTTCGCCAGATTGATGGTGGCTGGAAGGACGGAGGAAATCCCCTAGGGTTTTGGTATTTGTTTGGGGGATCTTATGTGCGCTTTGCAAGTTTGAGACTTGTGGGAATTCTCGAGAGTTTCCTGGATAGTTGTAAAGTTGTAAGCGATGATGATTGTATAATGGATAGGTCTCACGGATGGTTGTGATACTATATCTAAAGATATGTTGTGAGTGATGTAATCTGTTAGTGATGTTCCGGTCTGTACTTGGAACCATAGCTACATTGCAAACACGTTTGGTGTGGGGATGGGTCAAACGTTCCAAAGTCGTTGCGACCCACATGTGTGTATTGTCATTGGCAGACATATTGACCATTCCCAGCCCCCTAATAAGGGCAACGCATAGTTTCAATTTTATAGTAATATATAGTGATGTAATGTATAGTATTGTATGTATAGTAACTATAGTAATATATATATATATATGTTTATTACTACGTAGTAATACGTAGTAACATATAGAAATATATAGTAATGTATATATAATAATATATAGTAATTATATAGTATAGTAATTATATAGTATATAGTAATTATATAGTATATAGTAATTATATAGTATATAGTAAGTATGCAAACAATAAGCCACCCTATGGATGCATGGACTGTCAATCAATTGTTTCTGCGACGCACAAACATTCAAGGCTTGAATGGCACACTGGAACCCTACCTTGGTAGAGAGACACTTTGCTGCACCAAGCGCCAACCAAGCCCCATGAAGGACAGAAACAAGATGAAACAAGTATGGGGAATCATGCCCAAAAAGTTGGGATCATGTCTGATTTAGGGATTGTCGATATGGATCTTCCCCTTGTTTCTGAGACACAAAATCACTGGGATGTTTACCTTGGTGTCAAGATGTAGCCACGGCCCTCAGTACATGGTGATGTTTTCCACCTGAAAGATATCCCCCGGATCTCGGGGAATGTCGCAGTTCGGTAGCTTTTACTGTATGATAAGATCAAAAATATGGAACTTACCACTAATCAATTAACGGTTCACTGTGCAAACTGGGGTACAGTAGCTCAAGTTGGCCATGTGAGTTTGCCTAGAAAATAGGGTGCCCCACAATTTGATGTTTGATCATCATTTTCTCCATCACGCGCCCATCATCATATTGTTGGATACCTAACCATATATATCATATATATATATGCAACCCAACACGAATTTTATATCTATGATCTGATTCTTGCAAGTCTGCTTTTTCAATATCATCTACAACATTTGGTATTTTTACACAACCTTTAAGATTTGCAGCAATATGATTAGGGGAATAGATGGATTGAAATTTTGTTATCTGTTTTCACAACAGAGTATAGTACATATATTTTTTTTAGATGAATACAACTGTTTGTAAGGTAGTTGTTTATAATGATTACTGGTGGAATTCATGGTTACTAAATTTTCTGTAGCAAATTGAAACCTTTTAGCTTCTACCAAAACTGAGCTTTGTGCAAGATTATATGATATCTGATATAGTTAGTGCATCTTGAGATTTTACATTTTTATTTGCGCAAGATTTTGCAGTTAATAACGGTGTAAAAAGTACAATAGATATGTATAAGACCGATCTCCAGTTATAATTTTTAGTCATATTGATTTTATAATGCAGTTACCTTTTTAATCCTCCTATAATTTCATGGCATTCCATCAAGCTTTGCATAGTAAATTGACAATCATCAATCATATTCTCATTTGATGTTAATTGTCTTATTTGTTCTTGGGAATCTACGTTATTTCCATTAGTTTTTTTCTTCAGCATCTACATTTTTTGTAGAAGAATTGCTATTGTTTTGCTGAAGTTAATCATTTTTTAACATTTGTATAATGTAGATGATCGTGTAATTTCATTGCTTTAAATCCAGGAGTGCTTGAGTTAGATATTATGTGTTGAACATAAATGATTTTGATGATAATAAATTAATAAGTTAAAACAAAAAAATCAAGATCAGTGTTTAATGTATTTGTCATATTATATATTGTCGTATTTTTTCATAGTTCTTAAGTTTGTGATGTGTTTATAGATATTATAGGGGTTTCTAGCATTGGGTGAATATGTATTTTTACTTCGAAGAATCATATATATTTGGTGTTTTTTTAGCTCTATATTCTGAGGATCTAGTTTTAGGTTAATCAAATTACTTTTTATCTTCAATATGTTTTTTGATAGTTCTACCATTTTATGATGTGAACTTTGATAGCATTTCAGGTTTTTTATCGTTTATTACATTTTTTCATAAATTGCAACCATTTTTTCTTTAAGAAAGGTTTCTTTGCCGCTCTATTTGCAACCCTTTCTAATACATTTTGTTAGGAAGGTTTTGATTGATCTGTAGATAAAAAGGTATTGCCATCGGATGAGCTCATGTATTTTACTTATTATCGTTATTTGTTTCTTCTTGTGTGTTAAAGAAATTATTGTTTAAGATTGCAGAAGGTTCTTTTTCAATTTATTTTACTTTTATTATGATGAATCTATTACTTTTTATTGTATTTTATGTGTTTCGTTATTCTTGCCAAAGTTGGTTGATTGGCTTGGAAAGCAAAGAAAAAATAATGGGTTTTAGATGTTTTTTCAGGATAAGCACGTTTATTTGAGGAATGTCCTTCGCAGCCCTAGCAGACAGGCCGATCATTTGCAAGAAATTGCAAGAAATTGCAATTTCTGGTGACTAATATTATTCTAAGTATTTGGATTCAAGATTCAAGGCTCAGAAAAAACTTCTTCAATCGAACCTCTTTGGATTCAAGATTCAAGATTCAAATCTGAAGGCCATCGGATTCAAGAAGTTTTTTTGGGATATTGAATCTTGAATCCTACCCCGTTGGATTCAAAAAGTTTTGTTTTGATCTTAAATCTTGGATCCGAAGTACTTTGGGAAGGGTGGGATAGGAACAAAATTGCAAAAAACTGCATTTTTTTATCACCAAAAAATGCCCTAAGTTTTAGAATTCAACATGTTAAGAAAAACATTGTAAATACCACTAAATTTGCTTGAAAGGTAGATCTTGTGGGGGTGGGGGGGTACCCTATATATGTGTGTATATATATGATAAAATAATTATACCCCATGAAATGTCTCCAAGTTAGTTGCCATTTTGGTCGTATCCCCGGTATACCCCCATATTTGGACACATCAAATTGCTTCGAACGCCAGGGTCCACGTGTGCATCTTTCGTTTGCCCTTGGAAGACGAACTGAAAGCTATGGAGGCACCGGAGGGCCTTGGAGACGATGGCGGTGATAAAGTGGCATATAACATATAACCTCTATAGTTATTTAACGTAGCAAGCTTGAACCATAGAGGAAATGGTTCATTTATCTATGATGGTTATATATATATAAATCATCATACAAATGAACCACTTCCCATGCTTCTGTTAGATAACCAGAGGGTAGCTTTCCCCTTTATATTGAACACACCCTAGAAAGCATGGTGGATGTTGGGGACGAAACGACATACCTGGTACCATAGAATGGGAGTGTTCAATATGAATGGGTGATGGGATTATGACTGATATATTTGGGTGCAATGGGCCAATTGCCAAATGGAATATCCAAATGGAATATCAAAGGGGAGAGAGATGTGTATATATATATTATGTGTGTATATACACATGATGACAGAAAAACAGAACCATGAATGGAAGCGGTTAAAGGGAAGTAGGGGCCATAACTTCCTGATTTTGGTGCTTCAAATCAATCCAATGAATAATGGAGATATGTTGTCATCAATTGTTTGGATATGTATATATATATATATTATAATATGGATATTGTGTATATACATATCTACAATAATATATACATATACCAACTACGATTGCGTATAGTGTAGTATATAACATAGTTATCAGTGCTTCAAGTATTTGTTGAGAAAACAACCACTCATAGCACATCCCATTGTCAATACAAACAGGGCTTGAAATACCAGCGAATCCCAGCTATTTTGGTGTGAAAACCACTTTTGTCATCGGGTTTGACTAGTTTGGTTGACACCTATCACCTCCAACCTGTGCCGCTACTTCTTGGGACTGGGCTCACTCCTGACCTTTTGTTGCATCGGACGTGAGTGATGTTGAAATCTGAATTTTGATCTGAGTTAAACATCATATCCAAATTTGTTTTTGACATTCTCTTTTTTTGTTCAGTCTCTTTAGACCTTGGAAGCGAACCCACCCCTCCATATCTCCATATCATGTGGCTACCTGACCAAATTGTTTTTCTCGCTTCCGCAAAACTATCAACAAACATGATAGTATTGACTTTCAAACATGACTAACTAATAACTTCCCCATGTTTCCCCTACCCTGAATGTTGAATGAAACATGAAACAACCTGGCGCCAGGCTGACGGATTGCCACCTCCCAACGATCCGCTCTGTGAATCCCAAAAGTGCCTTGGCGCCACTGGCATCCCACTGTATGTGTTGTACTGGAAGATCTGGAAGAGGATTTGTGGAAGCAAACCTGAGAACATGATGTTTGACATTTATTTCCTTGAAAATGATTCTTGCTCTAAGCCTTGGGGGCAAAAAAGTACTGTATCTACAATATTCTTCCTCACCTAAAGACTCTAAAGATTGTACAGCTTGAGCACCACTGGAACCATGACCCCAAGAAATAAGAAGATCTCATGACATGAACGTTCGAGACCTGCCCAGGTTGACGTATCTTCGGTTGAAGGTGTCGTGCTTTGGCTCCAAATCCATGCTTTCATCGGTGCCGATGGAGGCCCAAAGTTGGGCTTTCACACGAATTGGGGGCCTGCATTCTGTTACCCACCAGATGGGGAGATATCCTATACAAAATAGAGAATATTGACCCAGAATAATCAGCTGGTTTGTGGCACAATTTGGTTTTGTCTGAAATTTTGGATTTAGCGCAAATATATGGCAGTTTTAGAAGGCAGGGTGGTACCGGTTCTTTTTTGGAGATTTGGGTTCTATTCCTTATATAAAGAATTGATCTCCAAAGAATTGGTTTGTGATTCCTCCGTTGGCGATTCTGTCTCTGGTTCGGTTCGTAGCGGTTCGGTTCGTAGCGATTCGGTTCTTTCAGGCATTAAGTTCTTTACGTATGGGATTCTTGACTTATTTCGGTTCGACAGATACCGTTTCCATATGCATCCAGATACGGCTGATGTTTGAAACAAGAAATCTCCTTTATTGTTTTTTTTAATTGTGTTTAATCCCAACCATTGTAACAAGCAATCCGAAAGTCACGTAGAATCGAATGAGTTTCCAGAATATATGTTCCTTACATTTTGGGTGACCGTTTCCGCCCAGCCCCTAAATGACGCAAAGATTCTTGATCAGTTATAAATGAAAATGGTGAATGTAATGTGGTGTGGTGTAGTTTGTACTTTGTAGATGTAGTTGTAGTTCAAGTGTGGTTGTAGTTGTAGTTGTAGTGATAGTTGTAGCTGTAGCTGTAACTGTAGTTGTGGTTGTAGTTTTGTTCAGTGTAGTTGTAGTTGCAGTTGCAGTTGTAGTTGTAGTGTAGAGTAGTGTAGTGTAGTGTAGTGGTAGTTGTAGTTGCAGTTGTAGTTGTGGTTGCGGTTGTAGTTGTACTTGCAGTGTAGTTGTAGTGCAGTTGTAGTTGTAGTTGTAATTGTAGTTGTACTTGTAGTTGCAGTTGTAGTTGTAATTGTAGCCGTGGTGGTAGTGGTAGTTGTGGTGTAGTGTAGTGTTAGATGTAGTTGTTGTTGAAGTTGTAGTTGTACTTCTTCTTGTAGCTGTGGTGGTAGTGGTAGTTGTAGTTGTAGTGTAGTGGTAGTGGTAGTTGTAGCATGTTGTAGCTGTGGTGTAGTTGAAATTGAAGTTGTAGTTGTAGTTGTAGTGTAGTGGTAGTTGTAGTTGCTTTGTAGCGTAGTGTAGTTGTAGTTGTCTATCTTTCTGTCTATTTGTTTATCTCTCTATCTGTCTATCTATCTATCTATCTACCTACCTACCTACCTATCTATCTATCTATCTATCTATCTATCTATCTATTTGCAAGCTTGAAAACGAAGCTATTCCGCGAGACGTCCTCAATTTTTCAACTTGGCAACATCAAAAGCGCAACAAGCCTGCGAGACTTCGTCAATTTTGAAGTTGAGATCATCAAAAACGAAGCAATTCTGCGAGACTTCCTTCAAAAATTGAAAGTTGAGTGCAGAGCTGACGGCCTCGCACCAATGCGTTTTGCGATTTTTCCAATCCATCTGTCTAAAGTACTCTGCCCAGCACGAAAAGTGGCCTCGCCAGATCCTGCGAAGTGCTGCACCTGTCACGCAACAAACCTGAAGATCTGACGCTCCACAATGCAACCCTTCTCAGGAAATCTGCGCCCTGACCTCCCAACATCTCTGATAAACATGTCTCTTCTACTGCGCCTGCCACGCGAGATGCATCTTTACAGATCCTCTTCAGATGTCCCACGCCAGCCAGTGTTTTTGAACTGCAACAAAAAACCTTGACGTTTTGCTCACTTTTGGCAAGGTACCGAATCCCTTGCGCTTGCCACGCAAAAGCGACATGTGGTGTTTTTTAACTTTTTTGACTTGGAAATTTGCTTCGCTCCTCAACGGCGTGCACTTTTTCGACATCTCAACTTCCAAAAGTGCTCCGCACCTGGTGTGCTTTTGCACACTTTGACTTCGTAAATGTGCTTCACGCCACAACGGAGTGCACTTTCTCGACATCTCAACTTCCAAAAGTGCTCCGATGTTGAGGTGCTTTTAGCATTTTGACTTGGAAATGTGCTTCGCGCCACGACGGCGTGCACTTTTTGAACATCTCAACTTTCAAAAATTATCCTGCCCTAGCGTGCTTTGTACATTTTAACTTGGAAATGTGCTTCGCGCCACGACGGCGTGCAATTTTTCATCTCTCATCTCCCAGATGGCTACGCACCTGCCGCTTTAGCGCCACAAAACATTGGAAAAACAGAGTGTTTCGCGACTTTTCTACGTTTTCGCCCATCTGCATCTTCTTTCTTTGGCTCTTTCTCTTTTCTGATCTTCTTTCTTCTTCTCTTCTCTTCTCTTCCCTTCCCTTCCCTTCCCTTCCCTTCCCTTCTCTTCTCTTCTCTTCTCTTCTCTTCTCTGACTCTTCCCACCTCTGCTTTTTCATCTGTCCATATTGTCGGAAGTTTGACTTGTAAACTTCCTCCGAGGAACTATTTAACGGAGCTCAACATTAGTGGGAAATTTAGGAATCACTTATAATCCCATTAGTCCATTTAATCCAAATCCCATTATAATCGCACTATAGGTGTCATCAGTTCCATGGCCTGCTGGAATCAAACCTCAATTGTCCAACACATAGCTCGATGATTTTCTAAGGCATTCTGCGCTGACAGAGGAGTCCCTGGAGCACATGGGATAGGCTGTGGATAACGCTGTAAGAGCATAGTAGGATTGCTAAAGGGGTTACATGTCAAAATCTACCTAATTTTGTCATGTTTTGGTCCATATATGGATATATATATATATATGTATATATATGGACTATATATGGACTATATATGGACTATCATAACCCATTGTCGCATACCCTTGCAACCAGCAAGTATATATAAGATTGTCTAAGCGGATGGGTCAAAATGATTGGATGAATGGTCTGAGTCCTAGCAATACACTGAGGAATGGCATATCCGCACGATTTGCATAAGTTTGCCAAGCTTCCAATTGACTACAACTGACGAGTTGTGCACAAGCGGGAATATTTAAGACCCTTCGGCATTCTGCTGGCTTTCTCGCCTTTGGCCTACAGGCACAAAGCAGGGGATGTGTAAAGTTGGTTGGTGTGAAAGGTTGCTTTGATGATGTTGATGATGATGATGGTGATGATGATGATGATGTTGATGATGATGATGAGGGTGATGACGATGAGAACGACGAGGAGGAGGAGGAGGAGGAAGAGGAGGAGGAGGAGGATGCCGATGGCCATCGAGACGAGGAGGATGTGATGATGTAAAACAAGGTGAGTGCTAGTTTCGCCTGAGAAAAGACACGAGACGAGACTAAACCAGACGAAACTATAGACTATACTAGACTAAATATATATATATATATACATATGATGGTTGATCTAAAGGTCCTTGTAAGGAGCTTAAATTGCGAAAGCCACGCATGTTGTGTTGGAAACTCTCGCGAAAATTTATTTTTCGAGTTCGCGAAAGAGAATTGTTTATTCGCGAAAGTTTCGCGAAAGTTTGATATTATGAATCATTATCGCTGTATACACTGCAGCTTGTTAAGGGCTACCACCTCCTGCCGCCCAGTGGCCCGGGGTCCGGCAGGAGAATGGTACACCGCATTTACCTTTCCCTTCATAGGTAGCAGCCAAACTTCGGAAGGTGAGGCCTCCTCACAGCCAAATACCATGGTCTTGAGGCACATCCTTGCACCTGCCGCTGGTACAACCTAACGTTGCTTTCTGAAGTCTCAAGAAACAAGCTCCAAATGCAGCAGCCAAGCTTCCAAAAGTGAGGCTTTGTGAGAGGCAAACACCAAGGCCCCTGGTGTTTGCTGTTCCTCTGATGCGCGTGCATTTTGAAGGGAGTGGCCCAGTAAGCCATGCCAAAAAAATACCTAATCAATAACAACTTGTCCTGTGAAGGGGATTCCGTGATGCAGGTGAGGAATGAACTTTCATAAGAGGAGTTGTTGCTCAACATGGGTTCCGCGAAAGATAAACATAGAGTTTGCGAAAGATTCGCGAGAGAAAAGTGTTATTTGCGAAGAATGGCCCTTCCCGGATAAAGGAATTTTGATCAACCGCCATAAATATATATTAATATATATATATATATACTAGACCGTACTAGACTATACTAGACCATACTAGACTATGGGGCTGGAGGGCAGCCGAAGCAAAAAACCGTTGAAGACATGATTTCAGGTATAGTTAGGGCATTAGCTACAGGACCTCAACCTAAACCTATAGTTATAGGATGTTATGGTACAAGTAGGTTTCAACATAAAGCATTAGCAATATCTACAACTAGATCTCAACCTAAACCTAAAGCCATAGGCACGAGTAGGTTTCAACCTACAGCTATTAGCTAGAACTAGAAGTAGATTTCAACCTACAGCTAGCACAAAATTAAACCATTGCTGAAGCTAGGGCTAGGCTAAAATCTAAAGTTTGAGTAGGAGCAAGGTAGTGCTGTAGCTAGGACTAGAATTCGAATTCAAACTAGGACAAGATCAAACTATAACTCTAGTTGGAAATAGAATTCAGTGAACAAATTAAAACTAGAGAACTATTTCAAGAAGAAACTGAAGAAGAAAAAAAAGTAGAATTATAACACAAAATGAGCCAGGAGATACTGTGGAACTGGGATTCAACCGAAGGTGTAGCAAGCCTCAACCGAAAGGCTATGCCCAGCCAGGGCAACGCAAGCAAAGCAAAATCCGTGCAGAAGCAATCTATAGGTGAAGCTAAAGTTATCACAAAATGTATCGCAAGAACATCCACAAGACACGCCGGCAGGCCCATCCTGATTTATCTTGGCAACAAACCCGTGATTTCATGTGGTTTTGATCAATGATAGTTGGACAGGGTCACCTTTGAGCCTTATTTTGAATCCCAGTGTTCCATCGAAGTCTATGGAAGTCTTGTTGTTTCTTGTATGGCCTCATGGCCATCATGTTGCAGAAACCATCCCAGAAATCGCAGGTGTGTTCAGTAACACTTATATGATATCATTTAAATTCATTTAACAAACCATAATAACCCACGTATAATTTTAGTATATCTCACTAATTAATCTAACTGGGTTGTAACATGGTTATCAGCCACTTGCTGACTGATATGCAAATCCTTGTGGTTTCATGCACGTTTGTGCTCAACTCTATGTGTTTGATGGTCCAAATTGTCTAATATGGGTTGAAACCGTTGAAACCACGAACCACTTCATTCAAGTTGGTGAACCAAACTCATTTGCGATAGGTTGGAATGTCCCCCACCATTTTTGCACCCTCGAGTTCACACCATGTTCCATTGGGTCTGTTTGGTACCATGGGCTATATCCCAAAATTGCAGTTCCAATAAGAAAATATGGAAAAATATGATCCTCCCCGCCCCAGGTTTTTCTGTTTTTAATCAGTGTTTTGGAGGATGTGTTATCTGAACAGAGTCCGCAGAAATCCAATCTCAGGAAGTGCAAAATTCACACATCATCTCCAGGTTCTGTCCACTCAGTGGTCCAGATTCCGGTTTCTTTTTGCCACAGGAGGAATTCGAAGAATGCGTTGATTGGGATGAGGTGGAGGAGGACTTTGCGAATCGACTAGAACATAGGGTTACAAATGGAGGTTTCCTAAAATGGGAATACTCCCAAATCATCCAAGTCAGACCATCTTAGTATTGAAAGCCATGGTGACTTGGGGTATCCCCCGTTATCCCCCATTTGTTGGAGATGCTGAACGCAACTGCTCTTGGCTCGGCTCAATCGCAATCACTAGACCCATGACATCACGTGTGTTGAAGTCATACATGTCATGAATATATAGAAAAGAATCCCATGGATATATGTATAATCATGTACATATATATAATATATATATATATACATATATATATATGGTCATTTAAATTGTCTTATTTTAATAAGTGCATATCAGACATATCGTGAATCATGTAAATGCCTTTGGCACACGTTCCAACGCCATATCGCGCGGTTCACCGTTGCTGCAGCGCCATGTCGAGTGATGTCAGGTGGCAGGACGCTGTACAGCAGCTTCAAGACTCCTGGACAAGAGTTGGCTATGTCTGATGGGGTATACCCAAACGGCCAAATGGCCATTGAAATGGGGAACGTGATGATAATCCATTGGAATTGGAAGCCAACCAAAAAGGACACACCAAGTTGTGATGGGCAATCTTGGGTTTGAGCGTATTTTGACCACATTGATTTTGCTATGTTTTCTGGGAGCAAAAGAATGCCATTCATAGGGGCATCCCTGCACCGATATAGGAATTGAACTAAGATCCAACTTGGAGAGTTCTGGAAATCCCATACTCCAGTCCCACCAGAAAGTGGTCTGAGTATTTCCCAACACACATGGGGAATCATGGGGATGATTTTAGGTACAGAGCTGGAATATCAGTACTTGGCTGATACTCCGGGTCAGTGGCTGTTATATATTTCAACCAGGCTGAATAGGATTATATATACTATTATATACATCTATACTGTATATACAGGTTCCGCAAGGAATAACCACAACAATAAGCAAAGGAAGTAACATTTTGAATCATTTTGATACCTAATTCTGCCAGGCACAACGAAAATTGATGCGACCCCCCCGGGAAGCTCCACCGCAGCTGATTGACTTAATGCCCTGACTGTATAATGTGGTGAATCCAATAATCAACCGACCATTTGGGTATGATTTTTACCAAATACAATGTACAATAGCATGGTAGTATTGTGGATTATTACTTGGTTTGTCACATTACCTACCGTAGGGAGTGTCCCAAATGAGCTGTTAAATTGTGGGAATCCCATGTTCCAAGTGGGTTGTTGCCAGTTATTTAACAGCTACGACTTGAGGGCACATCCAACTGATCCAGGGGTGGGAGTCATAGGATAGCACTTTTTCCAGAGAACGAAGACATCCAGGGCTTCAAAAGCCATTTCTGACACTTCCTGAACCACCAAGACCTGAGGATATCTTCAAGACCGTCGGCATGCAGGCTGGACTTCACTGGGAAGCTCTCAATTTGCCAATGGTTCATTCTGAACCTCTGGATCAACTGAGACATGTGGCCCGCAACTCATGTCCTGGGATTGAAGTTGGTTAGCAACTTCGGACACTCCCGGCAAGATCATGTTGTGTTATGAGTCATGGCTGTCCCTCTACTGGGTATAGCATGGTATAGCCAATGGATGCCAATGGTATTGACTACCCCGATTTGACCATGCTCTCAATTGGCAGGTGGGAACTCCAAAAAAAAGGTTCCAACAGATTCCAGACAATCACTACAAATCCATGTCACCATCCGTCACATGTGTCTCCAACTAAGCTGGCTGTGTACATGCCACTTACTGTCCACCTCATCATCCTCTTCGGCGCAGGCCTCCCAAGTGGCCATGGTCCAGACAGTGACCTGTTGCTGCAAGGCCTTCCAATGGCAACAGGCCCTGCTGCTTGCCATGCTGCTGGAAGCGACCAGTGCTTTGGTAGCCAATGTGTTCCCAACATGGGTCTTCCCAAACTATTGTAATCTATTGTATATATAGTGGCTACGAATATACGTGTATATATATAATATCATTATATTATGTATAATATCATTAAATTATAGTTTATATATATAATATTATTATATATAATATCATTATATTATATAATATATCATTATATATATATATACATGTAGCTGGTTATAAACACATAAGATGTTTTATCAGCGATACTTGTGTTCCGACCCGTGGGGGATTCGGTGGTGTGTCCCCTATCCACATAGGGAGTTGGGCCTGGCGTGCCATGGATCGATGATTTTGGTGGTCAACTGAGGCACCCAAGCAGTCATCTCCTACAACTCCATCATCAGTGCTTGTGGCAAGAGCTGCTCAGTTTGAAAAGGATCTCAGTGCTGTCAACCATATGCCTAGAGCGTAAAGAAGACCTGTTCGAAATGAGCAAAATGTGAAGAAACATCACAAACAAAGATTAAGGATAAGGTAACACCTACTGTTCACCCTCAAACATGTTGCCACCCTATTTGTTTAAGCGTGACTACTCGGCTCAGGTGAGTCAAGGTATGTCAAGATATGGACATTTAACGTACTGGCACTGGCAAGTACGCGCCAGTACTACGTATACTGACCATACACCTTGCATACTTGTTTGGACTGGTCTTTGCGAGTTGGGGTCCAGTGGGCTTTTGAGTTGAATGATTGTACAGCCGCCAAATTGGATCACCATGTTTTGGTCCTCGAAATGCTCCAGATTGCTGGACAGAAAACAGAACCTAAAGATCATTCGCGGAAGAGAATCAATGGTTCCCAGAATCATTGCTTGAAACTGAAAATATGACTCGGATTTACTCGGAATCATAATAGTACGAATTATTCAAAAGAATGATAATGTAATATACATATACCAGTTCATTTTTAGGTATGTCAAGATATGTCAAGCCATTTGGCTGGGTGCTTCGGCCCAGCATGGCGTTTTCCAGGCAGCGACTGGCATCAAAGTCTCAGCTGTTTTCAGCGGATTACAGAACTGGGTGTGGCCACGGTGGTCACTTATGGTGCCACGGATGGGGTGTGGGTCCTGGTGATAGGATTTACCCAACAAAAATGCTGGCATCATGTGAACATGTTGCTATAAAACTTTGGAGTATACCATTGTAATCCATTATATATGTAAGATGATTTGGTATGAAACCATTTTTTATGCTAGTAATTCTGGGGAATCCTTCTCTTGATGGAAAACACACATGGAAAGACTCCCTGGAAATCCGTAAACCGACCCTGTGATACTAACCTTTCCATGTTTGTAAGCCACTTCCATGTGGTTCGTGTTCCCAGAGGTCTCCAAGCCTTGCAGGCACATCAGGCACGTTCAGGCTGTGAGATTCCAAGGTAAACCATGTCTAGGTGGACATCCTGTGACGATCGACGAAAGATGAGGTAAGTGAAAATTGATCAAGATAGTCCACAATGATGATTCAATAATGCAATCTGAAAAACACCCAGAGTTCAAATGAATGCCAACAGCCTTCAATCGAGCCATGCTGAATTGGCAACCAACCTCTTCACTCCAATCTTGGGCCAAATGGCTGGCCCGCTGTAGGTAGCCCATGTTGGTTCGCCATGGTCATTCAAGGTGTCTGAAAAAATAGAGTACCTGTGAAATGTGATTAGTCATACTTTTCCCATTGAATGTAGTTTTTTTTGGGGGGAAAAACCCGATTCTCAGACACAACACCCGTACTTAGGAAAACATGTCGAATTATAACGACCTCACTGTTCTCAGTCGCTGGAATGGTGATTGGTAGGGGCAACTATCCCCAGTGGTGTCCTGATACTTCAGGTCGGTGAATGATTTTTTCATCTACCGGGATACGTTTCCGTCATTTTGGAGGCATCCAATCTGCCGGTTTTTCCTGATCCAATGGGTCCAATGACCTCGAAGCGCTAGGTGCCATGATGGCTGTGATGGCAGGCACGAGTCTGCCGTGGCACATGGCTTTCTCGCTGATGGCTGAAATGGAGGTGTCTGCGGATGGCTGCGGGCAGGGGACGTGACGGACCTGACGGACCTGACGGGATCAAAATTGAAGGCCGGGCCTGCAGATTATGGACTATGGCTCTTGAGTAAACTATGAATGCTTGGCAACTTGGGATGCCAGGTTAGATATGTTTAGATTACATATAGACTACATATAATGATATATAATCATATAATATATATTTTTTTTTTTGACCCAAAAGATACAAGCAATAAACGTATATTAGTAACAAGGAGATCTCTTTGGCCGATTTTCACCCTAAGCTTTTCGGACCCAAATAGTTCAGGGTTTGGGGGTTGTTATATAAATATCGATGAATATCGAAATAAATTATCTTATATTGTCCTTGTCAACAAATCCTGGATGCTTCCACCCAGCTACCCTCCAGCCATCATCTAGGCAAACAATCAAGATTTGCGTTAAGTTACGCATGAGCTTGTCAGGATTGCGCCGTTTGTATGACACCAGAAACACCAGAAAGTGTGGCCAATTGTTGATCGACCATTTGCAGCACACACCTTGAAGTTGTCATTTTGCTCATGGAAATGTCCAAGTGCAAACATGAACCCTAAGGTACCAAAGAGTCTTTGGGTTTCCCCTTTGTGCGCATATGTCAATGGAGTTTCCCGGTGTCTGAGGCCAAAAATGATGTCTTCAAATCAATCGATTCGTTTCTACATCCCAATTACAGCTAAGATTCTGAATATTTCAGAACCATTTATTGGTTCAATCACCAACCAAGCGGTAACCAAGACATCCTCAAAGCGGGTGGATTTTTGCCCAAAAAACAGAGACAGGTATAGGTCAAAATCATGGTTCTATTCTTGTTGTTTTGCCCCAGTTGTAAAAGTTTGTTTATAACTCCTAGTTATTACCCCCATTCACTAGTCCTATAGAAAATGATATAATACCCAACAACGAGTGATACCAGCAATTCACTAGAAATACCATTCACTAGCAATTCACCAGAAATACCAAAAAAACAACCATTGGACTTATTTGTTCACCAACTTGGCAAACTCTTCCGCCACAGTTTTGGCTCCGCCAGGCACAAAAGATTGTTTGCAATCTGATCATCTACAATGCCTTGATCAATGTGGCTCCTCGCTTCAACGGTAAGGTTTTTAAGCCTGGTAAGTGATATAGGGATCTTAACAAAACATGGTGGTTTACAACCAACCATAATGGGGATTTAGATATGATGTAATATGATGGAATAATGTGGATATGCAATTTCAACAGTATGATATTTTGGTCTGAAAATTGGAGGATGTTCAACCTTGCCTTTCTTGAAAATCCAGAGCGATCACAGACAGATTTTCGCCTGGCAGCAGGGAAGAGGGGATGCCGGCAGTGAAATCCCCCGCATTGGCGAGTGATTGTCTGGTTCTACCAGCGTTTCGGAAAAATGCAGCTTGGTTGGTAATGAGTGGAAAGGAAAAGCGTCCATAGACCTGATTTCTAATTTGGACATGTGTTTATTTCTATGACGCTCATGATACTTATTATACAGTATACATCATGATTATTGTAAGTACTCTTCCATCTCCAGTGTATTACAATAGGTACGGTATTATCATGATAATATCATGATAATATATTACTATGGTTATTGCCATTTTCATTATCACTACTTCTTAGCTATTATTTTTGACATGGCCTCCACCCACCAACAGTGGGCGATGAAGGTTGATTGGAAACCGCTACTCTTCAGAACAGGATCGTAGAAAAAAGGGTCACTGACAACGTGGGTGAAGGCTATGTACAAGTTATTGTTATTGCTATCATCCTATTGTTTTAATCACGATTTGAACTACGTATTCCAAGTTATTGCTACTATTGCCAGTATTGTCCAAGTTATTGCTATTACTCTAATTGTATGAGTATTATAGTAACCAAAAAGATCCAAAAAGATAGAAACGTAATAATCACCATTTTAGTAGGATTTTACTATATTTTACTGTTATACCTTTTTGGAGGTTACTATATGGGTTAGTCTGAAAATGGGGTACCCCTAAATCCATTCGTTGAAAAAATCATTATCCGTATACGTATTCATAAATAGCCATTTGGAGGTATACTGTTTTCAGACACATCCAAAAATCATATTATATATACCCTGATTCTCAGGCATATATATATATATACGTGTATATATATGCACCATATATGGTTGGTGAGTTATATCCCAATTATATCCCAAGCCCAGATACCATGGTTCCACTGGGACTGCTGAACGTGGCCAAGGTTGGCAAGGCCGAGCAGTGGCAACTTGCTGTGGTCCCTTTGGCATTTCGGTGTTGCGTTTTCGGGGAGAAAGACTTAGTAGAAGGGGGGTATCCTATATATATGTATACAGCATACACATGCATACGATACACGTATATTATATATTGTATATATATATATAATTGTGTATATAATTGTATATATATATATGTAATTACATAGTGTATACAAAGGTCATATATTATATGATTTAATATGCCCACTCCCATACTTAGAGCAGTTTCTGTCACCCAGAGACTTCATAGATTACTTTCATGTTTCACTCCCATCCTTGGAGTAATTCTTGTAATCCATGAACTTTAAAGTCACCTTAAAGTCCCAGTGGATTCAAGATTCAAGATCTCCCCAAGCACTTTTTTCCTCTCGAATCTAGGATTCCAGACTCAAGATTTGGAAAGGGTTTCTCTTCAAATCAGTGCAGGATTGAAGATTCAAGATCCCACTTCTGGCAGAATCTTTTGAATCCAGTGGCCGGGAGGCCTTCACCTTTCGTGGCGGTCTGTAGCATACCTGGTAGCTGTATGGCAATCGATGGCACCTCTCATCACTTCCCTTGTATGGAAATGCGCCGATGTAAGCTGAACAAGGCTTTGTACGACACTTTCTGGGCATAGCTGGCTACAATTGATGTCCCAGAGTTTACATGGCACTGCAACAAAACGGTATCCAGAAATCTCACTGTGATCATCTGTGATCCAATTTTCATCCATTTTCTAAGTCGAATGGCATCTCAACTTTCTCTGTCTCAAACCATAGCAACTCAAGTTTTCATCACGTCCTGGACCTTGCCGCAACACATCCGGCGGTGCTCGATAGTTTTGTGATACCGGACCCAAAACACCCTGCAAAGCTTTTCCAAAACCTCGAAAACAAACAAAAATACTGCAAACGCCAGTGAAAGACACCCGAAACATGTTTTTGTGGGTTGCCTGGAGTCTCCACTACCCTTCGTTTTTGGGGTCGTTTGCAAAACACATCTTTTTTGGGTACGTTTGATACTTTTTGAGGTCTTTTCATGCAAAAAAGGCCTTTTGTCTTCCAAGCAGGTGCTGGCTATATACACTCAGCAGTACTAAGCTAAATCATGTGAGCGTTTTGTGCTTGTCCTGTCTGATGTTGGATCAGGCACCCTCACACATCATTCAGACCCAGGTGCATAACTAAAGCTTCATGGCTGAACAGCTTTGGATCCACAATTCGTGTCGAAATATAAAACCTTCGCCTGCTTTTTATAATGAGCTGCGGGGGCAAACATTTGCACATTGCGACACTTATGCCGAACATACACGGGATTTGAGCACATCCACTCGCCCTGATCTTGTGGCGCAAGCTGCTGAAACAGTTTTGACGGATGGACGGACGGACGTGAAAAAAAGGTGCGTTTTTTGAAAAAAAGGTCCTTTTGGTTCGGACGGGTCCAAACTGGACGGATATTTCCGTACTCTGGACGCATTTTTCCGTACTTTCGGACGCCGTCCGGACGGCCCTCAGCAAAAAAAGGTACGTTTGAAGGGAAAAATGCCTTTGCATGTTTGCGTTGTATGGGCAAATCTTCCAAGGACAAGTTGTCACCAAAATTGAGCAATGCACCCGCATGTCCGCAACTGAGTGCTGAGACCTACCCTCATGCGTGCAATAATGAAGGAGCAAAGCGCGTCCAAAAATCAAAGCAAGGAAGATCGAAACCATGGCATCAAACACGTAAACGAGAACCAATACTTGGAAATCTTTGCTCCTGCACATTCAAGCAGCCAAAACGAAATGGCACCTGCAACAATGAGTTGCAAGTTGGCAATGTGGCACATTTATTTGATTTCCACAGTTTCAGCTGTACCTCCATGAGTGAACATCACTAACATGCAAAAAACAGTACTTGATTAACTTGATTTCAAAAAAATACTTTCGGAAAAATGCATTTTTTCTTGAAAGACACCAAAAATTAAGGGTCGTTGGAGAGCCAAGGTATATATAGAGGATCATATCGGCATCTATACATCGTAAATTGTATTGACAATTATTTACATCTGACGTATATACATGCGTGTGTGTGTGTGTGTGTGTGTCAGTGTGTGTGTGTGTGTCGGACATATATACATAATATGTAATTTAGATATACGCGTAAAATACCTTACACATGTTTACATATTTTCAAATATGCATTGTACTGTGCATATATATATATATACATATATATATATATACATGAATGTGCAGTGGATAAACCGTAGTTGATGGTAATCGTGTAAGTGGGATTTGTGTTTTGCGATAGGAGAAATGATAAGGTCTGCATAATTAAAGCTCCTTGCAAAGTATCTCAGATTGGCAGACTGGCCATGTCGCATGCCCTCAAAGTCGAGCATGCTGCTGGATGTCTGAGATTCCCAAACGTTTCGGATATCCGTATTATGTACGGGAATTTTTGCACGACATCAAACCACAGTTGTTGTTCCTTTCTTAGATCGAACCTGGTCTACAAAAACTTGATCCCATTGCGAAATATTGCGAACTGGGTGAGCAACATAGAATGAGATACCTCAGAGTGGAGCCGGTCCTGCCGTTAAAAATGTATAAAAAGCTGGATGGTTCACAAGTAGATGGCTTATGGCTGTTTCAGGTTTCAAATCCTCATGAAACTAAACTCAACCTTACCTGAGATGGTTTTGGCAGCGGAATGTGTTGATTTTTGGTGGATGCTTTGAGATAAGTACACCATGCCATGGGTCAATATGGAGCAATACCTTGCCATGGGACGGTCCAAATTCTCTCAGGAGTTGCTGGCGGAACTTCCAATGAGACGGCTGGAAGCGAATGCAGTGAGCTTTAGTTCCGCACCTTGCATCAGTGAGGGGAGGATGAAACATGTTTTTTTCTGCGTGTTTCATGTTGTTAATGGTCCCGCATTCCCACAGTTCTTGGCGCGTGAAATTGTAAAGTGAACCCAGAATCATGGCTCATTGGTTCTAATGATGGGCCGCCACCAGATATAACCTTGTTTTAAGACTTCTAAGACATTCGAAGTATCACCTGGCAACTGGAGTTTGAGTCAAAGCTGGTTGACCGGAAATGGAAATCCATCTCCAAATTTGATTCAACAAAGATTTCATTTTTGTGGAATTATGATTGCAGCATATTGCAGGCCGATACTACGAGTTTCTTATTACTTGGGATACTCGTGACTGTCTTGGGATAGTCTTATGATGTCTTATGATTTATGAGCCACTTACTAGGACAATTGCCCTCGGCTGAGTATCATTGTATGTTAACATCTATACTACGTGCATGAAACCTGCGACACCATTTCTTTCATATTTAAATGAATCTATTGCTTATATAAGCTTTAATTCCCATTGCACCCTTAATGCATCACCACTTTCATCAGTATATCACACAAAATTCCCCATGAATAGGTTACCTTGTTGGTTGGTATTCCCTATATCTATATATATATATGTCTTGGTAAATTATAACAACCTCACTCCGACCTCACTGGAATGTTGGTTAGTAAGGGGAATCATCCCAATATAGCACTGGTTTAGGTTAGTGAACTATTATAATTTACCCAGATTTATTTATATATAAGTTATGCATTTTCCCACTATATATCTCTGGATCAACCTTGGTTAGATACTTTAGTACTCTAATCTTTTGCTGTCAATGGTAAAATGTCCTAACCAGCCAAAGAAATTTAAAACGCATATGTATTTTTGGCAGGTATCTAAGGTTCGTGTATGTATATATATAATGGAATGTATGTACTTATGTATGTATGTGTATGTATGTGTATGTATGTGTATGTATGTGTATGTATGTGTATGTATGTGTATGTATGTATCTATGTATGTATCTATGTATCTATCTATGTATCTATCTATGTATCTATCTATGTATGTATGTATTGTAATGTAATGTAATGTCATGTCATGTCATGTCATGTATGTATGTATGTGTGTAATGTATGTATGTATGTATGTATGTATGTATGTATGTATGTATGTATGTATGTATTTATGTATGTATGTATGTATTTTGTAATGTAATGCAATGTTATGTTATGTATGTATGGTATGGTATGGTATGGTATGGTATGTAGGTATGGTATGGTATGGTGTGGTATGGTATGGTTTGGTATGGTGTGGTGTGGTATGGTATTGTATGTATGTATGTATGTGTATGTATGTATGTGTATGTATGTGTATGTATGTGTATGTATGTGTATGTATGTGTATGTATGTGTATGTATGTGTATGTATGTGTATGTATGTGTATGTATGTGTATGTATGTGTATGTATGTGTATGTATGTGTATGTATGTGTATGTATGTATGTATGTGTATGTATGTGTATCTATGTATCTATGTATCTATGTATCTATGTATCTATGTATCTATGTATCTATGTATCTATGTATCTATCTATGTATCTATCTATGTATCTATCTATGTATCTATCTATGTATCTATCTATGTATCTATCTATGTATGTATCTATGTATGCATGTATGTATGTATGTATGTCTATACGTGTTTTAAATATACGTATAATATGTTGTCAATTTGCAATTTGCAAGCCATGGCGCTCCCATTCAAGCCATCTCCCAGGCCATTACGGCCTGCGAACGAGCTTTTGCCTGGGAAGCTGCCCTGCAGATGCTGGGATCGTCGGAGGGAGTTGGTTGGAGGGGATGGATACGCAGGGGGTTTCCAAGGAGGTTTCCATAGTCATGGGGGTACCCCAATAGCTTGATGATTTATGTTTTTTAAACTCTGTTTAAACTTGATGATTTAGGGGTACCCCTATTTTCAGATAAAGCCACATGGTCCAGGTATTTGGATAAATTACGACGACCTCATGTCACGACGTCACTGGAAATGATGGCGCATGTAAGGGTAAGGCCTTTTTCGGCTTAGTGAATTGGTATCATTATGATGACTGGGATGACTGGTTTGTTCCCCTTATTATTACTATTTTTATATCTTTCTTTGGGATTATAATCATTGTTACAATTATCCAAATGTATGGTGTATGCATTTACACCAACATAAGATGGTGGTAAATGTGAGCTAAGAATGTTCATATGATGATAACAACAATACTATCCAACTGATCAATGATGCTGGAGAAAAAAAAGTACCCTTTGCTCATCAAACATGGCTGGATTGAACATATTCCATTGGATGATGTTCCCATTCAAAAGCAAGTTTATAGGAAGATACTGGGGATTCCCAGCTGGAGCGGGACAAATCCGGTTGAGTTCGGCCAACAAATGTACCAGTATATAAGTTTTTCTTGTGGTTTCCATAAGATGGGGATATATCATGATATATCCTGCAAAAGTGGACATATCAAACCAGATGAATCCATTGGTTGAAACAGCTGAAACAATATGGCAATATAGGTTCGGCAATGGCGGTTGTGGGAGATACCGCAAGACTGGGCCTAAAGTCAATGTTGATGTTTGTTTATAAAAGCAGAATGTTTATTTTCAAATTGTGGTTGGCTAATGGTTTCAAAGGACATTATTAAACATATGCAAAGGAATTTGTTGATATTGTGAATACAGATAGATGATCGACGTCATTTGATTTTGCATGGCGGTTGGGGCATGGGATTCAATGTGTTTGTGGCCCACAAACAAGTTGCAAAATACGGAACACGGGAATACTTTTTGATAAAGGCGATGACTGACCCGCAGATGACGGTCTCATTCCCATTTTTTCATTCCTATTTGGACTAGCGCGTTGCTTTCCAAACATGTTGTGTTTCTTTTGAAACATACAGAGATTATTCCTTTCGTGGTCGGAGGAAGCCCAAGATCACAATACCTGGTCTCATTTGCTAAGATATATCTGGTTATCACATGTTATCGCAAGAGATATGAGATGGTTATATTCGTATCAATATGTATCAGTATGTATCAATATGTATCAATATGTATCAATATGTATCAATGTGTATCAACATGCATCAATATGTTTTATTTTTACATTATACCAAATTATATCACATATCTGCTGGACAACACATATCACAATGTTAAATTTGTGTTGCGAGATGCCACGTGTTCTCCGCAGAAACACCCAGCGCCACGCCACGGTTAGGCTATTGGAAGACTCTCAGCCGAGCTGTCAAGGCCATGGTAGGGAATATGACGCAGACATTGAGCAGATATGGCAAATTGGATATATCTGGATAATCCACCTATGCAAGATTATCGCTCGAAATGCGAAACAGCAATAATTATTGTCGCCGGTTGCCTAAAATATCGCCGTTTCTAGTTTTTTTCGCCGTTTCAGTCTTCGCATTTTGGGTTCTTATTTTGTGTTCGCCGTTTCGTCGGGTTTTTTCGCTGTTCGTTGGGGTTTTGCGCCGTTTCAACACCGGCAAACACGTGCAAAGGCAGAAAAATACAAAACTTGCTCGCGGGCAGAAAAACATGTCGCCAGCAATAATTCCTGAAAAAGCAATAATTTTACATACATTGGAAGATGCAGGTGTGTATATATATATACATATTGAGCAATCTCGAAAACCCTAGGTTCACAGAAAGGACATCCACAAATTTGGGAAGGTCCCATCGCTTACCACACGTTTGTACAATCATGATATATGCTAAACTTGGGGGCATTGCTTGCAGGAAACTTCTACATTTATATAATATATATATAATTCACATCAATCAACGTCCAATTTGGGTATCGCTAATGTGGATATTAGAGAAATACAATGACATAACCTTGAAAAGGGGTATCGCTAATTTGGGAAGGTCCCATCGCTTACCGTGTGTTTTCAACAATTTCCATCAATTTCCATAAACCAATGTCCGTCCAATACATATTTAGTATTGCCGGGTTTTTTGCGGTAGCTCATATATATATATATTTATTTATTTATATTTATATTTATATTTATAATATATTAGATAGTGGTATATAATGGTGTATATATGTGTGTGTGTGTTATTTTATATTATATATATATTACTATATGTATATATATATATATTACATTATTGTATGTCTTTCATTATCAATTGTATAGATAACCTGTCACATCATTATCACTCAGTTAGATTAGTGGGATATATGTACTGATTATTAGATGTGGGTTCTTAAGCACTTACGATTTCTGGGATGCAGCCAATGCAGCCGCAAGTATATCTGCATGAATCACTTGTTTGATCTGGATTAGATTTGATTAGGGGATGTATATATGATGATGATATATGATTTTTGTATGTAATGATGTTGGCTTGTGATTCACAAACTTCCACTGGCTGATAACATGTCTTGTCATGTCTTGTCCCTGGGATTGCTTCGCCGCAGGCAACAGCTTCGTGATCAACGCGGCGATCAGCGCATGCAAATCCGCCCAGCAGTGGCCACTCGGTTGGCAGCATGAGGCAGCTGGGTGGAAAATTATCGATGGAATACCTGGTATCTACCTCCTTATCTACTGAAATGGGAATAGAAGATGCATTCACCCGTGGAAAGAGTCTGTTGTCAAACTGGAATCCATGATTTATCATGAATTCATGACATTTATCACGGACCATGGCTGGGAGCTGAGTTCGGCTTTGGTGGAATTTTCCAACTTGGAACGGGCCTTTGGCCAAGCAAAGCTCGGAACACCCCAAGCTAGTGGTTTCCTGAAAAAGGGCTACCCCAAAGCATCCAAGTCATGACCATGATTTAGTATTGAAACGGATGGTGACTTGGGGTACCCCATATAACCTCCAAATTGTGGTTTCCTTTCATTGTGTTTCTTCGACCAATGGGTAGGATGGGATTGGGGAATCTGCCTGGATGGGTACTTTAGGACTTAAATTGGTTGCATTCTTTTGCTATAAATGGTGACATATGTATAAGCCAACTAAACAAAACATGAAACATGCAGGGTATCTAAGGTTTGCCATGAATGAAGATGATTTTCAAAAAAAACGCAATACCACGAAGTCAACTTCGATTAATTCTTACATTTGCCATTCTGGTCCACTTGTTTTTGCCTGAGGTGCTATATGTACCCAAAAAATCATCCATTTATGGCAATTTCAATGGGGAACAATGTGTTTGAAAAACTAGTGGATGTTGATGGTTTTCCCACATGTTTGTCCCATTTCCCCTGAGGCAACAAGCCGTGGCCCTTCTGCGCTTCGGGGAGGCGCCTTACGCTAACCTTAGCTGCAAGGTGGGCCTTCCAATACAAACAACACCCGCGGCGAAATGGTGAAATGGTGAAATTGTTACAACGTAGGTTTAGTCAATCAAACGCCATTTAATCTGGTTGAGAGTGGTTCTGATCTGGCATATTCCCGTTCACAAACCAACTGCTGACTTCAGGGATTATCCCAGTTTATGGTTACCTATGTTACCTAAATATATTGGGTTATATGCTCTACGACTTAAGGATCCTTACAACCTGTGAATTTAGAATCACCATCGGGAAATTGTACCAGCTTAGGGAAACATGAAAATCGGGTGACCCAAAAGTGGTGGCCGGGTGGGACCACCTGATGGCGGCAGAATGTTGCCCAGAACAAAAAGCAGCTGAAGACTATGGGGTACCATCGATTCAAATCTATTTGTTTTTTGGGGTATACCGGTATACCAGTATACCCTGACAACAAAATACTTGCTACCTTGGTTCGGTTGTTTTTTATATATATATATAGATAGGCTATGTCATATCCATATGTTTCTTGCAAGGTAAGATCAGCAATTGGCAAATTTGGCAGGATGCTCCTTGGGAGTCTCACCTTCAAAGATTGGAAACTGATGGCCGCTGATGGCTTTCCAGTGGCTTCCCAGGCCGATGTGATCAGCTACAGCAGTGCCATCAGCGCCCTCTCAGAGGTTGATGTGAGGGCTCCGCAGTGGGCTCTACAGATCTGGGCGGAGATGGAGGTGCAGCCGGGATTCCATGGAAGATGCCTTCTGGAGAGCCTCTGTGGCAAAAAAAACCATGGAAAAACCAAGAAAAATTGAATGAAAACCATCAACAAGTGGCATTTGATCATGAAATCATGTTGATTTGACATGATCTTACCATCAAAAGTGTGATTGCACTCCAAACAAAACATGAAACCTGAAAGATAGCGACCCTGTTAGATGATGTTCCGCACTTGGATATGGCCCACCTGAAGATTTCCATTCTGGCTCGTGATTTCAACCAACTTACCCGAGAGGGGTTGGAGGTTTAGGCGAATTGATGGGTCGAACAGGTGGAAACATGTGGAGACCTTCCAGTTGGTTGGGTGAAACTGCACCAACCCTGGGGGCCAACCTTATGGGGATGATCTGTGATTTGGTTTCTGGGTTTCTGGGTTTCTGGGATTGTGTGTTAAAATAGAGTATCCTCAAATCACCCAAAGTGATCATCATGTTCTCCGGTAGTTTCTTCCCCTGTGAGGAGCAGCACGTGGAGCCAAATGTCATGACCTACAGCGCCCTGGTTGAAAAACAACGAGGGTCTTCGATATCCACAGGGATCTTGATGTTTTCCTCTAAAGCAGGGATCCTGTAGGGGTCTCAAGGTATTTTTGTATTTTGATAAATGTTTTCACCGGAAAATTTACCGATTACCATGGATTACGATTGATGGGAGTGGAGACCAGGATTGACCAGGGGAATTTATGAAACGTCAATTTCATATATGCTGATGTTACATAACTTTTCTCATTTCGCATCCTGGGATTCGAGATATTCAAGTCCCCAAGCCGCATCAGACAAAGGATGGCTTAAATACAATCGCTTAGATCTTTGCGCCGGTGGGGTCATGCCACCATGGCTTCCCTTAGCATGTTATAACCAGGTTTTCACCTATGGGATGATGATCCCCAATGATCATCATATTGTTAAAATTGTTGTTGTTGTCGTTGTCGTTGTCGTTGTCGTCTTGGTTGTGGTTGTGGTTGTGGTTGTGGTTGTTGTTGTTGTTGTTGCTGTTGCTGTTGCTGTTGTTGTTGCTGTTGCTGTTGCTGCTGGTGCTGTTGTTGTTGTTGTTGTTGTTTGATGTTGTTTGTATATTCCCATTATATTCCCATTATATTCCCATTATATTCCCATTATATCCTTGTCTCGACGGTATCATGAAATGGTTGGCTATATAACCCCATATTTGATCGCCCTGGGTCAGATTAAATACTCCAAAAAAACACTACCCTGGTGGAATACTCCTACTATATATCAAATCCTTCTATATCCATCAACACACGACTATTTTAAGACCCGTACATCAACATCCGAAGACATCCATGAATCCACTGATCTGAACATAAAAAAACGGTTTGTTTCCGAAACATAGGGTACTGCAAAATCCACAGGTTTATCATCAGATGCCCGCTTAAGTTGTCATTTTACCCCTCTTTCAGACACACCAATATTGGATATAGTTGGTTGTAAATATCCCCATGATATATATATATATATATATTTGTGTGATTCACCATGTTTTGTTGGTGCGACCCAGTATTTATATGTATTTATTTCATATTGACTATTTTCTGGATTAATTACAATGACCTTACTGTGACGTCACTGAATGATAGTATCATCCCCAAATGGTTTTATTATAACAGTTATTTTCAGGTTGGTGAATTAGCTAAACAATCAGCCAGATTATTTTATATATGTATATATATGCTACCCCGCCCCCGAAGACCCACCTTTTCAGATAGGAATAAGGCCACAAAAATAACATATACCCACATACACATATAAATAAAGTAGACAAAAACAACGAACAAATTAAAACAGTAGAGCCCTTTAAAGAAAAAGGATCCCTACAAAATATAGAGCATTCCTCTGAACATGAAGCGTTTCTCTCTGAAGAAATGCAGTGTTTCTTTCAGAAAATTATTCGGCCTTTGTTCAATCATACAGTATTTCTTTCAAAAATAAGAAGCACTAATTATTTCTGCAAGAGAACCACAAGTGTGGACAGATTATCAATAAATAGATCAGAATTCCTTCCTTTCATTTTTCTTGTAAGACCATTCTTAAGGAACAACTTAATTTCTTCAAAATCATTGCCTTCAAGACACGGTATTTTTTTAAACCTTAAGTAAGAAATAGTATTCTTATAGAATAAAACCATGTTTAAGGAAAGATGCAATACATCCTTTAATGAAGTTCATCCTCTCGCTCATGTTTTCTGCCTGACATCTGTTCTTAAAAGATAGACTTTACTTCTTCAAAATAATGTTGCCTGTGTTTTCAGATGTTTCACCCAAATGGAAGGTCATATTGCATACACACAACCATGACCTGTATCTTAAAAAAAAAACTACATGGACAACGGTGCATAGACGGTCGTGGCGTTTTGTGAGTTTCAATGTACTTCGGCACTGTTTGAAGTACACCGTTACAGTGGTTTTCACATGCATCCAATTTTTCTTGCTTTGACAGTGGTTATTCCATGCTAAAGTTGCAAAACATGTAGTTTTACCACAGCGAGGTGTTAATTTTCAGTTTTTTTTGATTTGACGCAACTAATTCGGTTCGGATGTTTTTTCTTCATGGCGTGGGTCACAGCAGTTCTTCGAGCTTTGCTAGAAATTTCTTGGGTGTTGTTGTTCCAAGACTTTGTCTCCCACACCATCTATATAAGTCTATGTATATATATATACAGTATATAGTCAGGAACGCTGGGGTGCATCTTGCTTTGCCCTTTATCTTTGTACTTAAGGTACATTGGCTTTGGCAAAAAGCCTTTCAAATTTTGCCAAGTTCTCTCTATATAACATTTTGTGTCCCTGCAACGGACATACCGAAGTGAAATTGTTAACTTGAGGAGTATCTGTGGAATTGCAGGAGAACGTATCCAGGGCAGCATGCGTGTGAGCAATGCACAGCGCATGACGTTATTAGCCCCACCCCACCCACCCCACCCAGCCCATGTCGAGGTATGCGCAGCTGGCATGATGCATCTGTGGAATTGCAGGAGAACGTACACTAGGCCAGCATGCGTGTGAGAACGCAAAGCTCACGACGTTATTAGCCCCACCCCACCCCACCCCCCAAACAATGTGCAAAAAACTACAAAAACACACGGCCGTCTACGTGCCGTGGGCCAAACTACATACACCACAGGTTCCTACTTCATAGAAACGTTTCTTTGTATTATTGCATGGCTTTCAATCAAATGGTTCACTCCCTTGTGAAGGAGGCTCTGCACATACTTGCACCAACACTTTCTTTCAGGAATACCAAAATCGGTTAAAATGGTTACTTAAAAAGGATTTCATTCTGTCGTAATGCTGCTGTTCTCTTTCCATAATTTCCTTTGGCTTTTCAAGAGAACTTTGCACAGAAGTAGGCCTCTTTGAACATAGTTTTACATTCAGTTCAAATAAATGCTGCAGTCCTTTATGTAAGGTGCCTGTACAGAATGATGTCACTTTACGCAAGAAATGATGTGGCTTTATGCGAGGAATGTCATGTTTGTTGAAAAATACTGCTGCACAAGGCCTATATTGGAGGATGTTGCTTTGACAATAAACTTCAAAATCCATGCCGAAACTTGTTACTTACTATTATTGTTTCTAGTCTTGGCTGTCTTGGTTGCCTTGTATTTCCTTCCATGGTTTTAAGTAACTTTCTGGGAAGGTGCTCAACCCATCAGAAAGCCAACAAAAATGCACACCTGGATGATGTCCATGAGAGGTGGCTGGGTAAACATGGTGTTTGCTTTAATCTCCATACTTGCAAGTGTGTGCTTTGCTTACCACCCCAATTTTTAGACTTATGCAATATCTTGCTGAACCTACTGCTGCTACTCTTAAAGGATGTGGATATGCATTACAACAAAACCTTGAGAAAACAAAACAAACTAAAACAACAATTGTTCAGATAATGTCTGGTCTGAAGCTCATGATTTGTCTCTTTGGTATTACATCTATATTTTTTTGTTTTGACATCTAAAAAGAACTCAAGTTTTTTTTGGATAATATGCCCTTAGCAGAACGGCCGGGCATTTGCAAGAAATTGCAATTTCTGATGGCTGACAATGCTCTAAGTACCTGGTTTCAAGATTCAAGATTCAAGGCTCAGACAAAACTTCTTGGATCCAACCTCTCTGGGTTCAAGATTCAAGATGCAAGATTCAAGGCTGAAGCCCCCTTGGATTTAAGAAGTTTTTTTTAGATCTCGAATCTTGAATCTTGAATCCGATGTAGGGAAGGTTGGGATGGCAACAAAGTTGCAAACAAAAACAATGTTTGATCCAAAAAAACAAAAACTGAGTTTTGAAGTCAGAAATGTATTTAAAAGACCCTGTAAATACCGCAAACTTTGCTTAAAGGGTGGGTCTTGAGGGGGGACCATCTGGTAAACTCCTATAATATTATTTACATCCCACGAATTTGGCGTAATGTTAGTAAAGCAATAATAAGCCACCCATATTTTGATGGTGTATACCACCCATAAACATTGTGATTTTGGGGATGCTTCCTATGGGGGACCCCCATCTCCTCAGGCGCTGTGCTCAGCCTTTTGGGCCGCGCAGCACAGTGGCAGAGCGCCCTGCAATTTTTGCGGAGCTTCCAGAGGCAGCGCTGCGATCCTTGCCGCGCATGGGAGAACTCGAAAATCCATAGAAAACCATCTAGCAATGGGAATTGAAAATGGGGATATACATGGGTGTGTCTGAAAATAGTGTACCCCTAAACCCAATGGTTAATGATCATTATCCCTATTAAATGGCTATAATTGGGAATATACCCTATTTTCAGACAAACCCACATAGTGTGTGGATGTGTTTGGGCCTATTCGTAGGTACAACGAGACAAGCATAGTGATAACTTTTATAAGTTGGCATATCGGGACCCTGTAAGCATGCTTTCTATATCTGTGTATCATTTTGTATCCACTTATATAGTGGTTTTCCCTGCTAAGTAACTTGTGTGGAGTCATATTCCAGGTACCCATTGGATAGTCCATCTTGAGGGTCCAATCAAAGCTGCAAAACAATTACGCTCTGGCCATAGATGGCTGGCTGGGAAATCCCTAATCTATATAAATAGTAGTTTTAGTGGGAAATCATCCAATTATGGCTGATTTTCCAGCCAGCCAGCCAGAGGGTAGCTGGTACTGTAGTGCGGACGTATGAACTTATATATTCTTATATATACGTACGTTTTTGTTGGCGATTAGCTTCTGGTGAGTTAACATCTATGGCCACAGGTGATTTACCTATTCAACAGCTGTGGTTTTCCATAGCTGGAAGATCCATCTGCGCCTTGAGAGGCCGGCAAATTCATCTTTTCATGTGGCCCCCTAATCAAAAAGATCTGGTGAATCTTAGACAGTGGATTGGTACTTTAGTTTCAAGTTTTAATGTATATAATATATATAATATAGTACATATATATATATATAGTAACTATATATATATATATTACGGTAATATACAGTAAATGGGTTTACCTTGAACCTCCAACTACCCATAATGAATCATAATGATGGGCATTTTAGCCGATTATTTTATTTATTTAGTACGCTTACCTATTCTTGAGTACTTGGAGGGTCCATCGATATATACTGACCAGCCAGTGTTTCAATGGCGCATCTAAGATTGGCCATGTTCTGTTGTGCACGCACCAGCGCTGTGACCCTCAACACACCCACCAATTAATTAGTTCAACAAAAACGGGCAAAGTGGCTGAAGTGAATGAGGGTCTATCGCGGATGTCTCGAAAATATGTAACCCCATTCCATCCATACCGTTGAACAATTTGAAATGGTCATGAATTGGGGAGTACCATGGTATGTATGATATATATATATATATGTATTTATTTATTTAATTGTATATCATGATTTTGAGACAAAGCAAGATGGAATTCAAAGGTCAATTGTGCTTGACAATTGAGTCGGAAATGAACACCGTGGATCCAGCTGTAGCTTCGGAAGTATGACTGGGGTATGATTTGGGGGTTAAGTACCTTCTCAGGAGTACTTGGATCCATAGATATCCATAGGCTATGGTAGATTCATGTAGATTCCTAGAGAGATCTAGAGGGGAAGAATTCATGACTTTACAAAAACATAGGTCGTAGAATCTTGTGATTTTCATCCACATTGAGGAGGACATCGTGGTGTACAACGCCGCAGTGAGCGCTTGTGAGAAGGGACCTTTGGGCGTCCAGGGAACGTGGAGGTTTAACTTCTGAAACATGGGATTGAACTGCAACAATCACCAAAAAATAGGGTTGAACCATGTTGAACCATAAAAAAAAGTTGGCGTTTTATTTTGCAAAGCGTGGGGTGAGACAAAGACAACTGAGAATTTCACGGATCAAACAAAATTGTGTAAGTCCAACTTTAAGATCCAACGTGGCAAGAGTGCAATTCTTGTTGATTAAACTGATTAAACCATGAGGTTCTCAGACTTAGGCTGAAATCCAAACCAATTCGACCACTTCGGTGAATGGTGTCCGGTGCGTCTTGGGATGATCCCAGTCTTGCGTACAACTTTGTGGATGTTTTTTCATGATTTATATGTGCAAAATATGTATAGGATATATGATGTATGCATTGTATATGTAACATATATATATATAGAGATCTGAGATATACGTACATATATGTACACAAAGTTGATACATTGTATGTATGTTGCATGCTGCTCACCCACCAGCCGTTTCGCTCCATGCCAAGGAGAGCAATGGACTTGGGCTTTGCAGTTGATCTCTGACCTGCAGGAGAAGAGACTCCAAGGCAGGGAGCGGGTATGCCAGAGAAACATATGATGACACAATGGGATATCACTGATATCACCATGGATAAAATGTGAAATGAATATCACCAGATAATAGTGGCACCGTGAAGCGGCCCCAGCCATTCTGAATGGGTCCAGTGGAGATAATAGATGTGGTGTATGTTGAAGGTGGATCCCAGTGTTGCTGCCTGCAGGCTGGGCCCATGAGATTCTCCACTGCCTGTGATATTTGTAGCTTATCATGGTTCAAAGCCAAATTTCCAGAGCTATCTGCTCTTCACATTTTGTTGGTGTTATTGGTGGGTATTTCTATGTGTCCTTGCGCCATTGGTTTGTTCTTAGATCCCGAACACCTCCCATCTGGTGTTTCTATTGGCCTGCAGGAACAGTGATCACCTACAATGCTCTGTTGAGTGCATGTGAAAAAGCGGGCCAGTGGCAGCAAGCGTTGCACCTCGGCGTTTTCTTGGCAATATCAATTTACAGATATCTACAGATTTTCTGAAGTTTAGCCTCCAGTAATCATGGAAAAATGAACATCCCAGCTATAGCAGCTCCATTCACAGGGACTTGATGGGAATTGTCGCCATGTTTGATTACCAGAGGGTAGCTGGCCCCTTTCCAGGTCTCCTGGAGGCTCCAAGTCGACGGATGAGCCGAATGACTGGTGGTTGAAAAAATCGTTGTCCATCCAACAGCAGATTGCAAGATGATTTATGGATATCTATATGGTATACCCATGTGGTATACCCATGGAGACCCCCAATTGATCAATGCTGAAAATCATCGTCAAATCCGCTTTTCGAAAGTTTCTTGGGAGGCATCCTCTATTTGAAATCACACACGCACACCCAACATCATGTTGATGCTTACCCCAGGGTAAACTAACATATATACACATAGATGTGGAAAACCCACGGATTCCCTAGAAAAATGATCTACAAATGGTGGGTTTTCCACATCTATGATCTATGTTTGTTTATATGATGGTATATGTTATACTTATTATATATGTGTATATATATATACTGTACACCATTTAATATTCTCATTATACAGTGTATAATATATATATATATATATAATATATATATATATCAATCCGCATTGTTTTGGTGTCATTGGCATCTTGAGTCTCAGGCAACTGTTGGCGTGTTTGCTTCGAAGAGAGGCACAACAGGCGGGGTTTGGCGATACATGGAAGATTGAATCAACAAAAGTGGTGCATAAAACCCAATTCGTGATAGCGATTTCCCTACAGAAGCTGTTCTCGAGTTTATTTTTTCGATATTTGCTCATGGTGGCGAAGGTTGTAGCATGGTTTGAACTGCGATATTCTCACGTACTAACTAACATATTCATTTGTCAAACTCGGGGGATTTCGTCAACAAAATCACAGATGTTTCCAAACCACAAAAAAAAAGCTGTGTTGACCGCCTGTTGGTCATCACCTCCGAGCCCCCCTCCCATTTTGAAAGTGGATGGTAGCACTGGTTCGTCCCAGTGAATGATGCGGATTGATATCATTGTGGGATATATTGTGGGATTATATATATATCATTACGATTTGTTTTTTGTTTTGTTTGGTCAGTTGCTAAATTACAAGCCATATTCATTGCCTCTTAGCACCATGTGTTATGAGTGCTGCAGGAGTCTCGATCGCTGGTGGCCAAGCTTGAGAAACTATCACCACTTCCCACAGCAAAATGCTGTAACCCCTTGGCTAAACATTCCATACATGGAGCATATGGCGAGGGCGAAATATGATATGAAACATGTATTTTGTTTGGGGATCTGTGTGGTGATTCGCTGATTTCCAAGTTGCCAACCTCTATGAGTGGCCAGGATCTCATTACCTACAACGCTGCTATGAGTGCTTGTGCCTGGATCATTAAAGTGCGACCAGGAAGTTCCTATAGATTTTGGTTTGATTGAAAGTGAAGATACCCTCTGGTAAACTAACATTGCTATGGAAAATCACCATTTTTAATGGGAAAATCAACTACAAATGGCACTTTTCAATAGCTATGTTAAATTACCAGAGGGTAACATGTGTACCCGTGATTCCAAGGCTTGTTGGATACAGTGGTCAATCTTGATTGGCCTGGCCTCCATGCGTGTATCTCTCATTCCAGCATTTCAATCTCTGGTGAGGTGCTTGTGTGAGTTGCAGAATGATTGTGATGTCATATTTATTCTTTTGAAATTGCGATTTTGGGGATGCCCAGTTTTTATCATCTCCATTTTGATTTGAAAAAACAAAACACGTGGTTTTACTATAGCAATCTATAGCATGATCTGAGATATGAGGAACAAAGACAAAGGGTTGTTCACAAAAGCAGTGCCTTGTTATAATAACACAAACTGGGAGTTGAGCAAGCACACACTTGGAATTTGATCAAACACATGCATTCTACATCGTTTAACTGATAATCAAGAATCACAAGGGCATGCCTACCATCGCCTACCCAAAAAGCAAGAGGTTTTACCCCTCTGGGCCCGAAACCTGCTCACGCATCTCACGCCAGCCAAAAGTGGCCTAGGTGAAAAGGGTGAGAACTGGCAGAAAGCATTGTCTTTGTTTCTTGCAGCACGCATAGCGACAAATTACCACCAAGTCACAACTGCTGGGTGACATGGTGTGACCGTTGGACCCCAAAAGGTTGTTTGTAAGGAATGACTCGGAATGACACAAGATGATTCTACACACTATTTGAATCGTTGAAATTGATGGAATATGATGGAATATATTATCATCATACGTAAAGAAAATTAAAGAAATAATTCCAGTGTTACAGTGATACTCACGTGTTGACTTCCCTGATTCCAGTGTATTGAGCATGTATTCTAAAGGGGCGTTACCCACACCAGCCGTTCAATACATGCAATCTGCTGTCCGTCTAGGAAGTACCCAGTTGAGACTTGACATATAGTGCCACCGTAGCCATAATTCACAGATCACGTGGAGATGTTTATTGTCTTTTTATTTTGAACATCATACAATGATGAGGGACCCAACAGTTGCAACCCTAGGCCCTTGGCCTCAAGTTTTCCTTGAGATTTTCGGGAAAACATCAACTAATTGGATCTAATTGGCACCCGTTTGCCCTGATGTATTCTTGAACATGTGTTTTTTACTCTGCAAAACATTGCTAGTGTCATCCAACCAAAAAAAATGGTGGACCTGGATCAGGAAACCTAGGGAAATCATTGTGGGCCTTGGGCAGTGGACTATGCTGTGTATCCTGGAAGCCAAGGCATTCCTCCAGGATGGACGGTTTTTTCTTTGGATTCGACCTCCAGAATCAGGGGAAATGTTGGGTTCGAAATATGTCTAGAGTGGACGTATCTTTGTCCATGCAACAAGTGTATATATATATAATTATACTAATTATATATATATACATAGTTATATTGATATACCATTATGTATGTATGTATATATATACAGTACATATTTCCATGACATTGCATTGGGCTACATTTATTAGGTGATTACTTGAACCCAAATACACATCACCAGACACCTATCTTGTTGCAGTGTACCTAGAAATGCCCACAGCATACATACTTCCCGGAGAGCATCCCCCATGGATGCAGCTGCGACCTCAACGCGAGGTTTGAGATGTTGCAGGAGAAACACTTCGAAGCCGCCGCTTGGCAGAGGATAGAACTGTACTCTGCAAAGCAACTGCTGAATGCTGTACCTACTGGGACAATGATAGTCATCCTGGAGAAGATAGAATATGGACTGTTCAAAGATATTCCCATTTTAAGAGTTTTTAAGTGATGTTTTGAAATGTCCATTATCTACTTCAGGGTGATGATAAATTGTGGTCATGTTTGATGGAGGAACGATCTCTCCTGTCAGCTGTTAAAGTCGTTGTATTTGAAAGGAGTAACGATGCTACTTGCACGCACTTCTAAATAAGACTGAAAGTACTGGTATAGCCTGACGTATTAAAAGACCACGGTATGGTTTGCCGCTTCAATCTTCTAGGACATTCATGCGTTTCTTTCCGTCACTAATCTACTATGTATCGTAAGAAGTTCATTTGATAAGTGCTGTTGGTTTCAGCCATGTGCTGTTTTCCATTCTATCCTAAGTCATATTTTGATCTTTAAGCTATTCACCATTCTCTAAATACCATTGGCACGGGTACCTGAACTGAAGAACCAACCAGTCTATGTTGTTTTTCTCTCAGGATTTGATCTCCTACAACGCATGCATCAGTGCATGTGAGAAAGCAGGTCAGTGGTTACAAGCCTTGAAGCTGTTACACCAACTGCAAGGGCAAAAACTGCAAGGCGATGTGATCATGTCACCTGGATGCAGCTTTTTCGTCGTGTGGGATTGAACTGGTCGATGATGTGTCCCGGAAAAAAGGTGAACATTCCAAGAAATGGAAAGGGTATCCCAAGAAAGTGCAATCACAATCAATCTAACAATAAAGATGTTTAAAAGCGATGGTTCATCCTTTAATGGAAATGGAGTTCCCAAATTTTGAGAGTGGCCGGAGGTACTCTTCTGCCATCTCTGCATGTGAGAAGGGCAGACGCTGGGAACGTGCCATTCAACTCCTGCGAGATCTTCAGAACGAACAGCTGGAAGGCGGGACATGAAGTGCACTGATAAATCATTTCTTGATGATGTGATTCATTCCCCAATTCCCCAATTCTGGATTGTTTATCAACATGTATTTTCAAAGTGTCTCAGCTCTAGGCTAAATATTATACATGAAGCATTTTGGTGGACGCTGTTTGGTGTTGTTTCTGTCACTTCATTGAGTACACATCAAACAACGGTGGTTGACTGGTTTGTTGGGGAAATCTGCAGGAAACCCTGAGATTTGAGGCAGTAACAACCATGGGAAATCCGGTTGTGTCAGATTTTCCCTAACAAACTGATCCATTGAGGCAATGTCATGGATGGTTGCGAAATCCTGCACCAGTTGATAGGTGGTTAATCCCATTATTTCTAGGGTTTCAACCATCCTTTTGGTGGTGCAGGATTTCTTCCATCCGTAGTAGGGGTTGAGCCCCAGGTTTTTTTTCAACTAGGAGCCTCCACAGGGCTGGTTGGTGGTTGAACATGTTTTGGATCTTGACTTTGCTCGGGACTATCACTATATTCTTATATGTCATGGTCAAGACAGAATTTGACCATAGCCCAGTTCCTGAAGGTCAATGATATCATATGATATCTTCGGCAATCTCCATTTCATTTTTTTCGAATACCCAATTTTCTGATGTTCAGATTGTTCCACGTCGCCAGGCAACGTGGTGTCTTACAGTTCAGCCATTAGTGCATGCGACAAAGGAGCGGAGTGCCTGGGTCACACTGGAAATCGCTGCTACATCATGGGCAAATGCATGTGAATGAATCCACCCAAAAAACGGGCATATCGGATAGTGTAAATATATATATATGTCTATAATTATAATGTATGTATGAATTGTATACATATATATATACACATATCAATATGATTCATTATGTACAGTACATAATATACCTTAAACTATGTATTGATACAGATGGTACCCATCCAGTTCGATGGTCACTCAGTTCACCTGAAAGTGCCCACGAAAGTCCGCCTGTTTTTTTGTTTCAAAGTAAGTCAGTCAGTCTAAAACATTGATTGATAAGTCTATTTGCGTAAGTTTTGTTTTTTCTTGAAATGGTGACTATAGTAAGTCTGCAAGTAAGTCTAGTCCATGGTTTTTGTTTAAAAGTAAGTCTAGTCTATAATGTCAATCCTGGATTAATAAACCCCTAGGCTGTTTAATTGGGTGGTACCTTGGGGGGCTATATAGTTGTACATGATGTATATATATATATTATATGTTGGATACTGATTAGTGTTGGGCCCTCCCCTCAACAAGTTTGGTCTACTCAACAACTCGGCATTTTCTTGGGGACCAGGTCTGTGGAATTCAGGATGAACAACTTAAGGATGTCAATTGAAATCAATCTACGTTCAATTGCTTTTCCTTTTAAACCTCAAAGAAATCTATTGATAAGAAAGGATTTCAATTGAAATCAATTTACTTTCAATTCATTTGAATCTACTTTCAATTGATTCTCCTTTTAAATCTAAAAAAAAATGCCCCAAATGGTTTTGTGCACAATAGGGTACCATCCAAACAATTACATTATTGAGGATCTGGGTCACTCATGGGGTACCCCCTTGAAAAATTGTTTGGGTGCTGTTTTTTAATAAGGGTTTAATAAGGCATCTAATTATCTGGGGAACCTTGCATTTTCCAGGCTTTAACATGGATATGGCTTTCTAAAGTAAATCAGCTTTACCCAAAGAAAGGTGTATAAAGGTGGATAAAGCTCCTCCTGAAAAAAAAGGATCTGAGAAAAAATATCTCACAATAGAGGTCCCCCCCCTTTCGGAAGATACTCAATAATTTTTGAACATGTTCTCACAATAGAGGCCCAGGACACCAATCGGTAGCCAACATTATATGTTACTAATATGTTACATAATGTTACATAATGTTACATATATATATACACACATACATACATACATACATACCCTGGAAATTGATGCGTGTATAAATTTCCTGTATCTTTTTGCTGTTTTTTTTCCGTGGTGTTATTGTAGAACCATTGCTGCACTCATCATGATAGACCAAGGTGGGAGCATGCCTTGTACTTGCTGCTGGAGTTGCAGGTGAATCGCGTGGAAGAAGATGTGACTCTTTGACGAGTGATTCGTTCGTTGCTGGGGTTGATTTCCAAGGCGTGTTTTAGTGTTTGTAGGACTTGGAATTCACGTTGCAGCATCCCATTTCAGGGGTTGTAGGGTGAGGTGGAAAAACGAGCGACTTTTGCATCTACGAAACACATGTTGGAGTTCTTTGTGGCTTTATTGGAGGTCACCTTACCACCAGGACCCATTTTCATTCGCCCCCGGGTTCGTAGTGCAAGGGTACCTAGTTAGAAAAATGCCTTGCTAGCTTTGAACTGGACATGATGTAAAAGGGAAAAGAATCCGGCAACAAATGCAGGTCACTTGAAAAACAAAGCCTTCGTTTCACACAAATAGACACAGATTAAAAAAATGAAACATAATCAAGACAGGTAATTCCAAATCATTCCAACGTTGGGGTAAATAAACCCTAAATGGCTGCTTAATTGGGGGGTACGCGTACCATTCAAGCTCCTTTTTTCCTTCACTGTCTGCTGTAAATGAGGGGGGTTCCAAAGTCATGGTGTACCGCCAACTCACCATGGGTTTCAGTATTTCAGTACTAAAATGGTCTAATATCATGATTTTAAAGCAAGACATTGTAAGAAAGCACGGAAACAAAGTGATAAAAAAAAAACAACCTAGTTGTTTCATATCAATAACATATATATATATACATATATATATAGATACATACATATATATACATATATGCTCCTTGTGTGCTAAATATATCTACACTCGAGGATGCAGTAATTTTGACAAATATTCCAGCATCACGGAGCATGTTCGAGCAGGTAATACCAGCATAATATACATCAGCTTGCACATTTACATGGTGAATGTATGTGAATATAATTGAATATATATATATATATACATATGTAAGATCATCATGTACATATCTAATACACATATATATATAAGGAAAGATGGATATTCCTCAGCCTGCCTCGAGGATCAGTTACAACGCAGCCATCAGCGCCTGTGACAAAGGACAGCGAGCCGTGCACTTGATGAAGGCGCATTGTTTGGGGTCGGCAGTGAAGGAGAGCTCCTGAGGATCGAGGATATTTTAGGTACCAAACATATCCAAAACAGACTTTGGATTTAACAGGATTTAACCTGTTATGTTGGGCATCTAACATATGGTAGTCATGTTAAATCTGTAAATATATATATATATGTATATGTATTCTTTTTTATGTAATATGATTTAACCTGTGATTTTAGGAGGCTTTCTGATGATTCACGGGATTTGGCACGAATCAAAGCCGATGAATTGAGCCGTGTGAAAGGGCAGTCGAGCACTAGTTTCGCCACGATTTACTTGCTATTGTTGTGTCAAAACCAGGGGTACCAGAGTGACCCGACCCATAATTGCTCACATGTCCGTTCAGGACTCGAAAAAAACATTATGAGGGAACCGCTAGGTACGTATACTGCCCCCTTGTCACGCGGAAATCAAGTGGCAAAATCAAACTTAGATGGACAAAGTGTTCGGAAAAATAAGTGGCAAAACCATGCAAAACCAACATTCATTTGTAAGCCAAACCAGTACATACTGTACGTAGTTACATATATATAGATGGCAATATTTACCTTCCAGTGGTAATCTTGATCAAGATTCACCTTCAGATGCAAAATCAGTAACCAATCCGGCAACATGAGTCATGTTACGTGATACATTATGATATTAATCGAGGACATATGTTGGGAACCTTGCGTCACCCGATGCTCATGCGAGACCGTGATATGGTAGTGGTAAGCCACCATGTGAATCATGATGAATCATGATGAATCATGTGATTTTCCCATCAAAAGTTTCTGCGAGGTATTAGTTTTACTTGTTTTGAATCATTTGCAACAAGTTATAGCTAACTAACAGAACTTCTGAAGTACAAATGTGGCCTCCACAAGATCGATCTGTGGGAATAAGGATCACTCGTGAGGTTTGTGAGTGTTCAGAGGTACCCTAGACATCCCTAAACTGGTTTTCCAGAATCTCCATGATGGTAAGTACCCCAGTTTTGATGGTCAGCCACATGTGGATGGATGAAGTAATTACTCAGATTTCCTAGACTTGGTCAAAGGAAATGTTCACAGGCTTCACCATCCTTGTGATGAAGCACAGAAAAAAATCATATGTTCCATCAGTTTCCTGTGTTTTTAAATCTCTAACAGGTCCCATTGGTTTCGCCCAAAGTCGTCGCGTTGCTTTCTCCAGTGGTTTCTCCTCACGTCCCCATGACCTCCGAACGTCGTTGCTAGAAATGATCGTTTCAGTATTGCAGCTGGATTACTTGAAAAGATCACATATATTCCCATGGTCCCCATGAAAATCATGAAAATCCCCGAAAAAAACATTTAATGGTTACTTCTACCATTATTTTAGCAGCATATGTCTACCAACTTATGTTTTTGGCTGGATTTTGCTATATAGAAAACACCAGAACTTGGATCATTGTACTCAGTACTTAGTAACCCTGGTTGGTAAGTCCACCAGTTCCTAGTTACTAACCAGTTGTTGGGTCCTCCCAGCCTTGCCAAGGACTTGGAGCAGCGACGGCTTCGAAGTAACGTGGTGACCTACAACGCGGCCATCGCTGCATGTGAGCGCGCCGTGGCGTCGGAAGAGGGATCCCTATCTATCTATCTATCTATCTATCTATTTATCTATCTAACTATACAGATGTTTTGATCTACTCTATACATCTCTATACACATGATGTTTATTTTTCGATATCCATGCATGTGATTGATGTGGTAAGGGAAAAAAACAGCAACTCTGTCGTTTCACCGTTGGAAGTTGTTGGTGAAGAACGGGATTCCCAGTGATAATCCCAAGATATCAACGGTAGGAATGACGTAAGTATCCTGCAATTCAGGGAGCAAACAAAAAATCCAAAATAAACCAGGTAGGTTCGTAACATTTCATAACCCTCTACTGTATATATATATATGTATAGTAACCAATCAACAGGGCTATTTTGAATGCCGCAAAATATCTTGCAACGATACAAAAACAGGAAGCCAACCATCCACTGATTTGGAACGTCATTTTCCCGATCTGTTGGGTTTCGTGTTTTCCCTTCACGCCTTTTTCGGCGAGACCCGCAGTTTTCTATAGTTTACCAAAAAAGAGAGGAATCAATCACACAAACAGTAGGGGTCAAAAGGCTAATATAGGCTAATGATTTTAATGCCGATCATGTTTGGATGGTCTAGGTATGGATAGATTCGAGCGACTTCACCCAGGCAAAGCTGTCAACCCTGCTGGGATGAATCGTGCCACTGAAATCTGTCATTGGAACCCCACAATTTTCACTTGTTTTTAATGTGGTTTTTATGTTTCTCTAGCCCACATGGGTACAGGTCAAATGGGACATCCCCAAAATGTGATCGTTGGATCCAAAACATGGCTAGCTTTGCGGTTCCCGACTTTCCAAATAGGACCCCAGAGTTTCCGAATCTACGGTGTTTGGTTGGTTGTTGGCATTCCTTGTGTTCACACCATGTCACACCTGCTACTTTCCGAGTATTTTCCCTGGGTCCCTAGGAGAGGAGGAGTGGCAGGAGGCCATTCATTTGCTGCAACAGCTCCAGGATTGAGTTCTAGTTGGATTTTGTTTGCCTTTTACTTGGGGGGTTCAGAAAAAATCTTTCGAGTTGAGTGCTTATCAATCCTTCCTCACTTCGCAAGAGGTAAAGTTTTTTTTCTGGGGCATCGCCAGGAGAGGCAAATGAAGGCGGATCTCATCAGTTTCAATGCAGCAATCAGTGCTTGTGAAAAAGCAGGGCATTGGCAAGGCAACCCGGTGATACCCCATGCACTCGAGGAACTTCACTTAGATCATCCCAGCACCCTCCTGGCCACAGCAGCAGTTTGATCCCATATGGGATCACAGTGAAGAAGATCATTTACGTATAAGCATATATGCGAGCGGTACCCATAATATGTAACACTTATTATGTAACTGCATATGAATGTGTACATATATAATCATATATGTATATATATATATTTATTTATTATACATATCAGTAATTAATCCCCTCCCCAATATTAAACGTCCCCCCTTCCCAAATAATAAAACCTAGGGGTAGTTTTTATCATTAGCGGGTATTTATTATTTGGGGGAGAAGCTTGGCCCTATACATCCCTATACTAAATTAAAAACCTTAATAAAAAGAAAAGACAGTAAAATTGTTGAATTCAAAATCAGTTGAATTCCTTTTTAAAACTTATTGAAATATTGCCCAAAATTGAATTTCGAAGCTTGCCCCTAATACTAAATAAATCAGAAACCTTAATAAAAGAACTTAAATTGTTGATGTCAAAATCGATTAAATTCCTTTTAAAATGTCATGAATATTGCAAACAAAAGGATTTCGAAGCTTTTCCCTAATATTAAATTTAAAACCTTAATTAAAATAACTAACATGTTTGATTTCAAAATCGATTAAATTCCGTTTTAAAACCTATTTATGTAAAATCTTGCCAAACATGGGATTTCGAAGCTGTTCCCTAATATAAATTTTAAAACCTTAATTAAAAGACTAGAATGTTTGATTTCAAAATCGATCAAATTCCTTTTGAACTATGACTATAATCAAAACATTGCGCAACGTTGGATTTTTAAGCTTGCCCCTAATATTAAATCAAATGCCTTAATTAAAGAACACATTTTTTTTCGATTTCGATATCGATTAAATTCATTCTTAAAACCAATTAAAATATTGCCACAAGTTGGATTTCGAAGCTTTCCACTAATTTTAAAAACTATTCATGTAAAAACTAAATTTAACGATTTAAAAAGACGGACCCCGATAAAAAAACACCCAGGGGATCCGGGGTTAACTATAGTTGTTATAATTCAGGAGGTAGAACCTTTAAAGGGGATCAATTAAAAATCAAATTGACCAATCTGAAATTTCCCAAAATGAACAATCTGGGGTACTGTAGTTTTTTTTATTGGGATATTTGGGGAAGTTTTAGTACAGTATATAATAGGAAGAAGGGATTGTATCATATACCTTGAAATTGAAAAAAAAATGTGTCTACTAGAAATAACTACACATGTTCGATACACAACTTCTTTTGTGCCTAAGTGGGCTTAGTTGGCTTGGATTCCAGGGAGCTTCTGGAGCATTTCCATTACCTTTCAACTGTGAGGGCAACCATCAACAGCCACACCCTGGTCCCGAAACGTACAGCGCGGACGGGCGGACGGCAGGCGCGTTGATTCTACTGGCCGAGCTGGAAAGACGCGAATTGGATTCGGATGTTCCTGGCTCGCGCCATCTTTGGGGTGCATCCAGTTAGAGGGTAAAAACCATGGAAATAATTATATGATATGGATGGACATATATGGGTTGTATATGGGTTGTATATGGGTTGTATATGGGTTGTATCTGGACTATGTAAGGGTTGTTAAACACTTAACTGGGATGCACATCCAAGTGGTGCTGGTTGCCTTGAGTTTTGCTGAGGCATGCTGATTTTGCTCATATGATCTCTCGCGTAGAAGGCTTCGTACCCGAATTTCGTATCATTCAGGTCATTTTAGGGAACAGCGAAATGGTGGCCGTTGAACACTTGGGATTGAATTTGCTGTTATTGCATTTTGCTTTACTCGACTTGGCTGATGGCAAAGCAAAAAGGGGACTTAACTGTCAGTAGTTACCAGTGTTTCTTTTCACCAGGCACGGCTTCTGTTGCTCGCACCTCAAATGTTAGCTCAAAAACAAAAGAGGCAATGCAAATGTGTTGTAGAAGGGGGTTGATAGCTTGAGTCATCTTCGTAATCCTCACAGAGGAAACAAGGGAATTTTACACCCAAGATATTTCCACGTAGAGAATATTGCGAGCAGCCTAGGCTTATGTTGACCTAGGCACAAACTCGTCAAGTCATCACAAAGTCTCTACTGCGAAGATGGTTCGGATTCTCTCCCTTGCACCCCCAAAATCACACAACAGGCTTGTGCAACCACCGACTTGAGGCTGTAATTGTGAATCATCCCATAGTGTTTACATATATATAATATATACCCTCCTTGGAATTATCTCTATAGAATACAGAACCTGGGCATACGATTCTATAGAGATGAAGTTGGTAGGCCAGTTTCTACTATAGAATGGTACCTGGATTGCGCCCATCCAGTTTTGGTAAAAAAACGTATCCAAAAATGATACCAAACTTGAGACATTGCAAACCCAGTTTTCTATTCTATAGGGGGTCTTTTTCCTGATCACTTGGACTAAGTTTTTCATTTTATAGTGGATTATTTGTTAGAAGCAGTGGCCAGTATGAGGCTGGGCTTTCATTTTATAGGAGTGGCAAAATCTTGCAGATGCCCTTTTGGGATTCACTGGGATAACAATTGGAAAGCCTTGACACAGATCTGATACATTTTGGTACATCTAGGCAATTCTAGGTAATGGCCTAAGCATCCCTGGGATACCCTGGGCAAATGTCAGAGTGCTGCCTATTTTTTTACCAGTTCCTGTGCAGTCAGTCAGGGATTCATTCTATAGGGATGGCATTTGGTAGAGTTCACGCCTCTCCACATGGAAACCCATTCTATAGGATCAACATGTCCCCTACCTTTTGCTGCATTTCTCAAGAATTTTGAAAGAATTGGGTGAAATTGGCATGACCTTTCATGAACTCGTTGCTGGCTTGGACGCCGGCTCCGGCTTCACAGACGCTGACGACCCAGGAGCTGCAGCCGGTGCACGGAGAGCCTCAGATCAGCACGCTGTGAACAGATTTCATTCATCTTCACCCTATTTCTGGCAAAACACATGAAAACCTGACAGAATCCTGCAGATGCCTTTGGGATCCTTTGGGGTCCCCCTAGGATAACACTTGAAAAGAATTGACGCGATCTGGTAGATCTAGGCAATTCTAGGTACTGGCCTAAGCATCCCTGGGATACCCTGGGCACATGTCAGAGTGCTGCCTATTCTTTACCAGTTCCTGCGAAGTCAGTCAGGAATTCATTCTATAGGGATAGCATTTGGTGCTTTTCATGCCTCTCCACATGGAAACCCATTCTATAGGATCAACATGTCCCCCACCTTTTGCTGCGTTTGTCAAGAAATCTCATAGAATTGGATGAAATTGGCATGACCTTTCATGAACTCGTTGCTGGCTTGGACGCCGGCTCCGGCTTCACAGACGCTGACGACCCAGGAGCTGCAGCCGGTGCACGGAGAGCCTCAGATCAGCACGCTGTGAACAGATTTCATTCATCTTCACCCTATTTCTGGAAAAACACATGCATATTCATGCCTTTATGTCGTGTTTAATGCCTATAAAATGAAAACCTGACAGAATCCTGCAGATGCCTTTGGGATCCTTTGGGGTCCCCCTAGGATAACACTTGAAAAGAATTGACGCAGATCTGGTAGATCTAGGCAATTCTAGGTACTGGCCTAAGCATCCCTGGGATACCCTGGGCACATGTCAGAGTGCTGCCTATTCTTTACCAGTTCCTGCGAAGTCAGTCAGGAATTCATTCTATAGGGATGGCATTTGGTGCTTTTCATGCCTCTCCACATGGAAACCCATTCTATAGGATCAACATTTCCCGCAGCTTTGCTGAATGTCTCATGAAATCCCATTGAATTGGGTGGAATTGGCACGGCCTATCATGAACTCGTTACCCTTCAGCCACTCGGCATCTAGCAGAAGAGACCAAACGTTGCTGAATCATGGTGCTTGAATAATCTTAAAGATACTTGATCTATTTATCCATGATTCAGCCACGATGCCGAGTGGCTGAAGGGTAGTGAGTTCATGGTGGGCCGTGCCAATTCCACCCAACTCAATGGGATTTCATGAGACATTCAGCAAAAGCTGGGGGAAATGTTGATCCTATAGAATGGGTTTCCATGTGGAGAGGCATGAAAACCACCAAATGCCATCCCTATAGAATGAATTCCTGAGTGACTGCGCAGGAATTGGTAAAAAATAGGCAGCACTCTGACATGTGCCCAGGGTATCCCAGGGATGCTTAGGCCAGTACCTAGAATTGCCTAGATCTACCAGATCTGCGTCAATTCTTGTCAAGTGTTATCCTAGGGGGACCCCAAAGGATCCCAAAGGCATCTGCAGGATTCTGTCAGGTTTTCATTTTATAGGCATTAAACACGACATAAAGGCATGAATATGCATGTGTTTTTCCAGAAATAGGGTGAAGATGAATGAAATCTGTTCACAGCGTGCTGATCTGAGGCTCTCCCTGCACCGGCTGCAGCTCCTGGGTCGTCAGCGTCTGTGAAGCCGGAGCCGGCGTCCAAGCCAGCAACGAGTTCATGAAAGGTCATGCCAATTTCATCCAATTCTATGAGATTTCTTGACAAACGCAGCAAAAGGTGGGGGACATGTTGATCCTATAGAATGGGTTTCCATGTGGAGAGGCGTGAAACCTAGCAAATGCCATCCCTATAGAATGAATTCCTGACTGACTGCACAGGAACTGTATAAACAAATAGGCAGCACTCTGACATGTGCCCAGGGTATCCCAGGGATGCTTAGGCCAGTACCTAGAATTGCCTAGATCTACCAGATCTGCGTCAATTCTTTTCAAGTGTTATCCTAGGGGGACCCCAAAGGATCCCAAAGGCATCTGCAGGATTCTGTCAGGTTTTCATTTTATAGGCATTAAACACGACATAAAGGCATGAATATGCATGTGTTTTTCCAGAAATAGGGTGAAGATGAATGAAATCTGTTCACAGCGTGCTGATCTGAGGCTCTCCGTGCACCGGCTGCAGCTCCTGGGTCGTCAGCGTCTGTGAAGCCGGAGCCGGCGTCCAAGCCAGCAACGAGTTCATGAAAGGTCATGCCAATTTCACCCAATTCTTTCAAAATTCTTGAGAAACGCAGCAAAAGGTGGGGGACATGTTGATCCTATAGAATGGGTTTCCATGTGGAGAGGCGTGAAATCTACCAAATGCCATCCCTATAGAATGAATTCCTGACTGACCGCACAGGAACTGGTAAAAAAATAGGCAGCACTCTGACATTTGCCCAGGGTATCCCAGGGATGCTTAGGCCAGTGCTTAGAATTTCCTAGATGCACCAAAATGTATCAGATCTGTGTCAAGGCTTTCCAATTGTTATCCCAGTGAATCCCAAAAGGGCATCTGCAAGATTCTGTCAGGTTTTCATCATCCTATAAAATGGAAACCCAACCACCCTTCTATAGAATAGTCACCAAGTATGTTCTTTTGTGGAATGGTTCCAACCCAGATCCAAAAAGTGAAACCAAACTTAAGGCATTGCAAACCCAGTTTTCTATTCTATAGGGGGTCTTTTTCCTAATCACTTGAACTCAGTTTTTCATTTTATAGTGGATTATTTGTTAGTAGCAGTGGCCAGTATGAGGCTGGGTTTTCATTTTATAAGAGCGGCAGGGGGCTGTTGGCTTGGTAGGGTTTCTATTCTATAGGGAAAATCCCCCCCCCTTAGTCCTGGGTTTTCGTTTTAGTCCCTATAGAATCAGACACCCAGGTTTGGTCCGAATTCCAACAGGGATTAATATATTATATATATATATCACTTTTATATACCGGTTTAGGCAGTCATAGGGTTGGACTTCTACATTTTTGGGGATCGAGATTTCCCCCAGCCAGTGTCCCGAGCCAGCTCCGGCGTGCAGAGTTCCGAGGTCATTACGCGCAATGCTGTCGTGGCGGCGTGTGTTCAACAGCATCAGCTTCAGCAGGCCTTGGAGGTGGTCGAGGGTGCCTGGCAATGCCGATTGGAAACGGATGCTGCTTGGAGGCAAGGAGGCACAAACATGTTGTGCATGATTCTGCATCATTTGTTTTTTTGATTGATAGGTGATACTCGGATCACGAAAAAGTGTTGGTCTAAGTTTGGATCTCATGGGTATGTTAGGCCATTTCATCCTAACTTGGGTTTATCAACCATGTGGGTATGGGTCAATACCTATAGATACATTTTTAGTGGGATGAACATCCATTTACCAGCTATTTTGGGGTTCACTAGGTACCAGGGTTTTGACCCATCCCCATGTGGGCTGAAAGCATGTCCACAATGAAAACACTTAGTAACAAAATTAGTTGCTCATTTAGGAATCTATTGTCCTTGAAACAAACAGTCTGTACTCTATCAGACACGTTCTTGGATATATGATGATATGATATGTGTTACGCTATGGCGGATTTATGGATGAATTTCCCATTCAAACCTCCATTTACAGTATAAGATATTTTCCACTGGTGGGTTTCTGATTATTTTTTGGTATGTTTTTGGTGTGCAATGATGGTCGCCCTTAGGTCATTACCGATGACTTGACCCTCGTTGCATGTGAGAAACGCGCTGCGGGCTTCCGAGCGCTACCAGTCTTGGAGAATTTGACGCGACGATCGCTGGGGCAGATGGAGAAAAAGAAAAGCAGCGGCCGTTGCCACGGGGACACGGCGACAAACAATTGGGGTATGTTGGGGTTGTCCAGAACTGGGATTTAGTCTAAAGTTTCGTTGATATTTCCATTTGGACAATTGCCCGAAAATTGTCATGTCAAAGGATAAACACATGATGAACATGATGATAATCTTGAAGAATTGGGAGTATTCAATGGCAGTTCATGTTCATCCATATTCCATCATTTTCCGACAAGCACATATTTGGGTATCCAGAAGTGCAGCGATGAATGTATGATATCCAGCTGAAAAAAGCTCACTTGGATTGCTTCGTTGAACAGGATCCCCGGACCCGCAATTGATTGAAAGAGATATAGGATTTCCATAATTCTTCCCCTTGACATCCTATTTGTATCATTTTGTATCACTGTTAACATCTATTAACTAACCCAATGAGATAAAAAATAAACAGCTACTGCTTCCAACTCCGGATCCATGATGAGTAAACTATAATAAACTTGTAAACTTGACGAGTAGACTTAGCCAGATGGCTTGTTTTTCTTAGGGAAAGTATAGAGCCTGTCCCCATAAGATGTGACTTACTAGAAGGGATCGGGGATCCCACAGAAAAATTCTGACATCTCAATGGGGTGCCGAACACCCCGGCCATGTCAACCCCAAGCCTCGCAGTAGCTCAAACGGTTGGTGGCCGGGAGCAGGTTTCCATTTCGGAGCCAGTCAGCGAAACCTGTCAAAAACCCGTGTGATTCTTTGCTAGATCAAAGGGAAGTGTCTTAGACAAATCTCAGGCATCACGATCTTATCAGTTCCCAAACTACGTTGAGCTATGTCCTCCCAATTTGGCCAGCTCTATATCGCCATCCAATGTAGGTACCTGCTCTCCATATGTCTCCATAATGTACAGTAAATCCCCAGTTCGTTCGTGGCCTTGCATACAGCATGATTTTGGCAATACAACACATCAATGATGCATGCAGCGCGGTCGGCTATCAATGAGTACAGTATATATTGTCATAATATGTCATAATATTATTCTGATTATTCTTGTTTGTTACTATTATTGTTCGTGCATAATTTCGTGATTTAGAATGGCCAGAGAAGTGCTGATTCCAAAAAAATGGGAATACACAAAACAAATTCAAAAAAACAATCCAAAAAAACAAAAAAAAGTCAGAAAACAACAAAAACAACCACAAAAACTGGAAAACATCGACTCAACAGAAGACTCAGAAGGAAAAAAAACAAGAAAAATTCATTGGCTGCGCAATGTGATTTTGAAGGACACACTTGGAAAACTTGCTGAAAAATGGAAAAACTGAGAAACGTGTACATTATCGATTACATTTGAGTCCGGAATTGAGTCTTCGGTTGAATCTTCCTCTGTTGGATCTCTGTTTTCAATTTGCTTCTTTTTCTTTTATTTTCTGAGTGCTCTGTTGAGTCTCCGTTTTGAAGTTGTTTTTATTTTGTTTCTGTTTTGTTTTTCTGATTTGTTTTTTATTTTCAGTTGTTTTTTTTTGAACTGTTTTTTTTATCCCTGAAGTTGGAGTTCTCTGAGTAATTATTTTTCACACGCGTAATTACAATAATTTACAATCATGTATATCACATTATATCACTATCCCCATAGACTCTGCCAAATCGGGGAGGAAGATGACTTTCCAAAAAATATTGACGTTTACGGTCGAACTGTGAATTTACTGGAGGCTACCATTGTGAATCATAGCTATTCGGTGCCTGCGTTCGTTGAGTGCCCCTCTCCAGGATTTGGATTGGGACGCCTCGGCGAGAGAGAAGGGTGCTTGAACAGCTGGCAGCTGGCGACTGACTTGCTAGAGTTCAGCAGGTGAAGTTTCGGTGAAGGTTTGGTCGAACTCGGTACCAGTGGGAAATGAGCTTTGAGCTAAACCAGGTATGTGACTGTGACTGTGAAAATGTAAAAAACAATGACTTACCATGTATTTCTCCCTGAACAAGTATCTAAGTGTTTGTAAAGTTTTGAACATGGGGTACCCCTAAAATCCAATGACATAAACCTCTCTAGCGCCATCATCCACCATCTCCATCTCCATCAAGCATCTCCATGATCATCATCATCATCATCATCATCATCCTCATCCTCATCCTCATCCTCATCCTCATCCTCATCCTCATCCTCCACAACCAATCCAACATAATCGAAATAATATGAATAATATAAATTATATACATATACAGATACATGAAATAGTCATTGTGGCATGATCCTTCAACCTACCTGTAGATTATTCACCTCCTTTCGTTCAAACTTGGTCCCTAGTTCTGACCTGCTGATGTCGACCGCATTCCAATGCTTTCCCTGCAGTTGTGCTTCAGAATGAAGCCCACCCGGTCTCCGCTCGTGAAAATGACCAGTGCCCAAAGGACCCCTCGTTGATGCTGCTTAGTTGCTGGATTTGTTCATGATGTTACTTCCTACTGATACTGCATATACTACTGTAACTTGTCACAAATTGTGTAATGGCAATTGTTCTGAAGCGATATCGAAATCTAAACCAGGTTCGGAGATAGAAGCGACATGGTGTTCACTGGGCACCGCTCCAAGACACTTCCCAACTGAACCAGGAGCCCACATGATGCGGATGAACTTAGAGACCATCATGTGGGTGTTTCCTAAGTCATGGGGTACCCCAAATTAACATCCAAACTACTGTAGACTATACGTATCTATACGTTGTCATTATTGTTTATGGGGAAACCATCGTATATAAATCAGATGTGAAATGGAGGACCCTCGTTCTTGAAGCATTCATTTTCTGGAATAGACAAGAGCTCTTTCGATGTGAACAATAGTGCACGATGCTTTTGATGTGAACAACAGGGCACGATGCTTTTGATCCATACCGTAGATACATGTCCATGCCTGGTTACCTAATTTGTTATTGTGGGGCACATGTCGATTTCATTGGCCGTGGTCAAAATCGAAAACCGACCTAAATTTGTCCACACTTGCTGATAATCATTTGGATTTACGTTCAAAGTCTTGAGGTACCCAATCTTGAATGCCAATATGGTGGGGTTCTTAAAATGGGGGTTTGAATACTAAAATGGTCTAATTTTTGATGATTTGGGGTAAAACCATTTTAGGAAACCTTCATATACGCATTGAATCATACATATGTAACATGTATCTATGTATATATATATGTGTATGTATACATTATTATATATATATGTACGTATATGATATAATAAATATTATATATAATTATATATATATCATATACACATATGTCTCTACATCTATATTCTTACAAAGTATATCAAACATTCTGGAAGCAGCTTCTCCACTAGCTGCATGGGACCTAAACACACTTGCCCGTCATGGCAACCTTGATGAGTGACCCCTGTGATCCTCATGTTGCTGGGTGGTAGAGAGGAATGTGGGTGACACCGCAGATTTGTCGTGATTCCATGGTCTACCATATGATCTACCATGAGAAATTGGCATGATCATCCAATGATATCCAATATCTTTTCCATTGCTTTCCTGATCAGCGAGCGGATTGAACATGGAATCCCATCGAAGCGGAGCAGGGCGATGCACCGCATGCCGAATGGCATGGAGGCAAGAGGCGACCAAAGGATGTGCCAAAGATGTGAGAGAAGATTTGCAGATCTGAATATTTTTTGTAGTGCATATATATATATACATGATTATATAATTAGTATATAGTAGTTTATATATATAATATATATATAGTGTATGTATACGTATATACATTTATGTATAGATGTACGGTATACGTATAAATGTATTCTGTAGATATGTTTTTGTATGTGTGGATAAAGGTAATTGTGTGTCCATGTACCAAGGAATATTTACCAATACGGTAACAGTCATGATCCACTCAGTCATGGCCAGTTCTGAGGCCCATGCATGGATCCGTGGTCTTTCCCAACAGGCCTGGGGCGTCCATGAGGGCGGTTAATATCTCCGGATTCCCCTGGAATGGATGACCAGCCCCAGGCTGATGATCAATGGCATTTGCTTTTGATGAGAAAAAAACGGCTTCTGTATTTGAAGAATGTTCACGAATCATATTAACTGGAACCTGGTTGCGACCCTGATTTGGAGATAGCCTTGATTAAGGAGTTTGAAACATCCAATACACTTGCTCCTTGGGTTTCGGGAATGCTTTGTTGCTGCTGGGGCTGGTGCACGTGCTGCTTTCAAACGACTTGAAGCCTGCCTTTTGTGCTTATCATCTGATGTTTCCCTACATGTTTCCCCATAATACCACCATTTGCGTTGCTAGAGTCTAGAGTCCTCCATTCTTGGTCCAAAACCCTGCCTTGGATCAGCAAATTCTGGTGATGGGTCAAGTTACCTATATGAAATCCCCATACTTTGGGGATGTTTGGGGAATCACATGCAACCATCCAACCAGCGACCTTGGAGGCATCTCCATCGGCACGTGGGCCCAAGGCAGGACTGCCGGGAAATCCCACGGTCCAAGTCCAAGGGGGTTCCCAATAGCTGGATGGTTTCATGGTTTCACATTTGGAGGTGGATGGAGTTGTTTTTTTTGCTGGGAAAATCACTATTGCTGGGGGATGCCAACCGGCATGCCATGTTTGATGGATGGCATCCCCAAACCAGATTGAGATGGAATCCCACGGCACCATCACGACTACTGGCAGTAAAATAAGTGTGTTTACATGTTTTTACAACTGAAGTAATGTTGTTAAAACAATAATAAACCACCCCCCAAATCACCATTTATATAGGTGGTATAAACCATTCCCAAATGGGTGGTTTATTATTGTTTCAACCACATTATTGTGATTTCATCAGTGAAAGATGACGATGAAATCCCACCAAACATGCGTTGATGGTGATTTGATCACGGTGCATCCTTTTCATTTATTGACCCTCTCAAAGCCCCTTTTGGCAATCTAAGAACGAAAAGCCATTGCCACGTTAGGTTTCCAGAAAATGAATGAAAATGATACATATATATATACATAATAACAACAATAATAATGATAATATATTCATGATATATGTACATATCGTAAATTGGTTTAATAATACATGTAATTATATTATATTGTCATATCTAGATATTATTTATTATATCCCTGGATTAGCATTCCAACTTCAGAACATGCTCACCGCCAAGGATCTCTATCGCTTTATCGCTACCACGTGAGATTTTCCTCTGGCACATGTCTCATCATTCTAACCCGCCAAATTCACGGCCATGTTTGCTATGTTCCATAGAACCGTGTTGATCCATCAATCGGCCTATCCAGCTCTTGAACTTTCAAATTCATCCAAGACGCTCCATGAGTAGTTCCAGACTTTTCGTAATTTCTAACTCTTCAACTTGGGTGTTTTTCTCAAGTTGGATTATAGCATTCAAGTCATTATTATGGTTTCCCCGTCTCAAAAAATAAGATAGAAACTCGGGGGATCACTTGGTGTCCCCCATGACTTAGGACCCATCCACAAAAAAACATCATCAATATTTGATTATTGATGGTTAACATCCAACATGTTAGCTACTTCAAATCACATTGCTAAGGCTTAGACTAAGTATATAGTATAATATTTTAATATATATATAATATAATATATATATATATTATATTTATATTATATTATATTATATTATAATATGTCATATGTATATATGCAATTTTGCTGACAGTGTACATAATTTCATATTTTATATTTTCGATATCCACCACATTATGAGAGTGACATATGCCAGGTTCCAACTCCACCACGAGCGTCTCCTCGGAAGGGCGAACAGGCGCTCTCTGCGTTGCAGATTCATTGGGAAATCCCTATCGGATGGAGATATAACTATACCAATGGGGATATAATAATCATCAAGAATCAGAAACAATGATGATAGATTGATGATAGTTATATTCAATCTGAAACAATGAGTTGTTATAACTGTAGTTCATGGGGATACTCTCCCAGGAGTGTATAATTAGAACAGGGTAATCCCGGAATCAAAATATGATGATTTCCGAAAAGTCATCGGGGATCCCCAGTCACCATGGTGGTTTCAATACTAAGTCATGGTCGTTCATCACTGGGATGATTTGAGGTGCCCCTCCACTACTTGGAAACCTCCAAGTGTCCTATGATCTACCCTCTGGTAAACTAACATAACTGGAAAATCACCATTTTCAATGGGTAAATCTACTATAAATGGTCATTTTCAATAGCTATGTTAAATTACCAGAGGGTATAACTATGCCTAGACGATCTAGATTCCAACAGTTCTATTTTCCAAGCCCAAGATAGTTGTGAGGGGAAAAGAACTGTACAACTTCCATGCTTGACTAGGGTTAACTTGGCTTCACCTATGACTGGAATTGCGGCGCTATATTTTGCGACAAAAAATGGATGACAAGTCCCTGAAATTTCCAGTGATGCCACTCAACCAACCAAGGTATATACATCCAGCTGCTTACCCAGCAACAATTGGGCAAAACCAATTCAGGAAACACGTCACCTAAAGGACTATCTCACCGAGATATGCCACCTGGCTGTGCGAAATGGTGCATTACCCTGCAAAACAGCATCCCATGAAAAGACCATTGACCCAATTGATATACTGTGGATATCTGTAGTAATACATGATAGATTAGATTTGATTAGATAAGATGAGATGAGACTAGATTAGATTAGATTAGATAGATATAGATAGATAGATAGATAGATCGAGAAGAGCTGGAATGATGTCAATGGTTCTTTCACTATTGTGAACCCAGTAGATGTTCCCTTCAGCTGGGGTACCTAACTATTTCTACTGGATGATGGTTTCAATATGCGATTAATTCTTTATATCCCATATTCTCTGGGGCCACGGACATCCAAAAAATCAAAGAGAGGCAAACAACGGTTCAAATACAACCACATGTTTGTAGGAGTTTACCCACGATATCAAAAAACAATGTCATTTTTGGCGGGTTCGTTATTCACTACCAAGTGGTCCCCCTCCACTTTTATGTCTTGGTTTATAACCTTATCTAACCTCAATCTTACTGTAACTATAGATATATCAACCATAAATCCTAGTGATATTATTAGTGAAATTCTTGATAGCTATGGTTCATCTATCCTAGATTAGTTCGGGTTAACTATAGATATATCGACATATATCGACTATTGATATTAACATCATGTTTACCATCTATTCACCATATGGAGATTTCCTGACATGGGGGTACCCCAATGGCTGGATGGTTTATAATGGAAATCCCAATCTAAAGTGGATGATTTGGAGGTATCCCCATTTCAGGAAACCTCCATATCTATCATAATTGTTTCTGATTATATCCCCATTGTTATAGTTATATCTCCATCAGATTGAATATAACTGTCAACCATATATATATATATATATATATTGACTATAGATATATTAAACATCTAATATATTAATCATATAACCATATGGTTCAGCCAGGATTTGGGCCGAAGTCCCATTCTGCGCTCTCAAAGTGCCACGGTCAGCAGCTCTGCCGGGTCCCCGGGACCACAGATTTGATGGATGTTTAGTAGCCATGAGTAGCCTCTGGTTATGACTAACAGTTTGCCATGGAAATCATGGAGAGATTCACCATGCTATTAATTACGGTAAATCCACTATTTCTATGGGCCATCTATTTTCCATGGCTATGTTAGTCATAACCAGAGGGTAACCATCTTCCTGTAGCATATTCTCAGCATTTATCCCAAATCGATGGGATTTAAGGTGATTGAACCAAGAATCATCTGCAATCCTGTGGCTCACTTGGGATAGAATCAGGATATAATTCACCAAAATATGTCTGAATGTGACTGAAAATGGGAAAAATTAGGCAAATGATGATTAAGAAACATTTTTTTGGGGGGTAATTCTCCTATTCTCGGACAAACCCAAATCATCTCCAGAATGGCTAAGTTCAGTCTGGTGAAATATATGATATATGATATATCTAGACAGTAGGTAGGTTAGATCGCTGTATGTTCAAGTTATTTCATTCTTGATGACAGACTCACCGGATCTCAACTGTTCAGTGAATTTGTATCCACGGCAGGATCAGCAGGATGGGTACTGGTTTTCTTGGAATGTCGCGGTTCATCACTTGGCACAGCAAAATGATTGACAGATGATCTAGACATGGATAATGGTCCTAGATTTCGTCTTACTCAAGGTATTACAGATGTTACAAAACTGGCCTGCGTGCCGACCTTTTTGGGTCTACCCCACCGAGTTTGCGGATTGAAGTTCCGGTGAAGTCCGGTGAAGTTCCCTTTTGGCTTTAAGGAAAAATCATGAAAAACGATTCAAACAGCCCATTGGGATCCATTGGCTTCCAAAGCTTCGATAAATTGTCGTCTTCTACTGGGTACAGTGTACAGGGTATCTAGTAGCGGCCATGGTCAACCAATTCGTTAAAACATGTTTGCTTGTGATAGGCTAGATACAAGCTAATTACTATGGTTATGAGCTAGCTATTACTCTTCAGAATTGATCCAAGTGATGATTGCTACCGTTCACCACGCGTGTTTATGTTTAGATCTATGAGAAAGCGGAGGTCACCAAGGCCAGTTTGCGAAACACGGTGCTATTTTTGGCAGTGGCGGAAGAATAGGGCCACCCCGCTGGAAGATGATGGGGGAATCAGCACCTAAATAGACACAAATGTATATATACACATGTATGTGACATACTGTGTATCTCTATGTATAAAAAATGTGATTTACTTATATATCTATCTATCTATCTATCTATCTATCTATCTATCTGATCTGATCTGATCTGATCTGATCTGATCTAATCTAATCTAATCTAATCTAATCTAATCTATCTATGGTTCTATATTTCTATCTATCTGTCTGTCTGTCTGTCTATCTATCTGTCTATCTATCTATCTGTCTGTCTGTCTATCTATCTGTCTATCTATCTATCTATCTATCTATCGTGTCCATATATGTGTACTATTTGATGGTTAAAGATGATAATCATTAGGATCATTAGTGCTATCATCAGTGAATTTCATGTTGCTGTAGATGTTATGTGACAACACATCACGTGTTGACTTATGATTAGTTGAATCAGTTGAATCCCCATGATTGTTGGTTAGATACTGTGTACCTCCTCATTGTTTAAACCTTGATTTGGGGTTTATTAAAACCTCCACCTTGGGTTCATCATTCATGGCGTTAATTCTACCGCTATTAGTCTATGATGTTTGTCTATGTCTATATATATACACATATATATATATAATTATATATAGATATAGATACGCTGTCTTCATTTGAATGCTTTTGAGTGAGCCCATATCACTTAAATTTGCATCTCAGGAATGGCACATGGTTGCTAACAACGGTGAAAAAAAAACATCTTCCGCACGAGAGGACTCAGGTAGATCTTGGGGGTTACCGTTTCTGTGTATAATATTACGGCCAGGCGCTGTGTGTTGCCCGGAAGGTTCAAATGGCGTTTCAACATGTTGCGAACATGTTTAAACATTATCCTTCAACATGCTCACCTGCGAAGGGCCAGTGTTTTGAGATTTCCCAGACGACGAACCCTAAACCCTAAAACCCTAAACCATCCTAAACCGTAAAACCCCAAACCCTAAAACCCCAAACCCTAAAATCCTAAACCCTAAAACCTAGGCTCTGAAAACTTTGAATCCTCAACTGGAAAACACTGCGTATATGCAGTATTTTCTGCAATCTCTCCTATCATATATTCGACAGCACGTCATTCTCAATGTTAATGTCTGGGCAACACACGGCGTCTGTGGGTAATATTAGTATATTATTATAGATTAATATAATGTATGTATAATCTATATAATGTGTGTATATATAATATAAATATATAATTATATATATATATATTATACACATACACATAAACACACATACACATACATACACATTCGTACATATACTTGTCTATATTCACAGTAAAAGATCATGAAACAAACAACGCCGGGATTCACGTCCTTCAAATCCCTGCGCTACAGGTGATTACCAATGACTTGGGCACATCTGAGCGCGGCACACTGAGCATACAGGGTGGTCCTGGTGGTCCCGGGCTACAGGACGGGACCGGAAGGGACCGGAAGGGCTTTGGTGTGGAGAATGCCTTCCCAAAATCAACAATTGAAAGGATATATGGGTGTGTCTGAAAATCAGGATACCCATACTTATATGATATATGGGTTTGTCTGAAAATGGTGGATTTGTTCCAAAAAAAAAACATTGAACTACATTGTACATAAACATTGGACAAATGATGACCAAGAATAAATGAATTTAGGGGCAGCCTATTTTTAGACCATGGGTTATGGAATTAGTTAATAAACTGCCGAGTAAATAGCTGCGGGTCAACCGGATGAGCAGCAACAGAGCTAGCAAAATGGAGTCCTACCCTGCGAATGTGGTATCACAAGTTTCAACATCTGTCAAGAGTTTTTTCTAACCCATCCCCATATCCATTCCAAGACATTATATTTGATAATATCAATGGATTGGTTTAAGGGATTTTTTCTACAAGAAACCATGGTTTTCACCATTAAATATTAGGTTTCCTGTAAAATGTCCAAATTTTACCCTTGAATTTTGACGATGTATGAGGAAGTCTCATTGCATTGTGGGTCAAGTCAGGTATCCGGAAAAGTGGTGTGAACTCGTCAATCTGGGCCCGAAAATTGGAGCAATTTATCTGTGCTCCCCAGGGTTTTCAATTTTTATCCATAGCCATTTGATTTGACAATGAAATCATATGAAATCAATGGTATACGGTATGCCATATTTGAATATAGAATAATATAGATGTAGGATCATTTACAGGCCGTCCCCTCAAGAGTAAATTATCCGAGACGCCAGTGGAATTTGGTGGATCCATGTCGGGCGGTGTCTTGTGATTCGTGGAGGGATCAACACCATGTTGATAGCTGTGGGATGACCCTGCAGCACATCGCCAAAATTCGCTGACAGCCAAAACACGATGGTGAAATATGGTGACAGCCAGAAGTGCAGTCACTGCAGTCCATGAATTTGGGATCTGCTTTAGAGCATCAAACGATTATCCAGACGATGCTTGGATGAGTCAAAGATGCTACCGCCAAGGCCAAGATAGCCTGAATTTGCCAAGTAAGAAGATGTCACAAGAATGTATAGTTTTTTGTTTACATGTTCACGTCGAACGTCAATAATTATACGGTCAACAAACATGTTTTTCTTGATGTTTGGTTTGCACTTTTTCATCAGGAACGATACATTCTTTTGCCTAGCGTTCACCTCACGGCTTCAGAGGAAAAGGGCGAACTAAAAACTGTCAGGAATATTCCCGAACAGAAGCTCTTGTGAAGAGATTGTTCATTATGTCATTATGTATAAATATTTTTCTTTTTAGATAATTATCATTACGGTCCCAGGCTCATGACGTGAGTTTGATCATGTTTGATGGGACAGGAGCTCAGCCCTCCTTTGCTCCGAGTCATACCGGATTATATCCCAATTGAGTATTTCAAATGATTTCACACTTGTTGGAAGTGCATACATACGGACGGACGGACGGACAGACAGAGAGATAGATCAATAGATATTAAATAGATGGATAGATCAATAGATAGACAGAATACAGTAAGTTCAGTATGAATTACAAATACATAATGAACTGAATACATCTGAATACTAGTATAATCTAGTATATATATATATATATATCCATAATATTGGGCTTATAGCCATAGAAATTTCTTCTTCGATAAAACACCTCGCAACACAGGACTGGGTGATGAAGATGACTTGTTTGCAGGGGACCCCGGGGACAATCGTACCCCAAGAGTGCCTGGGTGATGGTTATTTTCAGGTGGAGAATTATGATCACTCAATAATAGATATATATGATATAATAGTGGCTACCCATGGCTACCCCATTCATCTAATTATCAGCCATCTTGGGTGAAGAAACAGCTGACTGGACATGAGAGTCAATGGGGATTGATAAGTAGCAAAACCGCTGAGAACTTGGGATTCGGCCAGCAATGACGAATAAGAAATCAATAAATCCCCGTGACATTTTTGACCTGTCGATTTGGCAATCTGACATCTCTGACATATTCTGACATGGCTGGGAGCTCGCAATTCTGTTCGGGAGACACTCGAGACACTCATTACACTAATCACTGCGCTTGTTGCTGCGATCTCATAGTGCCTACGTCCAGATTTGTTGGTTTTAAAGCCCTTTCTGGTCATGAAAGCATATGAAAGCACTTCCAACTCATCTCACCCTTATTGTTTGATTAGAATCCCTTTGAGATCACCAAATATCTGGATTGTGTCCCACATTCAACATGGCTTTGTTTGAGAATAGGCTACCTCAAAATCTAGTGAGTAATCATTTTATTATCCCATTAGTAATGGGTTTATATTATCTCATCAAAATGACCATTTTGGTATACTCCATAAAATAGGGGTATATAAACCCCCAAATCATCCCAGTCATGAACGACCATGACTTAGTATTATGGTGACTTGGAGATCCCTTTTGAAGACATACCCATTTAACAACATTGCTTTTGTTGCTTCCCAGATATTCACACTGCTGTCATCCTTAGGCTTCAAGAGATCCAATCAAAGGCACGAGGTCTTCGAGAAGGCGCGAGTCGTCGCGCTTCTTGAAGGCATACTGTCTGGGTCAATCTTGGATGGTTATTTTAGAACCTTTAGAACTTGATCTTTTACTACACATCGGGAAAAAATCTATATATTTATGTTAATATATTGATCAACCATATTTGTAAATATATTTGTATATCTACTTATCTTTATGGGTCAATATTTATGTTAATATACAATAATATACACATATATTGACCCAACCAGCCGATGGTTTTTTTTTCTGGGAATTCGCAGCCAAGAGGAGGTCACGTTTGACCCGAGGAGGTTTTTGGGGTCAACATTTGAGACCCAGGGGAAGCAATTTTGACAAAGATGACTCATGACTCATATCCGACATTTTTTTGTGAGGTTTAAACAAGCAATTGTTTTGATTGAATGCTAATGCTACAAGATGCTACAAGTTTCAAGAGTGCCAAGATTGGCACTTCTTTGTCTTAGTTGCAACAGTTAGGTGATTGCGCAATAAAAACATGTGCGAAAGTGGGATTTACCAAGTGTGATGGAGCGCACAAGCATCAGACAACGATGTTAGTATCAATTTCAAGAGATCTACCCAAGGACAATTTGTCAGAAGCCCATGCCATTCTTTCTCTTGCGATGATACTCCCATTGAAATTCCAACCTAGATATTGATCATGTCCTTTATTTGAAAGATTCCCCCATTGACGATCTTGTTGGTAGTCTGGAATATGTTTTTCATATGTCCATGTTTGGATGTGTCAATGATGGTCCACAGTGACATTTAGATGTTTCAGTGCGGTACCACCAACCAATCACGATTGTTCATGGTTAGTATCCTAGTTTTGTTCTGACAGTTTGTGAAACAGACAAGTTCTTGATGGAGGCCGATTGTTCCTATTGTTCCTCGCCTAATCATTCCTCATCCTGCTGTCATGTGGTGCCTGCAATGAACAAAACAAGAAGAACACATCAACCATGCTTACATACATTGATACTATTCAATGCATCTAGTAAAAGGTCATCATACATTCGAATCATATTATCATCACTATCCTCCCGGCCAGGATATTGTTAATCAATGTTAATCATATGTTCTGTGCATATTATCACCATTCGATCATATTATAATATGCTCTGTTATCATCTCACCCACCGGCAGCATTCCTTTTGTTCAGATCTCATTGTGATACCGCAGGTTTTGCCCAACCAGAGCCAGTCCCGCGAAACAAGAGGCTCATGGGATCCCTGTGAAAGGACGCTCCCCGTTGGTATATTTGTTGATAGACATGATTATATTTACCCTCTGGTAAACTAACATAGCTATGGAAAATCACCATTCTTAATGGGAACACTCACTACAAATGGCCATTTTCAATAGCTATGTTAGTTTACCAGAGGGTACATATATATATACATATGGTAATAGTGGACAACATTTGGTAATATATGATTATATATGATTATATATGATTATATATGATTATATATATATACATATATGATTATATATGATTATATATATATATATATGATTATATATGATTATATATGATTATATATATATGGTATATATAAATGGTAATATATTAGATAACCCCTTATAACCCTAGGTAATGGTGATGTGATAACTATAATTAGTACCGTATTGATCCACCTTCCATGTAATGTATCATAGGAGCAGATGGGTCCTTTGAAACCCTGGTTTGGTATGGGATTTGATCATTTGGGGGGGCAGTCATGACGTGTACCCAATACTGGGGGGGATGGGATTACTCAGATGTTTTTTTCATGCTTACCGCAGTTCATATGGGTAATGAAAGCCGCTTTCTGGGATGCAGATGCCTGGTTAATTTTTCCATATGAACACTCCATGTGGCTGAGAAATAGGTAGTACCTTCCAAATGCGCGGTGGATATGGGAAACATAGGCCGATTTTATCGCGATTTCCGCAAGGTAGGATCAAGAATCGTCCTAGCTACAATCTGCTCGCGGATCCCAGGTAAACGCAACGATATGTATTCCCATATGTTTACAGCAACCGTCAAAAAGATACAACAGTAAATTCCTGGTAAAATATGGCCGGGGAAATTCAAACTTAGCAATATCAAAGACTGCTTTGCTTAACCTTGAAATGGTCACTCCTCCCAAAATCATCCAAAATCAAGTAAGTTGATATCTGACAATATCAAGTGTATGAACCACTTTGATATATCTCACCTTCGCTAAGAAATTAGCAACCTGCATCCAGTCCATGATATGGCAACGGCCACGCAAATGAATATACGATATATATATATATATACATATATATATAGAGAGAGAGAGAAACATGTGTATATATATACACAGATATGAGCAAACATTGGGGAATATCAAATATCCAAGAACCGGTCACAGTCATTTACAAAAACTGTAGGCCACGTGTCATTATCCCTGCAGAATTGCGGATTCATGATCAACAATTGAGCCATTAAAAATACCCTGTTGATAGCTAAATATAGAGGTCATACTCACTGGTTACATGGAATTCTCGTAAACCAATAATGATCCCTTCCCCGCGGTATTATACTATACACCCACCCAGAAATCGTAATTAAGTAGGGCATTTATACATACTTGGGACCATTTAGAGGGTGTTTAACATCAGGGGGAAGGGATCAATAGGATGGGATAGTGCTATTGATCATGGCCCAATCAGTCAACTACTCTTGACATCTGCAGGACACAGATCAGATTGTTTCCCTTGAAAAAATGAATCGACCTCCCCTCATCAACACCAACACGGAGCCTCCCAATGACATCAGTTTTGTTTGTTTTTTTATTGATTGATTGCGACATGTTTGGCCTTCATGTATCTTTTGGCTCCCATGTTTCCCAGAATGGTTTGTGGACACCTCCCTTCAGACCGGCAAAAACAGAGGTGCTCCCCTTCACTGCTCTGAAAAAAAACCATCCAATGAACACTGGTGAAATCAGGCTGTGTCTTTCAGAATCCTTCAATGCATTTTTCTAGTACCCATTTTGCCGGGCTTGCCTTGGAATCTCCAAAAAATCGCGAAAAGGTCCTCTCGTCACACCATGATTTGAAGGGAAGAGGTCATGGGCTTAGCGGCTAAGCTGCCACAACACCTTGGGTCCGGTTTGGTATGAAACATTGCTGATTCAAGCATCAAACATGAGTATCTCACCAAATGGTGAGATCATGGCAGCCATTTTATGGGGAATGTAACCAATATGAGATGGGTGTGCGCATCTTTCTGAGGTATTAGACTTTATTCAACCAGCAAAACTGTGGGTTTTCAAGACCAACCACCGTGATGTAATGGGATACAGAACTGGCGGATATTCACTTGATATTCATGGGTTTGGCCAAAAAAGAGAATGAGACTCCAATGAGACAACATTGGATAACTTGGAGTAACCTATTTTCGAATCCAGGAGTGCCAGTGAATGGTCCCCATGTCTGCAGATTATGGGTTTTGACCGGAAAAAAAAACAGGTTGCTTATGATCTGGCCTATCTCTTGCCCACGATGGGGGAATTTGATGGAATTTGTGGAGGTGAAGAAGGAAACATCATGGTGTTTTTCAAGGTGGGTTAGGGGGACAACCCAATGATTCACATTGATTCACAAGGTGTAATCAGATATGATAGTACTGTAAAGCAATGTAAACCACACGTTGGCTCAGGTGTCTGAATGTAAATGCTGCAAATGTAATTCACGAGGAGCAAACATCGGTGTAGTGAGGTCAATCTTTATGTTTGCTGGGCCAATGAGCCGAAAATGTCAAAAACCATAACCATCCTTTGTGTTTGTCATGTTTTGGTCATGTTCAGAACCAAGCATCTCCTTTTTCCGGTACCCAGTCTTGACTTGACACATCCACATAATCAATGAGAATATCAGGAACCTGAAATGGAGGTATTGTACCATATAAGTTAAGTCCATATTTTGTGGGGATATATGGGGATATTCCCTTACATATGTAGCTCATAGGCCTTATATATGGTAGGTACCTCCAATTTGGTTCCTGAAATTCTCATTGGCACAGTTTCTTGCTTACTTGTTGACGCTTGTACGTCCATTTTGTTTAAGATGTACGTTGAGTGAGTTGGCCTCTCATTCTTTGGTGACAAGCCTTTTATAGGGTTTTCCCCCTTCTACAGCATTGCCAACCGATGCATGTGGCCCGCATGAGGTGTAGGCCTTCAGGGGCCTCCATTGGTTCACCATGAAATTTGCTTCGGCTGATTTCGTTTCAAAGCCGCTGAAAAATGCTAGACGCAACATGGAGATCCACAGCGTTGCTCCAGAACAGATGTCAAGAAATCACATGGAAGTGCCGCGGGCCTGGATGTTTGTTCATTTATGTGATGTGAACTACAAAGTGCCATGATGTTCAATCCAACCCGCAGCAAATCCTAGGTTCATCATCAAATTCCATACCATCCCATATGACCCACATAGATAGAAATGGATAGAACATGATAGAACCTCAAAGTGAACTGATTCAATATCCGGTAAGGTTTCTGGGGAGCTGTGAATGGAGACAAGGGGATGAAACTAGGAGATCTCCCAGGCGTTTCACCAGCTTCGCGACTGCGCGGTCTTTGCAACGCCGCGACTGTGGCTGTTCCACGGCAGGTTGCAGTTGGTCTATCCAGGAGATTCAGAAAGGCCGGTGGAAGCGGAGAGTCCCTTTTCACAAAAGCCAAAGAGTGGATGGAGTAGGACTCAAGCAGGGAAAAAAAACAAGGCAAGGCATTCAAAAGCAGGACTTGTTTCAACAAATCAGGTCTATGGGGAAGTTTGTATCATTTCTTGATCATGGTTTGGTAGGCGCAAGACATGGGGAAATAGGCTGACCACTATGGCAGAGTACTTGGGGGTGTGGGCCCCACTTAGTAAATGGGTTATACCCCCAGTTATATATATATATTTATATGAAATATCCCAATTATATTATATATATACACTGAATATATGAGTTCATATATATATACACACTAATATATATATATATACTATATATACGTACACTATATATGTGTACTATATATATACTATATATACACTATATATACACTATATATATATACACTCTATATATATACACTATATATATATATACACTATATATATACACTATATATATATATACACACTATATATATATACACTATATATATACACTATATATATACACTATATATATACACTGTATATATATAGTGTATATATATACACTATATATATATACTATATATATACTATATATATATACTATATATATACTATATATATATATACTATATATATATATACTATATATATACTATATATATACACTATATATATACTATATATATACGATATATATATATATACAATGGAAAGACATGTTTGTGCGCAGGATTAACCAGAGCGTAGCGCAACTGTACCTGTTTGCATGTGTGAAGGATTTGAAATTGCACTTGGCAGTCATGTCCTTCATCCATGTCAATCTCATAGCCCATGGTGGTGTTGGGTAGCTGTCACGGGGTGCAATCACTGCACACGCCGCAGCCAGGCTAGGACACGCAGGCTGTGCAAGGGGTTCCTAGCCAGCAATAGGGAGCATTGGGCTGTACTTTGTTTGCAGCCACCGTTCCTGCAGACAAGGACCTACATGAAAAGCAGCGCAGCACCATTTCGTTTCATATGGCAGCCAGGCCGCGCAACTCGAGATCACACATATGTGCGTGCCAGGCTGTTTCATCTGTTTTCGCTCCCTATAGCCTTTCTCGCACGCATGGAGATGTAGCAACTAAAGGGAGCGCTGGCTGAGAACAAACGCAGTTGCCGGCTTCCACCAATTTGAACGTGACAGTGCCTCTGCGAGTATGGGTCGGAAGGTCCGCCAATAAATGGGTTGCCCGGTGGCGGCGGCGATGGTGGCTGCGCAGGGGCAAGCTACAAGATGCGGATCTGTTAGCCGTGGACACTTCGCGCACCAGGGCTGGGCAAGTGGGCGGTTTTGCGGCCCCATTTTTGGGACCCTTGAGCGGGACAGAAACAGAGGCCGGAAGAAGTGGGGGCACACTTTTTGGGTGCCAGATTCTAGGCTCTGTTTTGAGGCCCCAAACCCTTCCCTCATCAAGGTTTAATCCCGTGCGTTTGGGTCCAGGTTCCTCTCCCACCTTGCCCTGCGCCAATGGCAGGTGACGGTGTTCTGGCTGACTGTAGCATATTTGAAACAGGAGCATGAGAGTAGCGGCAAGAAGGTGCTGTGACCAATATGCTGTACAGCCCAAAATGTCCTCGAGGATGCGTAGTTGCAAAGGGACGGTGGAAGGGCGAGCACCCCGCACACCCGCACAGGCGCTGCATTGGTCCAACCACTTGACGGCTTTGCCGTCGCAGCTTTCAAATTATGGCTGAAAAGAGAATACCAGGAACTACGTCAAGCCGACCCTGACGGCCAACCTCAGCTCTGAGCATGGTTGTTCCACTTGAGCCTCAGCCATGCTGCCTGATTGTGGTTCGCAGAGCCGAAGTGGCAACGTTCCTTTCATGGCATTGGTGCCGGGCTTCGCAGTTACGTTCCAGGCTTGCTCAATTCATGAACTACCCGCTTGTCCTGAGCCGGTGCAACCGAAGCCACTAGAGTTTGGGGTGGTGCGGCCAAAAAGGCGCAAGATGCGCTACGCTTAAGCGAGCTTGCTTGGATTGTGCCCTCGGAACCCCAACAGCTGCCTGCAAGTATAGACATTGAGATGCAACACAATGGGGGGCCACAAGTGTGAAGCAAGAAATGCAAATTTTTCGGGGCGCCAGAACCAGTGCCGGGTGATGTCCGTTGTTGCACGCATACTGCTGGAAAAAGGTTTGGCTCTCGAGGTACCGTGCTAACACACAACTAGCAGCCAACATGTCCGAGCCTGTTTAATAGGACTGGAGACCACGAGTAACACTGCCAGAGGGGTTTTTCGGGCCATTCCCTGTGGATTATGTCACAAAATCCCTGTTTTACCACAATGGGAAGCACTTTTGTGTTCAAAATCACGTTTTACCACAATGGCAGCGTTCCTGAGATTTTGGTTTTGGAGAATATTATTCTATCTCCCACCGACGTTTCTCAGGAACCCTGTCATTCTGGTGCAGTTTCCGCATCCTCGTGTTCCTGGCTGTTCCTGGTCTCCATGTTCCCCCTAGCAAGCAAGTGACATAAGCTTCCTCCCCCGTTCCTGGTGGGTTTTCCGGTGATCCACCTGGCATGACCAGAAGTGCAACTATGTGCAACCATTGCTGCTAAGTCCTAACACCTATTTTGTGGATAGCTCATCTCCTTTTAGCTTCCACTCTGAAAGCCTATCATGACATAATTCCTGATAATCTGGTCGGTGGCGATTGAAGGATAACTCATGCTGGCAACAGAGCGGGCAAGACCCGGCCCAGCATGCACATGGGAGCGAATAGGCTTGAATCGGTGTTTGTTGTCACTTGCACTGCGAAGCTCTATGAAGATTCTTTCAAGTGGCTCCTAGGGTTGTACCCTACAACAAAAGACATACCCAAACATGCGTCGATTCAGGTACCCCGCCGTGACATCTAACATCCTCCTCACATTCATGGCCACCATAGGTGCTTGACTGGTGCTGTGCGCATTGCTGCGCAGCGAGCCGCAGCAAAAGCACAATCAAGCAGTTCCAAAAAAAGGACCGTTCTTTTTGCAGGAAACAGGCTTCACAAACATGGGCCCTTGTAATATTTATATATATACGATATATATATATATACGATATATATACGATATATATACGATATATATATATACACTATATATATACTATATATATACTATATTTATACTATATTTATATACTATATATATACTATATATATATATATTTACTATATATATTATATCTATACTATATATATACTATATAAATACATACTATTTTTATATATATATATATATATATATATACATGTTATATATATATACATGTTATATATATACATGAGATTATATGGGTTTTATATGGATTACAAACCACTTACTAAGTGAAATGCACATCCAAGTACCTATAATGATTATGCCTTTGTAGAAACGGAACAACCGCAGCGGTGTAGCCGAACAGCTCTGATGCAAGAGGCTTGATTTAGCCCATGTCCGGCTGAGGCAGGGCCTTTCTGGGTTCCAGAAATGACTGTGTCTGGAGAATAGGCATTCCTCCCTTAAATTGGTCAATTTTTATCATCATGTTCCCCATTTTTCCATGGTTGAGGGCATCCCTAAAATCTACGGTATCCCCCATGTTCCATCCATGAATTCCATCCATGAATTCCCACAACTTGACAAACATCCATTTCTTCAACCCACTGCTAGACTAGTTTTCAACCAACCTGCCTAACCAAGGGGATCATTTTGTTAGAGCTGGAGGAACTGTTCTGGCAACAGGTTCTACACAAAAACAACAGGTGTTGTTGTTGTTGTTGTTGGATTAAACCGCCATTGTTGAGGGTGCGGCTTCACCATTAAACCCTTACAGGGTGGGCTGAGTGGGCCCAGAGAGGTACTATATAGCATGACATATCGGCTGGAGATAGCTGAATAAAGTATACAACACGTATGACATGTATACACATGCGGAGTATGTATCGAGATGTGTAATACACATCATAAACCCATTTATCATCCTTTTTGTGCATCCATTTTATCTATATATATATAATTATATATATGTAATTATATATATATGTATATATAGAGAGAGAGAGTATGAATCTGATATATTTACAGGTTATGTTCACATCTCTTGACTTGCCCTTCCTCAATTGCTTGACAGCTTGTCACCGTGTCTTCCCATTTGGAATGCCCTGTTACCGGTCACCTTTCTTTCCGGACGGCCGCGTCCGTCCTAGACGGGCGGTCAGCGAGCGTGATCGGTCAAAGTCAGCAATATCACTGCACGTTTCTGAGCCGGTCGATCGAGACGATTGAAAGGGTGGAGGGTATCGTAATGGGCCACATCCTCTGATATTTTCTGGTGGTTTTTGCATGTTTCTGATCGATTCAATGGAACATATAATTGGATATAAATGGATATAAATTGGCTCTGGTCTATCAGGTTCACCACATGATTATCAATGACTGAGTTGCATCCACCCATACAGACCCTCCACTGCCGAAGTGCCGGCCGCGAAATTTGCGTACGTGAACTATGTGTCCATGTGACATTCCTGGCAGTCTTGACCCTGTTGTTCCGGTGCTTTCTCGTGATCTCTGTAAAATGATGAGCTCCTTTTTTTTTGGCAAAAAAAAGTGCAAGAAGATTTCAATATAGACGCCGTTGTGGGGCGTAACAAATGACAGAGAGACAGTGCCTTTCAGCTTGGTTCTTGCACAAAGAGCTTCTTGCACAAAGAGCCGGACAACATGGGGTTGTCAAGGTATTTGCAGGTTTGTCCAACTTCTGAGCAAATGAATACAAACGAGTTCTTGACCCCACAAGAGACCTTTCCATTTTTTCCCATGAACCGTGTCGAATGCTGTACCTCAATCATCCTCAGTCCAAGGCTACAGCTTATTTGCTTGCGGTTTGTTGAACCATGTTGAACCGTTCCTTTTTGAATTTCGGGTGATTCCAACTTCCTTCCACTTTGGGATTGGGTGCTCAGCCGTAGCCGACTGGGACAGAAAAACGAAGCGGCCTCGGGTCCGCTGCGAAGCCAGGGGGTTGATGTCAACCACCAGCTAGATCCAGAAAAATCCCCGGGCCCCGGTTAGAACATGTTGGAACACGGTATCTTCAACCAGGGGATTATGTATATATATATATGTATATAATAAGTTCCTTTAAAGTTTTCAAATAATGTATTATTCTGAAGAGTCCATGAATATTCCGTTAAAACATGTTCCAGAAACGTCTTCCAGAAACCCTGGCTTCTTTTGTTGGGGATGACACACAAAGTTACATGACTCGGAGCATTTCCAGATCGAGGTTTGGCAGTTCAAGACGAGGTACATGATCAAGAAAATGCAAAGGTATGGCAGGTATGGTCAAATATTGAATCGTTAATTTGTGGTTATTTGTTACATAGCTAACTGGAAAACATGGAAAATCATGGGAAATCACCATATTTAATAGATAAACCATGATAAATCATTTGCAAATGGGCCATGTTCCATAGCTATGTTAAATAACCACAGGGTATAATTGGAGCCATTGAATATATGTCCATGCATTCTGACATTTGAAAGAACATCCTATAACAGTACATCCATCTATCATTGAAACATATTGAAACCACGAATCAAAGAGACAACGGTGCTATTTTTGCCGTCCCTGCGCAGGTTGTGGACCTCTCTTTGTGACTCCTGGAAACTTCCTAGGCCGGGCAATGTGCATGTGGAAATTCGAGGGATGTACATACTTATCATACTGGATCATAATATATCAATAGATATATATATATATTATGGATATATTATGGATATGATTGGCAATGTATGGATGATATCATCGATCTCTGGACGTATGATAAGTCAGCGACGACTCACTGGACTTTCCTGCTATTCCAAAATATCATAGAGAACGCATATGTTTTGTTAGTGGCTTTAAAAATTGTTCAATATGTGTTATTTTAAACTGGACATGGTTTAAATATCTATCTTTCTTTGAATATGGTTTAAATACATGTCTTCCATATTTGATTAATTTGGAAACCTTTGGACATGGAATGATGATCCCCAATGGCGGGCATATTTTTTGAGTTGAAATTTGACCCCATCCCGTGGGTTATGGCAACAAGATCCATGTTGCAAGTGGACAAGAATATATTATATCCTCGTTTTTTCAGCCAATTGGAGGTGCTGTGCAACAGTTGATACGGGCTACCGCTGAACCGAGTTCGGTTGCAGATCACTTTCATTGTTTTTGGTTAGAAATTTCACAAACAATATATACATGCCCATTGGTCAGCTACTTGAAAATCCAAGAGCACTGTTTGTTTCAAACATGGTAACGTAACAAACAGGCGGTAGCAGCAACTGCCATATGGGCCATGGAGTTTGCGTTGTTAGGTCAAACAAAGGAACCATGCAGGGTATGATAGTGATTCCAGTAGCTCCAGCAACTCCAGCTAAAAGACCTGCAATAATTGATAATGTACAACTTGTTCACTCATGTTTGATGATTGTTGGAACAATGGAACTTTAAAGGCGGAGTTCTGTAAATATGAAAGCCAGGTGATTTTCGTCCGTTTCCGGGAAAAGGAATTCAGAGAAGACCTCACATATAATATATGATATCTGATATATTTACATATATCCTATATATATACATATTGTGTTATATATATATATATCATATGTATATATATATATATCATATGTATATATATAGGTACATACATATATATATATAAATGTATACATATCATATAAATATATACATATCATATATATATATAATAAATTATAATAATATGTGATGTGTTTTTTCCCAATAAGGCCAGGGATTCTCCGTAGTTGCAATCGTGGACAGGCGATGCTGCTGCTCACAAGGTTTTTCCGCCAGGATTTTTTCATCAGACCAACTGTGGGTGATTTGATTTTTTTAATGGTGATATTTTTTTAATAGTTGGGAAAAACCAATGAGTTAATATATATATAACCAACTATATTGGTTTTTCCCAACTATGGGGATATAACTAAATAGTTAATGGGGTGGGAATAGCATATATGTTTTTTCAATATAGTTAAATATATCCCCATTTTTTTGCTAAAGGGAATGGGATATATTTAATATTTAAACATCATATAATTAAGCTGGGATGAACGGGATTAATGGCATTCTTAGAATTCCTTGAAGTTTTGGATAGAAGTCACGAAAACACATGGGGATGGGTCAATTTTTTTCATGCCTATGGAAGCACAGATTTATAGTTACTGTAATCATCTACTGTAATTGATGATCCTAGTTACAGGTGAGCAGTCTTGGAACCCCTATTGGTTGATGATTATTTCGGGAATTACATTGACCAATAAGAGAAGGGCATATCACGATCCATAAACGGGGAATCCGTTCTCAACTAACTAGTGTTATGGAATGACAGCGATGGTTTTGAACACTGTCATGTTATGATACCCATAAAAAAGGTTTCCGGGTTATATTCTCATGGTTTCTAATGTTTATGGTATCCATCAAATGGTATCCTGATATTTGGGATATAACTGATATATCTCACCAACAGTTATAAAATGTCATAAACAAAGGAAGTCTATCTCTCCCCATGGCCCCTTTTTTGTGGACCATATGGTCGATCTCAATGGTTGTCCAGCTGCTTCCTTTCTGTCAACTTCCTCTGACAAGGATGATATAGGATGATAATGAGGTAAACGCAATGTACAAACTTTAGAAAAAGCCATCCCGCCGCTCACCAAGCAGGATTTGTTTGGGTCATTCAACATCATTTTACATCAGCCCAAAGTTTGGGGGGCCAAATGCATCCCAATGCCATAAAGCCCAATTTGAGATGGTTTATGGCATTGGGTTTACCTCAACAATCAAAGATAGTCCAAGTTAGCAAGCATGTTGTTATATCATGTCAGTTCTACAGGGCATTGGGTGCTCTAAATAGATCCTGTTGTAGGAAGTTCAGCGTCGATATTTGTTGCAGTGTTTCAACATTCAAAGCAGCGGAATCAGGGTTGGGAAAGTGAATGGCTGATATTTTATGATGCTTTCGGTCCAGTTGTGTTTTTTTTCTATATTCCTACATTCTGTTATTCATTTGATGCCTAGATCGACGTGGTAATGCTAGATATGTTTGATGTGGTAAACATTGTCATGAAAGTAAAGCCTACCATGAAAGTCTCATCTGATGCTTGCTGGTATCTTTATTTTAAACATGCGATTTTTTAGATTGTTTGGGTGCAGTATGTTATCGTGAATCGCCAGGTTCAGAAAGGCGACGATGTTCTTCGCGAGGCTGCGATGCGTCAAGGGGATGGAATATGGAAATAGTCATCCTGGGGTGGATAGAATATGGATTTATGGAATATGGATGACTATTTCATGTTCAAATGATATGGATTTTTGGAATATGACAATTTTCATTTTTCAAAAATCGTCATCATCAAAATGGGAATATGATGGAATATGTTCATACTGTATCTTTGAAAAAAAACTTTTTAGTTCTACTTCAACATCACGACCCACAATGAAATAGTGATCGACCATGACAGACTGTCAACCAAGTCATATTGCCGATGCTACTCAGGTGCTTTGGGCCTAGACTTGATACTTGAAGTGTTGAAACGCAGCGTGAGGCCGGGCGCCGCAGTCTACTGGGAGTTTTCTTCTTAGCTGGCAGTGAGCCAGTTTGGGCCCGGCCACTCAGGGCATTGCACGTTCAGAAGGGGGCGATGGGCCTCAAGGATCCAAACCATTTTTCAGCCCAGCCGAAACTGACCTGGAACCCTTAAAACCTAGGTGTACAAGAGGACTTTTCGACTGAACATGGCAAGTTTGGGGTTCCATGTTAGGTTTCAGCGGTATGTAGATTACTACTGGATGTGCCCAACATGTTTGGGTTCTACGTTCAGCGGCCCGACTAGAAGGGGCTGTTGCACAGGGTAGAGATAGCGACCACCTCATGCTCTATCGATAGGATTCTCCGGGTATCGCTTTGGGACTGTGATGTTGGGAGGACAGAAACCCAGTTTGATATGTCCAAAACACAAACAAAGACCTCGACAATGACGACACCACTGAGGATGATGACACCAATGACAATGACAACGATGTCGATGACAATGATTGTGTTTTTTGCAATAAGAACGGGAACCCCCAAAAGTGGGATGGCCATTGGATGATAATCCTGACAATACAAAAGTAGTATAGAATGATAACAATGATAATGGTACTGACCGTGGTGATAATGATCATCATATGACAAATGTAGAATGATAATGATGATGGTGACTATACATTGGTAGTAACAGCAAAAATGATAATGATGATGATCAGAATCATGATCATAATCATGACAAACACCTGTTTTAATTATGATCAAACACATATTGATATTAAAGAAACGGTACAAAAATATATACTGTTTTTCTTGAAACCCGAAATGACTTTTGTTTTTTCTAAGGCGCAAGCAGCTGCAGTGATGCCGGGACAAACACTCTCGGGGCCACAGGCGGGCTGGGTGGTTCAACACGAAGGGACCGCGGGACGAATCCCAATTCACTGGGGTTATCACATGGCTGGAGTTATTAAAATATTGCTATTAGATGCTATTAGTATCTATTAGTTACCATGGTTTTTCACCAAGCTACTTTCTTCGTGTGATGATCCTCCAAGTGATACTGCTTGGCGGTTTGGAACATGTTTTATGTTCCACAAAAAAAATTGGAATATCCTTCCCAACTGACTTTCATATTTTTCAGAGGGCTTCAAACCACCAACCAGATTATTATTCACCATCATTAACCATCATCATAACCATTGATATTAACCATTAATATTCACCATATAATCATTAACCATATAACTATACCATAACCATTATCCACCATTATCCCGGTCTCCAGTAGTCTCCAGGTGGATGTTCCAGACCGCATCAACGCAGACCCCTATGAGTTCCTTCGTCCAAAACGCGCCGACGCAGCGAAGACCCTGATGTGGACGTGTTGTTTCGTTTGGGAAGTATACCCTCTGGTAATTTGTTACATAGCTATTGAAAATGGCCATTTATAGTGAGTTTTCCCATCAAAAATGGTGATTTTCCATAGCTACGTTAAATTACCAGAGGGTATACTACCATAGTATGGGGGTTTCCATACATGCCATACATGGTAGTACCCCAATAGCTGGATGGTTTATTTCATGGAAAATGAATGAAAATCCTATTCAGATGGATGATTGAGGGGTACCCCCATTTTAGGAAACCTCCATATGCTACCAGTTAAGAAAGGGGATTTGTCAGAACGAATGTAGGAAATCCACTATAGTGCCGGTTTGTTCCTGCAACCGACCAGTGTGAGTGATTCTTACAAGGGTTTTTTTGACCATGCACACATTGGCCTCTGTCTAGGCCGGAGCCCAATGGAACAGTTCGGTACAGCCTCCATCATAATTCAACCACACAAAGCAGAGAGCTCCCAAGGACCTCACTAGAATGGTTGGGGCGAACATTCCAAGCCAACAAATATGTCTCGGCACTGCGCAAACATGTCTTGTTTGTTTTGTTCAGACAGCATGTAGGCTTATTGGCATGGAGAATCCAGAAGACAAGAAGGAGGACAAAGCTCAAACTCATTCGCTGCTGCGTTGCCTGGGAAAACGGACCGATTGCGAAGAGTTTCCTGCAACTCAGCCCTGCAATAAATTGGGATGTATACTGCAATGATGTACACTATATACGTAAGCAGCTGAATATTTATTTAAGCTATTTCCGCTTTTTTGTATGTGCAGAATATTAGTTGTTGTATCTCTCCTCGTCCCCTTGATATGTCTGATAAGTGATGATAAGTGACAGCTTGTCTTTTGGCATGGACCTGCTTGGTTTCAACCAATGCCACCTGATGGAAAAGGAAAGAGTGAATTTGTTCGGACATATATCGAAATGATTAGACATGTATCATATCATATTTCATATATCATAACATATCACATATATATATATACTATATATATACATTTTATATTGCAACGTTTCTTAATGGGAAAACTATGTTCAAAGCCTTTGGATTTGGTGTTCTCCCAAGCAAATTGGACAAACCCAATGTAGTTATGGAGCCCTCAGAGTGCAGAAGGTCGATGCGTCTCATCCATTAATCCTGAGGGAACTACTCTCCACTGTCATCAAACATGGCTAGCTGGTAAATCTCCTCCATGGACATTTACTGGAAATTCCAAATATGGTTTAACCAGAGAATTGGTAATCAATGGGCGACATTCCATCCCTGCAGATACAGTATAGCATATCATGACTGGTTGGTGGTTTGGAACATTTTGTATTTTTCCATATATTGGGAATAATCCCAGCCACCAACCAGATGGTGATGTTCGGATGTTTTGTTTGACATTCTGCAGCAAGCAGCCACGGGAATCACACGGAAGGACTACAGGACGTTCTACATGAAGCAGAAGTACCGGCAAGACACTTATCAGGCGGGATGCGGAGATCGTGTATGTTGCTATACTATCATGGCTATACATGGCTATACTATCTGGGGAACCATCCCCAATTGGCCTTATTTTAGTTATATGTTTTTTTGGTACGGCTATACATGGCTATACTATCAACATCTATCAACCCCAGATGTCGACCCTAGTTGAAACATCAAAACGGTCGGAAGAGATAACCAACAAATCCATGGTTTTCCCAGTGACCAGACCAGGAGTGAATAAAGATCCGGATTTCTCATGATTTCTCAGCATGGTTCGTAAGGTGAGCCAGGGACATTGTCCAGCACCCCCGAGTGACATGAAACTGGTTCGTTGTTTAAACCATTTACCCTCCAGTAATCAACCATGGCTGGAAAATTGCTCATTGACAGATCTTTAGTTCGATGATTTCCCAGCTAGCCATGTTTGATTTCCAGAGGGTAGTTTTATCCTTAAAGAGCAGGATACCCGGAGTCATGATTTGCCGGCCCACTTCGACCAACTTTGATGTTTGGTTTTCCACTCCTTTTTTGAGATGATAAACGTTGATAAACCCTTCATTCATGAACTTCAAAGATCTTTAAAGATCTTCAAATCTTTGGCTGGTTCATGTTGGTTGCAGGTTATATTATATATATATGTGCATATGTATATGTGTTATTTCATTGTTATTTCTATGTCTAATTGATTTTTTCGCATCCCAGAGGAAATGTTCACCATCTTTCCCCACGCTTGGGTTTTTCAATGCCACTGGTCCTCGGTACCTTTTCAGGTCATGAAACATATGAAGATTAGCGCCTCTCTCGACAAGGGAACTCCAAACATGGAGAAATGGCCCCTGGGTGGCATCATGGGACTCAACAAAACGACTGGTGATCGTTTATAGCTATGAATAGCTATGGTAATTTTGGGCATGATTGGATTTATTGGGTTTACCATGGTTTACCAACATTGGTATAACACTTGATGAGTGGCAATTGTTTCTTGTACGGACATGTTTTGATTCGATATAATGGTGGGATCTGAAGATTTGTTCGAGGGGACTGGGATCTGCCGTGAGTGAGTCTCAAGTTTTGGACAAAGCTACTGCATGTCCTGCTGCCAACCGGTCATCTGAATATAGATTTACTGAGGAAACGGGCTGATTTAAAAGTTGATGCTACGGAGTCACGAAAATCTGCTGGTAACAGGCGAAAAGAACTCAACCCTTACCCGCCTTACCCAGATGGAATCTGGAAATTGGAAGTTGGTGACTTTCCTCGTCTGAGGAACACTCGAGTCAAGAAGGAGATGAACGATTGGTTAGCCATCTATCGCCGACAGAACGTTTCAGTGGGTAGGCGGGGCGGAAAGGATTGGAAAGGTATTTCAGTGGTTCGGCACACGTGCGGCCACAAGATGCATACTGTACTCTGCCAAAAATTAGGTACAGTAAATCTCAAGAGTGGCATGATTTGCATACGTTCCCGGATGGAGGGTAGAGAGTGGATGTATAAGTGTGCTGCTACAGGTGATGATACGGGTCCTTTTGAAGGTCAGTTGATGAAGACCTTGAAGGTCTTTGATAATGTAAACCCCGGATGAATAAACCACTGGGCTGTTTTCGGGGACTCTGGGACTCCCCAAATTAATCAACCAGGGTTTATTGATCTGGGGCTGGAGCCTCCCGCGCAGCTGCCGGGTGAACCGAGCCAGACCCATTGGGATCCAGCAAAGAATCAGCTCTCTTCTGGCAGTGGACTGGTTGATGCTGCAGACATCTATCTCATCTTCATGCTTTCTCAATTTCTATTTGCATCTCAGTTTGTTTTTCCCTCATCTTTGATGGTCAACTCATCTCAAATCTGTGGTTTCCTCCAGATTCTCGCATAAAATAAAGATCCATTGATGACTTACTAGTGCTTAGAGTATATAATAGTATATAGATATATACATATATTATGTATATATATAATATGATATATATATATACATAGGGGCGAAGCAGGGAAGAATGACCCATAATCACTATCAACCATCCAAAATCATCCCATTCCTATCCCGGATCCTTCGCTTTTTGTCAAGGCAGAGTTACTATTCTCTCTATTCCGCCATCAACACCTTAGCTGGGATTCTCAGTCCGAAGTGCCACAATTTTCACATTTTGTGAGCGTGTGAACATTTGAAATTTCACCATTGATTATTCATAAATTAGAAATGTATTAGAAATGTGTTAATTATTCCGATAGATATTATATACTATTATTGATACTATTCAACCCAAAATCAGATTTCACATTTTATAGCAGATATACATGGATGGAACGTGATAGAACGTGATGGAACCACCAAAGCTTGGATTGGAATCGACCCAAAGATGGCACCCCCAGAAACTGGGGTTGGTAAGATCGTTTTCCTACTGGAAATGGTGTGCATTTTTGAAGTCCATCTTCTAGCAACCCTAAACGTAGAAAAGTGGGAAACCTGAAATATGTGGTAAATATGTGTAAAATTATGGAAACATTTCTCTATCTTTTGGGGGCTACTCTATAGTATTACCGTGTTTCTGAGAACCGGCGTCCCTTTGTGTTGTTTCGTCGTTTTATAATGGCCATGCGAGTGAACCACCAGTCCCAAAGGATGTAAAGTAACCGTATGTCAATATCTAATAAAAATGGCAAGAACCTATGGACATCTACAAAACTGTTCTCTGGGTATGTAGGTTAGATATAGACATATCAATTTGCATCTTGTTTTTGCACATATTACATTGCATTCAGCGCACAACCACGGCGCATCTTGAATCGAAAAAGAACATTTGCAGCCACTTGCAGCCACTTGCAGCCACTTGCAGCCACTCGAGTGGCCACAAGTAGCCGCAAATGGCACACCGTGGTGTGGGAACTCCAAAGAAAAGAGTGGTCGACCGTAATTAGTCAACTTTGACCCGTACCACCAAGAAACGATTGGATATATACATACATGTATGTATATATATATATACACATATGATTATATGATATTATATGTATATATTATACCAGTAGTACCCGCACGAGGCTGGGCGGAAGTTGCCTTAAAGATATATATAAGACCTTTCTCATCTATAGAACTTGCATGCGCCGTGCGCCAGCCAAGCGCGTGCGTGCGTGCATTCTGCGAAAGTGGGGTCCTGTTTCTCATGTCACATTTGAAGCTCCACTTCGCACTTCACATTTCTCTCTGCACTCTTCACACTCCACACTTCACGCTTCACACTCCACACTTCACACTTCGCACTGCACTCTTCGCACTCCACACTTCATTTCACACTGCACTCTTAAGACTCCACACTTCACACTTCACAGTCCACGCTTCACACTTCTCACTTCTCACTGCTTTCTTCACACTCCACACTTCACACTGCACCCTTCACGCTCCACACTTCACACTGCACTCTTCACACTTCACACTTGCACTTCATCTCAACTCATCTCATCTGGGCTCTTCTCATCTCATTCCATGTCTTGCACAAAACACGTTCTAGTACTACTTTGTACTACAAAGCTTGCACAAAGCACTTCCCAGCACTACTTTGCACTACAAAGCTTGCACAAAGCACTTCCCAGTACTACTTGTACTACGAAGCTTGCACAAAGCATTTCCCAGTACTACTTTGTACTACAAAGCTTGCACAAAGCACTTCCCAGTACAACTTTGTACTACAAAGCTTGCACAAACTACTTCCCAGTACTGATGTCTATTACGGAAGCTTGCGCAAACTACTTCCCAGTACTACTTTGTACTACAAAGCTTGCAGAAACTACTTCCCAGTACTACTTTGTACTACAAAGCTTGCACAAACTACTTCCCAGTACTACTTTGTACTACAAAGCTTGCACAAACTACCTCCCAGTACTGATGTCTATTACAGAAGCTTGCACAAACTACTTCCCAGTACTGCTTTGTACTGCAAAGCTTGCACAAACTACTTCCCAGTACTACTTTCTACTACAAAGCTTGCACAAACTACTTCCCAGTACTACTGTGTTCTACAAAGCTTGCAAAAAGTGTTTCCCAGTACTACTTTGTACTACAGAGCTTGCACAAAGTATTTCCCAGTACTACTGTGTACTACCAAGCTTGCACAAACTACTTCCCAGAACTACTTTGTACTACAAAGCCTACACAAAGTATTTCATCCCAGTACTACTTTGCACTACAAACCTTGCAGAAAGTACGTCCCAGGACTACATTGTGATACAAAGTTGGCACAAAGAAAGCTTTTACACACAGCAAGTTCTTTCCCAGAGAAGCTTTTACACACAGCAAGCTTTTTAAACAAGTTTGCACAAAGAAAGCTTCTACACACAGCAAGTTCTTTCGCAGAGAAGCTTTTACACACAGCAAGCTTTTCAAGCAGAGAAACGTTTACACACAGAAGCTTTTACACACAACAAGCTTTTTCACAGAGAAGCTTTTACACACAGCAAGCTTTCACACACAGCAAGCGTTTACACACAGAACACTTACACACAGTGTTTTTACACATGGCAAGCGTTTACACACAGAAACTTTTGCACAGAGACGCTTTTACACACAGCAAGTTTTTACACACAAAATCGTTTACACACAGCAAGCTTTCACACACAGCAAGCGTTTACACACAGAACACTTACACACAGTGCTTTTACAAATGGCAAGCGTTTACACACACACAGCAAGCTTTTTAAATAGAGAAGCTTTCACACACAGCAAGCATTTACACGCACAGAAACTTTTGCACAGAGACGCTTTTACACACAGAGAAGCTTTTACACACAGCAAGCTTTTGAACACAAAATCTTTTACACACAGCAAGCTTTTACAGAAAAAGGTTTTTACACAGAGAAGCTCTCTTGAAGCCAAAAAAAGCGATTTTGAAGCACTTTTTGAAAGGATTTTTAAAAGGAAAATGACTAGCGCCAAAATTGCGAAAATCTGCTGACAAATCACTATCGCAGCCTGGATGCAGCCACTCCAATACGATTTACGATCTTCAGCTGCAAAAGACAATAGTATTACGCATGCAGCCGCGACACCGAGCAACCTTGACGCAGCCACTACAATGCGATCTGCAGAGACTGAGTTGCAAAACACAATAGAACTACGCGCAACGGTGTCGGAAATTGCAGCTCCAAAACCGGGATCTCGACGCCAAAGCAGAAAAAAGACGATTTTGAAGCACTTTTTAAAAGGAATTTTAAAAGGAAAATTATTAGCGCCAAAATTGCGAAAATCTGCTGACAAATCACTATCGCAGCCTGGATGCAGCCACTCCAATACGATTTACAATCTTCAGCTGCAAAAGACAATAGTATTACGCATGCAGCCGCGGCACCGAGCAACCTTGACGCAGCCATTACAATGCGATCTGCAGAGACTGAGTTGCGATCTGCAGAGACTGAGTTGCAAAACACAAGAAAACTACGTGCAATGGCCTCGGAAATTGCAGCTCCAAAACCGGATCTCGACGCCCAAGCGAAAAAAATACGATTTTGAAGCACTTTTCAAAAGGAATTTCAAAATTGAGACAATCTCCTGACAAATGACTATCGCAGCCTGGATGCAGCCACTCCAATACAGATTCCAAAACACCCTATAACTACGCACACACAAGCACACCCAAAGCAGCTTGAAGCCACCGTGACACTGTGGCAAAAAAAAACGATAAACCGACCGCAGCCGCAACCGTCGCACACACGAGGTACCTTTCATCGTCGCCTGCAGCCACTTTACACGGAAAAACACAAGGTTTCGTGCTCCGGCTTCCTCCCCAAAACATAGCCCATGCAACATCATGCAGCCATTCCAATGGGATCTGCAACCACAGATTCCAAAACACCCTATAACTACGCACACACAAGCACACCCAAAGCAGCTTGAAGCCACCGTGACACTGCGGCAAAAAAAAACGATAAACCGACCGCAGCCGCAACCGTCGCACACACGAGGTACCTTTCATCGTCGCCTGCAGCCACTTTACACGGAAAAACACAAGGTTTCGTGCTCCGGCTTCCTCCCCAAAACAAACCCCTTGCAACATCATGCAGCCATTCCAATGCGATCTGCAAGCACAGATTCCAAAACACCCTATAACTACGCACACACAAGCACACCCAAAGCAGCTTGAAGCCACCGTTACACTGCGGCAAAAAAAAACGACCAACCGACCCCAGCCGCAACCGCCGCACACACGAGGTACCTTTCATCGTCGCCCGCAGCCACTTTACACGGAAAAACACAAGGTTTCGTGCTCCGGCTTCCTCCCCAAGACATAGCCCATGCAACATCATGCAGCCATTACAATGCGGTTCGCAGCATCAACTCGCAAACTTGCACCTATCTACGCACAAAACAACACCAGAACACCAAATGACAACAGTCATGCAGCCATTCCAATACGATCTGCAAGCACAGATTCCAAAACACCCTATAACTACACACACACAAGTACACCGAAAGCAGCTTCAAACCATCGTTACACTGCGGCAAAAAAAAAATGACAAACCGACCGCAGCCGCACCCGTCGCACACACGAGGTACCTTTCATCGTCGCCTGCAGCCACTTTACACGGAAAAACACAAGGTTTCGTGCTCCGGCTTCCTCCCCAAAACATAGCCCATGCAAGATCATGCAGCCATTCCAATGCGATCTGCAGGCACAGCTTCAAGAAGCGCATAGAACTACGCACACAGGAACAACCACTCGTTGCAAAACACATAGGAGGAACAATTCGCGACAGAAACGACCCCAGCCGCAACCGCCGCACAGACGAGGTACCTTTCATCGCCGGCTGCAGCCACTTTACACGGAAAAACACAAGGTTTCGTGGTCCGGCTTCCTCCCCAACTCACCCCTTCCCTTCCTCACCACTTCCCATCGTCACCACTTCCCATCGTCACCACCTCCCTTCGTCACCACTTCCCTTCCTCACTACTTCCCTTCCTCACCACTTCCCTTCGTCCCCACCTCCCTTCCTCACCATTCCCCTTCATCATCACTTCCCTTCGTCACCACTTCCCTTCGTCACCACTTCCCTTCGTCACCACTTCCCTTCGTCACCACCTCCCTTCCTCACCATTCCCCTTCATCATCACTTCCCTTCGTCACCACTTCCCTTCGTCACCGCTTCCCTTCGTCACCACTTCCCTTCGTCACCACTTCCCTTCGTCACCACTTCCCTTCGTCACCACCCCGTCATTGTCACCACCCTTATTCTTTTGTTATGTATTGTTATGTTATGTATTGATATACGATCTACCGCCCTTCATCATTTCAAGTCTCAGAATTCTATTTGTCCGTAACACGGAAGTATTGCTTCCCAACTTCCTTTGATAATAGATAGATGTAGATGTAGATGTTCGGTGCTGAAACCATTGCCAACTCGTTTTGTCGGCAGATTCCACAAAACATAGATTACAGAAAGATTCCTGTGGTTTATTGCAGCAAAATTGCCACATGTTGGGCTTAATCCCACATTGTCAGACAAACCACATGCTGCTGATGATATCTTGGATTAATTATACCCCCATTGTACTAGCATCAGGATAAAATGGATATCATTGGAAATACATCTAGCTATCAATGGTCGGTAGTATCATTCAGTTATGCCTTTATGCCACATACCATGACACCAACTACATCCAACTGATATCCTATAATACCACTATATAGTGGGTTTGGTATATTTGACAATCCATATATTTATGGCAAAATCGTAATAAAATTCCATGATATGGTGGATATAGCCTTATTTGATCGACTACAACAAGGTGGTGCCCCCCAGTTTTAAGTTTGTCTACAAGTACCCTTAACTAGTTCAATATACCTACCATTAAAGCGTAATGAAGGTAGACATAAACCAACTTAACCATCATAACTCAGCTATAAATCCCGTGAAAAATCCCCATTTCTGTTGGTTCAACGAACATTTTCCTATCGCTTCGTCAACGGGGACCCCAACGAGCGCTCCCAGCAGTTCAGCCCTCCGCGCTGTCCCTCAGCACCCCGCGGCTTGCGCCGCCGAGGCGTCGCATTTCACCTCCTACGGTCCCAAGTTCCCGTGGGCAACGCCCAGTGGCCGACCATTGCAACGCAATGGGAATAGCATGGAATATGGTGGAATATAGTGGGAATTTCAATGGAATATAGTGGGATTTTTAATGGAACATAATGGAATATAGTGGGATTTTTAATGGAATATAGTGAGAATTTGATGGAAGGTTAATAAGGGTTCTACCATTGCAAAGTAAAGGTTGAACATGGAATTTATATGAATGTATGGGAATATCATGGGATATATAATGGGATGTATGCACCCGACTATAATCACAAGTTGGATTATACCCATATTGGGGGATGGTTATAGCTGTCATCAATCCATTTTCATGGGGACTTATATACCTATGATGAGGATCCCATTCTTGGATGAATGGCCATAAACCACATATGTGTATTTTGACATATTTTGACCATGGCACATATGGATACGGCTTTGGTTCAAAATTTGAAACGTTTGAGTCTTGACCATCCGACTTACCCATGTTTGATCGTTTTGTCCCATAGCCATGTGACTCTTGACATTGTGAATTCCAGCTGCGATGAACTTTCAGTGACTTTCAGACTGATGCATTTGGCGAAAGAAGTGCGGGACAACGACATGATGAATTCTTATGCACATCCTTGCCTGAAAGCTACTTTCACTAGATTTGTCATTGCAACATCTCAATGATAATGTATGTACCGTGTTGTACTATGTTGTACTGTGTGTTCCAGGATATATAAATTAAATGTGTCTATGCATGTTTCACTGCAGTCAAAGGTGGTGAGAGGTGCATAGGTGGGCCATGACATTGGCATAGGTGGGCCATGACATGTTCCCCAACATAGTTAACTTTGCAACATGCATATTATCTATATATATATATATTATAAATGAAATATATTATATATATATATACCAATAAGGTAAATTGGAGTATAACGGGCAACATACAGAGCAGCTTTTAATGGTAGTCGCTAGTTTGCCACTGGTGCTTTCCCCAAGGTTCCCGAACAAGCGACGTCCACGCTTCTTCGAGTTGTGTCAGCAAGTGGAGAAGTGCCGAGCCAGCGGAGCGCCAGCTTTGTGATTTTATTTGGGTATATTTATTGGTAAGTTTTTTTAAGTTACCATTTTTGTTTGAATTTATGTGCCCCATTTTGGCATATACTATTTAGGGATGCTCAAACAACCTGTACTGTTTGCATTGATTTAGGCATTGGTTTGAACACCAAGTGAAGTGGATTGGAGGAGCAGGACTTCAAATCGGCGAATTCGGTCATTGTAGGATCTATATAATTTTAATGACTCAATACTTTTAGGAACCATAGTCATAGATCTGTAACCAGTATGACATCAGTAAACAAACAACACACCAGCTTTGTTGGATGCAAGGGAAAGGACACCTCTTTGCAGTATCCTCTCCCTTCGGGGTGTTTCTAAGTGTGTCGTGCGTGTGGGGACTCCTGCATGGAATTAGGAAAAGGCTAGTGATTGGTGAACCTGACAATGTGTGGCCACTATAAACAAAAGTCATACAGATTATGTGTGCCATTGTGCCGTCATACAAGAGATCATGTATGTTCTTTTACTGATTTGAGGCTCTTTCAGCCGGTCCTGCTCATTAACAGCACCGGCATGTTGCCTGTGGATGCATGCAGCCTGTTTCAGCTCAAGCTACATACGTACCAGATCCGATATCGAAACCCCTTTGCTACGTGCCACTTGGCAGAGTCACACTGCATGGGTTCAGATCTCCCATTGGGATTCCTAGGCAGCAACCCACCCCAGCCAATCAGCTGTTGCTAGATGCGAAGAAAAACAATATTATTGTATGGCTGATTTCAAAATTCTTTAAAGCACTAGGGGATTCAAGCAAACAATACCTACAGTTATAATACTAGGTCCAAACCTTTGAAATTATTTCATTGACGCAAAAAGTCACCCTTTTGATGGTCTTCTTATCAAAACCCTGACTTGATACCATGGTTTTCACACCTAGATGATGTTGCAGGTATTGAACCATCCCATCCCCATATTCCATGACGTCAAGGAAATGGTGCTGCTGTTGTCGATGGGAGCGAACACCTCTGGCTCTCAGGACTCGCTGTCTAGGACATCCTCAAACTAAATGTGTTGAATGGGAAAGTCCTGAAGTCAACGGGATTTTCCATGTTGGAGCAACTGTTAGAGTAGAAGAGGCTACCTTCTAACTTCTATAATCGATGATAAAATGGTGTGTGTGTGTGAAGTACTAGTAACTCCTTTGCTTGTGTTTTTTCGATCAAATCAGACACTTGGGATCAGTCGAGCCAACCGCAACAAACTGGAGGATTTTGTGATTTCCATGGCTCTCATTGCTACAGCACTGAGCATCTGGCTCTTGGAATGTGCAGGCCTCTTTAAAGAGATGAGGGCAAGGGACGCAACCAGGTCATGGTTTCGTGGTGGTTCCAGTTTCTGCACGTGTTGAAGTGGGAGATTTCTGGGCCTACCGATGGTTGGATCATGGGTTTGTTCATGCAGGAGCATCAAATCTCACTAAAACATACCAAAACCATCTAAAACCATGATCATACACAAAATGTTTGAATATTTTGAATGTATCAGGTGCAGGCTAGAACAAGACCAACTGAACTCGATCGCACCGCGAACTCTGACTCTACCATGTACGCATTCCCCTACAGGTAAATGTGCTTGGGTTGTGCCCCCCGGTGAGATGTTGGTCAATTTCAGCATGCCCTGACCCTGTGAGGCTCGTGGCAGCTGATGTCATGTCTTCGCCTTTTGAAGAAATTGGCGCCTGAGTGACCTATCTGGAATTTTCAGAAAAGTGCAGGTAGGAATCCCCTGATCATGGGTCGGCCGCTCAAAGCTTACCACGCAATCCTTTGATTTTCCGATCACCCCAGTAGAATTTCATTTTAGATTTTAGATGCTGACTACTTAATTAAGTCCGTCACAGAAGAGCATGGTCGTGAATGCGTTCCACACAAAAACATATTAATTAAGTATAATGAAGTTATATCATATCTTACTCTGACTGATGTTCTCAACATCCTTTGTCAATCCCTCAATCCCCAGCCCCAGCTCAAAAGAAAACAGCGTTCCTTATTGACCACTCTATACTTGTCTCCGTTTTTTGTTACGTTTTATAAATCAAGTATATTAATTGGATATAAATCCATAAATGCCAGTTACAGATGGATTCTTACTAACCACTCTGTAAAATTATGTTAAGTCATGTTTTGATCAAGCAATATATTGGGAATTCAATGGACTGTTTATCCCAGTTACAAGGTGGGGGATGATCCCAGCTCCAGGTGAGCAGTGTTGAAGAGATTTTATTAGCCAACATATTGGATGATGACGATCCATGAGTCAATATGTTTGGAGACTATATTAGCCAACTGCTTGGAGATTATATTAGCATATATTAGCCAACATATTGGAATGCCGTTCTCAGCCGTTCTCAACCAACCAGAAAAAAGGACGACACAGGGTTTTGAACATCGCTCGGTTGGTTGATGTTACTATCCTGTATACATTGGGGATGAGTATGATGAACCAGGGATCCTGATCAACCAACCAGAATATACCAGAATCATGTAATGACAGAGGGTTTTGAACACTGATCATATCAGAATCATAATAGATGGTTTTGATCGTTATATTCTCATGGTGTAGAATGTTTAGAAGATTGGGATGAGGCCTGTTTAGAATGCTTCTGGTACTCATAAATTGGTATCCTGATATTTGGGATATTTCATCCACCACTTTTATACCCAACAATGGTCATATCCCACCAACTAATGGGATATAACATGATATAATCCACCTCAGATGGCGCCACCTCCCAAGGCTTCTGGCGCTTTCGTTCGGTCTCAGCTTGGCTGCCGCCTTGGTCTACTGCGGTCAGCACAACGGCGGCGCTGAGATTCCCAAGGAGGACGCTTTGTGGGTGATGGTGGTAAAAACGAAACGGGGGAAATGAATGGGATATCATAGGGATGAATAGGTTATTTATATATACAATATATATGTAATAATGGGATATAATACGATATATTAGTATATATTAGTAAGAATATGTAACAATAATATGTAGCTATAAGACATAGCAACAATTTACAATGATCATATGAGATATTGTAACGAAAATATAGTGACAAACTATAATAATGCGATATAATGAGATGTAATAATTAGATAAAATACAGCACTGAGATATAATAATGACATATAGTAGTAATAAATGATAATAAAATAGTAGTAAGATACAATAGTATACTCTAATAATATATATATATATGTATATATATATATCTTATTGACAATGACAATAGTAATATGCAATAATTACTGAATATATAACAATAAAAATATTATAAATGGTATGTGACTTGGCTGACTTAATCAACAATCCTGGGATATAGTTGGATGGGATTTTTTGTGGGTATAATATTCAAAAATCATCATCAGTAATTGGCATGTAATTATGATAATCACCCCATTAATTTCATATATCTGATGCATGTACATGAACTTACCAAGTATGAGTAATTTGGGATGTAACGGGATATTTAATGGGGTATATCCTGCAAATTGGCATTTGATGCGAATGGGACTTAACCAACACCTTTTTCAGATATTACATTACATGGGTACTTGGGGATATAATGGGGATACATAATCAACTCAAGATGAAATGGGATTGGGTATCTATATACATAGCTATATATATATGCCATGGTCAATACTTGAACTAGATTAACAATTATATAATTGAGGGATGGTCACCAATCCATTTTAACATGGAGGTTTATATCCTCATTCCATGTTTTGGCACCTTATGGATGTGCTTGGAAATTGGGTTCATACTCATCAAATAGCCACTGAATTTGGGGAAAATCATATGATAATCCAGTGGAATTTGTGATATGTGACTCTCACATGTAGGCGTGTCAGAAAATAGGGTATAGATGGGTATAGTAGTATAGCCGTATAGCCGGTATAGCCATGGAAAAACATAAATATGATGAATAAATAACCTTCAAACAAATTGAGGGACCGATTTTGACATTGGAAAACGATGGAAAACGTGGGTATAACTCATCAAACCTGTACATATGTATATACTCACATGCATGTTATGTACTCGTACATATGTGCACAACACAGACACGCGCATGCATATATATATATACTGTACGTATATGATTGTTGGATGATCCGTATTACCCATCAACACTGGACAGTCAACAGTCTAAGCGGTACTGATTGGCAAAATCCAGGACATGATCAGCAACATCAACAAACACTGGTGTGTGTGTGTGTATCTAGTTATTTTCTGAGAGGTTTACTGCAATTCAGGGTTTAAGGTAATATCAACAAACATGTGGGAAAATCCACAGTAGGTTCACAAAACGTTGTATTTCGATGGAACTTGACCAGGTTTCCACGGAACAAACAGAAACAGGAGATGTAGATCAGAAGGAGCATCGCTACAGATCCTATACTTGTACGCTCTTGTGATGTTTCCCACGTAGCCACGGTCAGGCAGCAGTTGATCACTGTGGTCCACTGGTTTTGTCTCGTGGAGTGGAAACCAAACATCATGTGAACCACGTTGTCATTCCATTTTCAGGGCAGGGGCGATGCGGCGACGCGACAGTGTCAATATAAATGTTTGATGTTTCGAATCCTTTGGATGACTGGCATTTTTATGTTTATTGTATTTTGCTGCTTGACTACATCCCCGTCTATGTTTCGCTTCAATTCATCCCCATGCTCGTTGCTTCAACGCCTATGTTTTTGTGTTTGACTTGACCGCCACTTTGATTTCTATTATATTGGGGATCCCCAAAACCACAGATTGTTGAATTTTGTGGCTTGGATGATTTGGAGGTATTTACCCCCTGTTCGAAAACTGTTTCGAAATACTAATTCATACAAAATTTGAAACATTTTGAAACCTCAAAAATTATTGATGTTTCAATACCACCATTTCAAGACACCCCTATTCACTTCATATTTTTGGTGATATGTAGTCCACTATTTCCCCATGAGTGCGGGCTAGTCCCCTCCCAGAATTGGAAAATCCAGGACACCCCAGTGAATTTGATGGTACAAAGAACTGTTTCTTGCAGATTGTCCCAGCCAATCCATTATTTCCTCATGTTCATTAATTTGTGAAGCCGATGATCCAATTAAAACCTGCATTAAAACCGGTATTTTCCTGTTAAAACCTCCATTCATCGTTGAAGTTCCCGGTCCTTTCTAGCTTTTCGTGTCAGGATGAGGCGCTGTGGAACGACATCAACGCGGAGCAACTTGGTGGAGAAATCAACTAGGGAAAGGTTGGATTCAGGTGGTTTTAATGGCGATTTTCTGCAGTACTCGTAGTGGTGATGCAAACCATAGATATGGGTGTGGCTTGACTTTATGTGAATGATTGGATTTAGGTGGATTTACCATTGATTGCCGAAAATACAGAGGAAACAATGGTAAACCAACAAGTGAATGGTAGGAAACCTGTACATATGCAGTATATCATTGTATAACCACATATATCACCACACGTAGGAAGTGTATCACCAACACATTTTGACTAACAAACATGGGGCCGGCATTGGCTGGATAGAGCGCACGGTAAGTCGTAGGTTGGTGGGTTTATGACAGCTTTCATGGAGGAATATGTGCTTTCGGTCTTGAAACTTTCAACTGATTTTTCTATGGGGTGCCGAAGGATATGTTTTGCACGAACCAGAGAGACAAGGTTGGTTGCTTAAAATCGTACAGTAAAACAGCCCAAGTACTTTAAATGAACAGGTACGAGGATCTCTGCGAACATTAGCGAGCATGGTACACTATTAGAGAGCAATGGAGAGCAACGTGTCCCGCTATCACTTTCAAGTTGGGCAAATATGTCGTGAATTCACTAGGGTAGATCTCAGCTTAAAACTGCTCAACTGTGGTTTGAACCCTACCTTCAACTAGTAACTAGTACCCTATGTTTTTTTGATGGCTTGTGGATGTTTGGTGGGATTCGAGACCTTACTGTAATTCCACGACCATCAGGTCATAGAAGCCAAACCTGAATTGTAGCCTTCATGTGAAGTTCAGAACGCCCAAAAACATCAGACCCACAGTTCTCCACCAGAAAACATTTGCCCCGATGCAAGAACCTAGCCAGGTGGCCCGTGTTGAAGACGGCGGATAGCTTGTTGGGCATTCAGGTTCGGAGTTTAACTTTTTTTAACGGCAGAAATTTTCGGGACAGCTACACTTGGCTGTCTCTTACACGACTTCTGGCAATGTTCTCCGTTGAGAAGGTTCTGATTGGAACAGATGGAATACAAACCAGGGACTCCGTTTTTTTTGGTGTGTTTGGGGGAGAGAAGGGATAGTGAGTTGTTTTTGTTCCATACATAGCTGGCATATTAATACTGGATTGGAGTGCTCATGCTCATTTGTGAATCAATGTACTGTAAGCATGATCTCGGGGAACCGGCGAGACCGACATGATTTGGCAGGGTCAATGCTCCAGATGGGGGGATACTCACGAAACTCTCTGGTAATCATTCCTGGTAATCTAAGATAGCTTTGGAAAATAGGCCATGTGTGTAGATGATTTACCGTTTTTTCCCGAGAGCGTCTGAGCGCAGGGTTCTTCCAATAGTGGGGGTCTGTATCTTATCTTCTCATCTTCACATCTTCTCATCTTCACATCTGTATCTCATCTTCACATCTGCTCATCTTCACATCTGCTCATCTTCACATCTGCTCATCTTCACATCTGCTCATCTTCACATCTGCTCATCTTCACACCTTCTTTCACATCTTCTCATCTTCACATCTGCTCATCTTCCCATCTTCTCTCACATCTGCTCATCTTCACATCTGCTCATCTTCACATCTGCTCATCTTCACATCTGCTCATCTTCACACCTTCTCTCACATCTTCTCATCTTCACACCTTCTCTCACATCTTCTCATCTTCACATCTGCTCATCTTCACATCTTCTCTCACATCTCTCTCACATCTTCTCTCACATCTGCTCATCTTCACATCTTCTCTCACATCTTCTCTTACATACTCTCTCACATCTTCTCTCACATCTTCTCTCACATCTGCTCATCTTCACATCTTCTCTCACATCTGCTCTCACATCTGCTCATCTTCACATCTTCTCTCACATCTGCTCTCACATCTGCTCATCTTCACATCTTCTCTCACATCTGCTCATCTTCACATCTTCTCTCACATCTGCTCATCTTCACATCTGCTCATCTTCACACCTTCTCTCACATCTGCTCATCTTCACATCTGCTCATCTTCACATCTTCTCTCACATCTCTCTCCTTTTTCTCTCTCTCGCCTTCTTTTTATCTTTCTCTCTTAAGGCCGAGGGTGGTGCCGGCGGCGAGTCACGAAACGCCAACCCTTTCGCACGAAATGAGGGTCGATCGGCAAAAACTAAGGTAAAATTGCGATTTGACTTGTCCCGGAGCAACCCTTTCGCACGAAATGAGGGTCGATAGGCAAAAACTGCGGTAAAATTGCGATTTGACTTGTCCCGGAGCAACCCTTTCGCACGAAATGAGGGTCGATCGGCAAAAACTGAGGTAAAATTGCGATTTGACTTGCCCCGGAGCAACCCTTTCGCACGAAATGAAGGTCGATCGGCAAAAACTGAGGTAAAATTGCGATTTTACTTGCCCCGGAGCAACCCTTTCGCACGAAATGAAGGTCGATCGGCAAAAACTGAGGTAAAATTGCGATTTGACTTGTCCTGGAGCAACCCTTTCGCACGAAATGAGGGTCGATCGGCAAAAACTGAGGTAAAACTGCGATTTTACTTGTCCTGGAGCAACCGTTTCGCACGAAATGAGGGTCGATCGGCAAAAACTGAGGTAAAAGTGCAATTTTACTTGTGCCGTTCTTGTCTGTGTGTAAAAGCGCCTGTGTGTAAAAAGCGTCTGTGTGTAAAAGTCTCTGTGTGTAAAAGCGTCTGTGTGTCAAAGCGTCTGTGTGTCAAAGCGTCTGTGTGTAAAAGCGTCTGTGTGTAAAAGCGTCTGTGTGTAAAAAGCGTCTGTGTGTAAAAGCGTCTGTGTGTAAAAGCGTCTGTGTGTAAAAGCGTCTGTGTGTCAAAGCGTCTGTGTGTCAAAGTGTCTGTGTGTAAAAGCGTCTGTGTGTAAACGCGTTTGTGTGTAAAAGTCTCTGTGTGTAAAAGCGTCTGTGTGTCAAAGCGTCTGTGTGTCAAAGTGTCTGTGTGTAAAAGCGTCTGTGTGTAAAAGTGTTTGTGTGCAAAAGTGTTTGTGTTCAAGTGTTTCTGTGTAAAAGCCTCTGTGTGTAAATGTGTTTGTGTGTGAAAGCGTTTGCGTGTAAAAAGCGTCTGTGTGTAGAGGTTGTCTGTGTGTAAAAGCGTCTGTGTGTCAAAGCGTTTGCGTGTAAAAGCGTCTGTGTGTAAAAGTGTTTGTATGTAAAAGCTTCTGTGTGTAAAAGTGTTTGTGTGTAAAAGTGCCTGTATGTAAAAGTGTTTGTGTGTAAAAGGCGTTCATACCTTTTTTTCAGGAGATGGCAAACCACCTTGGTTGGGGGGCCCCAAAGCACATAGCCCGCATGACATGTTTATACATGCTGGTTTCGAGGCACATGGAAATAGGACTTCACCACACCACCCCGTCGGATTGCTGAGGTCGCCACGACAACGATGACTTCGCTGTGACTACCTGGGCCGGCCTCTGTGTAAAAGCGTCTGTGTGTACAAGTGATTGTGTGTAAAAGCGCTTGTGTGTCAAGCCGTCTGTGTGTAAAAGCGTCTGTGTGTCAAAGTGTTTCTGCGTAAAAGTGTTTGTGTGTAAAAGCTTCTGTGTGTACAAGCGTCTGCGTGTAAAAGCGTCTGTGTGTAAAAGTGTTTGTGTGTAAAAGTGTTTGTGTGTAACAGTGTTTGTGTGTAAAAGTGCCTGTGTGTAAAAGCGTTTGTGTGTAAAAGCAGCTCCTGTCTGTAAAAAGGTCTGTGTGTAAAAGTGTCTGTGTGTAAACATGTCTGTGTGTAAAAGTGTCCGTGTAAAAGCGTCTGAAAGCAGCTCCTGTCTGTAAAAAGGTCTGTGTGTAAAAGTGTCTGTGTCTAAACATGTCTATGTGTAAAAGGGTCTGTGTGTAAAAGTGTCTGTGTGTCAAAGCGTCTGTGTGCAAAAGCGTCTGTGTGTAAAAGCGTCTGTGTGTAAAAGTGTTTGTGTGTAAAAGTGTTTGTGTGTAAAAGCCTCTGTGTGTAAAAGCGTCTGTGTGTAAAAGCGTCTGCGTGTAAAAGCGTCTGTGTGTAAAAGAGTTTCTGTGTAAAAGTGTTTGTGTGTAAAAGTGCCTGTGTGTAAAAGCGTCTATGTGTAAAAGCTTCTGTGTGTACAAGCATTTGTGTGTAAAAGCACCTCCTGTGTGTAAAAGGGTCTGTGTGTAAAAGTGTCTGTGTGTAAACGTATCTGTGTGTAAACGTGTCTGTGTAAAAGCTTCTGTATGTAAAAGCTTCTGTGCGTAAAAGCTTTCTGTGTAAAAGTGTCTGTGTAAAAGCTACTGTGTGTAAAAGCTTCTCACTATTTGGTCTTGATACTCCTCTTCTCGACTGCCTATAACACATCTTTCATACATCGTTTCTAAAATTGCGTCTCCATACTAACAAGAGAAGACCCTGCTCCTCTACGCTCTCGGGCCATCCGTCGTCTAGTGAAAAATGGTGATTTTCCATATGGCAAAGTGTTTGATTACAGGAGAGTATCATTCCATCCCTCTGATCTACTAAACACCCCCCAAAAGAAAACATGGTTCAAGTTGGTTAATAGGCCATTCACATATGGAGGTTTCCTAAGTCATAGGGGTATATACCCCGAAATCATCCATGTGAATGGGAAATTCCCTTATAAACCATCCAGCTATTGGGGTACCCCCATTCCAGGAAACCCCCATTGAATCTGCCAGTCCATGCTGCGTTTGGTGCTGTTGACTTCCGCGTTGCTGCGCGATGGTGGCAACAAGGCAGACGTTGCAGAGGGTGGCCGTGGGGGATTGGTATAGGGAAGATCTAATCTATTCATAAAGGGATGCCCCCCATGTAGGTGTTAGCAAGATGTATGATTTTGTTTTGATAAAGTAGGGGATGATACCTATGATATTATCGTTGTTCTTTCATTTTAGATTGTACAAATCTGTATAATGTATTTGATAGCGGACGGGGTTATAGAACTCAGAACTACTCAGAACTACTCCTGACTTTCTCCCTACAGTAATTGTGTCGCAAATTTGCTTGGGCCCTTGAGATAGCTGAGCCATTGGTCGAAACCAGGAACTGGGCGTTGACTGGAGGAAGTGTTCAATGTTTAAATAGTTTGCTGGCTGCTGGTTTCCAGTTTTTAGGATCCAGAGCCTGTCTGGCTTTAACATCAAGTGCCTTTTCCCAAAAGCTCAGAGCGTGAAAAGGGAACACATCAGACATCTTCTCTTCTTTTGAGGTGATGTTTCTTTGCCTGGAAAGCGGCAAAATGGGTCAACCGCCTGCGGTCTTCACACCCTTTGTATCCCTTTGTTCTATGGGTTTGTCTGAAAAAAGGGATAAAAAGGGTACCTCTAGATCCATTGCTTAATCACCATTATCCAATCATTTTATCCCTATTAAAATGATTTAAAATGGCTATTTGAAGGGTAATTATACCGTACCCCATTTTCAGATAAACCCAGATAGCTGGTACCCATCCCCATCCCCATCGCTGACGCTCGATCCAGTGGTGATACTGACATCGATGAAGACGTGCAGATCTTACCCATCCGACCAGACAGGTTGTGGATGCTAGTTGTTGTTGATGAATGTTGATGATATATAAACATATATAAACTATATATATATATATAGAATCCTCTCCCCCTAATACTAAACACGGTCCCCCACCCAAATAATAAACACCTCAGGTAGTTTTTATTATTAGGGTGTATTTATTATTAGGGAACACCAAAGCGGACCCCAACAATAAATTTGAACCCTCAATAAATATACGTGTATATATATTTATATATATAGAGAGAGAGAGAGATTTCAAAATCAATTAATTTCCTGTTATAACGCGATTAAAATATTGCCAAAAATTGGATTTCGAAGCGGACCCTAATGATAAATTTAAACCCTGAATTAAAAAAACTTGTTCTTTTCGATTTCAAAATCAATTAAATGTACTTTTATAACGCAATTGAAATATTGCCAAAAATTGGATTTCGATCGGACCCTAATAATAAATTTAAATCCTTAATTAATTAAAAAATCCGCCCACACCGCTTTGGCGGTGAAGGCGTGCTTATTGGGGGGCAACAGCAACACTAAATGCTCAATGACATTTGTTAATATAGCAGTCGCTATATCAGCTTTAGCTGGGGGGGGGGGCCAAAAACGGTTTCGCACCGAGACCAGACCCCAAAAACGGTTTCGCACCGAGACCAGAATACGGTGGTGTTTTCGACATTTTTCGAGGATTTTTGGGTGTCTGAGCGCAAGAGGGTATTGAAATGGAATTTTGGGTCATTTTGGTAGCTTTCCGGCAATGGAAAAACGGCCAAAAATGAAAAAAGCATTGTACATAGCAAGATTTTGCAGGGTTTTTGGATGCCAGAGCATTGAAAACACTGCATTTGGACTGACGTTATAGCAAAAAACGTGTAAATTACCGTATGCCGTATGCTTGACTGGAAACATTACAAAAACACTGTCAAAAGCAATGTTTTGGAAGGATTTACTGCCTTTATGGCAAAAAACGTGTAAATTACCATCTGTTTGACTGGAAACATTGGAAAAACACTGTAAATTACCGTATGCCGTATGCTTGACTGGAAACATTACAAAAACACTGTCAAAAGCAATGTTTTGGAAGGATTTTACTGCCTTTATGGCAAAAAACGTGTAAATTACCGTCTGTTTGACTGGAAACATTGGAAAAACACTGTCAAAAACAATGTTTTGGAAGGATTTCTTATATATATATATGTTGGAGTTGGCTACCGGCATTGGAACATGGAAAAATTGAAGAAAACACTGTAAATAGCGGTATTTTCAACGGTTGGGGAGATAAGGGAATTGGAAGCATTGTCGAACATGATGTTTTCGACCGGTTTTATGGCGACAAAAGTGTAAAGTACCGTGCTTTGAAGGAAACCATTGCAAAAACATGGAAACACATTCAAAGAACACGGGATTTGGGGGACTATCTAGGCGTCGTTGTCTAGCTATTTGAAATTCCGCAGCTTGGAGAGCCTCCAAGGGAGGGAAAAGTGAAAATTCCATAGCTTGGGAAGCTGTCACGGCGGGGAAAAGTGAAAATTCCCTAGCTTGGGAAGCCCCCACGGGGGGGAAAAGTGAAAATTCCCTAGCTTGGGGAGCCCCCACGGGGGGGAAAAGTGAAAATTCCCTAGCTTGGGGAGCCCCCACGGCGGGGAAAAGTGAAAATTCCCTAGCTTGGGGAGCCCCCACGGCGGGGAAAAGTGAAAATTCCCTAACTCCCCCACGGGGGAAAACCACCCTTAGCCCCTCTCACGGACCGAAATAAACCTGCGGTGTGGGCGGCCACCCCACGCGAAGCGGGGTGAATATATATATATATAGTTTTTCGATGTCAAAATAAATTCAATCTACTTTTATAACGCAATTAAAATATTGCCAAAAATTGGATTTCGAAGCGAACCCTAAAAATAAATTTAAACCTTTAATTAAGCAAACTATGTTGCTCGATTTCAAAATCAATTAAATGTCCTTTTATAACGCAAATAAAATATTGCCAAAAATTGAATTTCGAGGCTTCCCCTTAGTATTGAATTAAAAACCCTAATATATAAAACTAAAATTGGAGATGTACCCTAGTTTTTACTGTTCGGGGGGGGTTAGTCATAGGGGGAAGGGATTATACGTATATATAACTATAAGCTACATATATAAGTTATATATATATATATGTTATGTATTATATATATATATATATATATATATGTTATATATTATATTTATATATGTTATTTAAATATACATCAATAATATATATATATATACATATGTACATTAGTTCTTTACATCCGCCCTTTTTGCAATCCTTAGGTTAGTGGAGTACATGCAAAACAACTTCTTTGACATTCTTGCATTCTCTACCGACTGACTGAGACATAATATGATATGTGTATATATGTATGTATATATGTGTATATGTGAGTATGGACATGATATCACACATACCCGGAGCCTGAAGCACCCGCAGCCGGGGAGAATCGCCACAGTAAATTCGGTTTCACCTCGGTTTGGAAGGTCGGGAAGGTCTTATGGACTTATGGGAAACATATTGGTTTACACTGGTTTATCAAAAATTTCCCATCATTTTCCCACCATTTTGGCCATTTTGGTGTCCCTTTGCGCGAGGCGACCTCGGCGTTTGCCATGGAACCCCTGGGTTTCCTCTTCCTTGCGTCCTGCACACGTCACTCGGACGATGGCTTCAAATGCACGTGGCTCTAGGTCCTTGTTTCATTGGATAATTCCATTTAAATCCCAGTTACAGATGGATTCTCACTAACCACTCTATCAAATTATGTTAAATCATGATATGATCAAAAAATATGTAGGAAATTCAATGGTATTTTTATCCCAGTTACAAGGTTGGGCCCCCCTAGTTGGAAGTTGGTTTATAAATTCCACTATCGTTATATCTACCATATCTACCATAAATTCTAGTGAACCTACTGATCTCAACCAACTTTGACTATGGGACCTCGCCTAGTAGAGAACTGAACAGTCCTTGGTCCTGAAAATGATGATCCAGGGTGATCTCAAGAGATGGAACGAAAAATGAAGGTCACTTGAAGTACCAAAGGCTACCTGCGGAATATTCGGATTGTCTACAAGGGAAGTCGCTGAATGTTTCAAGTTTTACAGTTGTTCTTAGGCTAAGTGGTTCTTGAACTCGGCCAGCTTCCTTGCATCGTGTGCTGCGTGCTCTTGTTGACAAAATATATAAGACAAATCATGTGTGTATATTTGAGTTAGCACTTGGCATCCCCAAACCTCATGGCATCCTCTTTCAAATGTAATTCAACAATATAATAATATAAATACAATATAAATATACATAATGCCATTCCCCTAATATCAAAATCATGGTGTAGTAGGGAAATTACACATATTTTGGGACCATACCGATGGGGCTGTTTTTTTATATGAACGGAGGATGGGTCAAACCTGTGGATTGGAGACATCAGCAAAGGTGTCCAGTTGCAGCCATCTTTTTAGGAAGCCTTGGGGATGGTGCAAAGAGTTGGCGATTTTTCAAACGCAACGACAATGCCCCATTTTACCTCCCCGCATTGGTTTAGCGACGGTTGAATCAAAATGATGGGGTGTCACCAGACCAAATCCTCATGAATTTGGGGATTGTGGCGACCAAACAAAGCGACGTACTGATGGGTGGGAATCATCCCCGAATGGCCTTATTTCAGCTTATTGATGTTTTATTTGTGTTTCTTTCTCCCAAATAAGTATCGTCATGTGTTTGCCCACAAACGATCCAGAAGCAAGATACTATGTAGACTGTCAAGATATCCACAGAACAAGAAGTACATTCTCGCCAAAAGTGATCCAACATGTTGGATAATGTTGGTACATTTACCATAATTTTCCATGACTTACCATGATGTACCATCACTTGCCACTTGCCATCATTTTCTCATGTTTGTTCATTTTGCAGTGATTCAAAGTAGATATTTCATGATCTTTCATGTTTGTTCTGTTCAAGTTTAAGATGGATATGTCCGCAATATCTGGAGGACTCTCAAGGAACCACGGGAATTTCCCTCGGTGCTCAGGTGCGGCACTACTTTTGGCCAGCCCTTGGGAGGTGTATCACTTGGCCGCTTGGAGCGAAGGGGAATCGGGGCCTTGGGTTTGGTGAATCATCCGATACTTGAACCATTTGATGATAGAACGATTGTATATATATATATATACATATTATATTTGTTTTGTCATATTATATTATATCATATCATATTATATTATATTATTTTATTTTATTTTATGTAATATTAGATTATATATTACATTATATATTATATTATTTTATGTAATATTAGATTATATGTTTTATCTCATCACATTATATTATATCATATTATAATATCATATTATAATATCATAGTATAATATCATATTATAATATCATATTTTATCGTATTATATCATACTGGTATCATATTTTATTATATCATATTATATTGTATTATAGTATATCATATTATATCGTATTATATTATATTATATCATATTATACTATATCATATTGTACTATATTGTATTATATCAATTAGATTATATTGGAATTATATATATATATATATTATATTGTCTTATAATTGTGAACATGATTATTTTATATGTTGTTTTTAATGTTGCGTACATACACTTTTAGCATCAATCCTCCAACTTGTTCCAATCGTATTTTTGGTGGGTTTTAATGTTATATGCATATACTGAATTGTGAATTTCTGTGGTGGTGTAAGGGATTGATAGCCTGTCACTAATGAATAACCTCAATGGGGTGGAATGGGATATGACTCAAGAATACTTCATGAAGATGATGGAATCTCCCATACATTGCATTATATTCACGCCCTGTCCTTTAGAATACTCTTAGAAAACCTATATAAATTGGGACTGAAGTGAAATCCGGTGCAAAATGCCACGTCTCGTCTCCAATGAATTTGTGTCTAGTCCGGTCCGTTGGGAACAGCCTAGGATGGTCCAGTGGGTGGTGCACTCAACTTGGCCTGTGAAATTTGCGTCGTGCCCCTCACAGCCTGGCTTTGCAGGCTGGGTAACAATATGGAGGTTTCCTGAAATAGCTGGGATTCTCCATTATTAACCATCCATTTGGGGATACGTCTATTTATGAAAGTCTCCGTATCAGTAATGTGATCAGCCTGCCATAAACCATCTCAAAATCACCGTCTTCATGGGATTGAAACCATCCCAAATGGTATGGCATCGGGTTGCCCACAGCATCATGTTCGCGAATGTATTATATATGATTACATGATTGGAACTAGTGAACTTGTGTTTTAGAGTCATTAAGAGTGGTATTGGTTGCACTCGTGCATGACCTTCCCGATCAAGAAGTAGTTTGTGTGTTTGCTGTTTTTTTTGGATTCCTGAACTGCTTTCTACATCTTTCTACCACATGTGTGCCTAATTGATTTTAGTTGATTACCTTACATCTATTGTTATTAAAAACCGGATATTTAATGGAATATTCATGGGATTTTACCAGTATTTTACCAGCCCCTCGACTTGCCCGGAAGAGGAAAGCCCCCCGAATGTCGCGAGGCCTTTGTGGCGCGACCTCTACAGCCTCAGCTGCGTATTGGCCGTGCCCTGGAGACGGAATGCCATGGCTTGGCCATGTCAAGACATTCATTTTTTTCCAGATGACACATGTTAATGACTATATATTATATATATTATATTATATATATATTATATATTATATATTATATATATATTATATATATTATATATTATATATATAATGGTTGATGAACATATGTGTTGAATTATTGTTTGCTTTTCTTGATGACAAATTCTCTGATTGGTTTCAATCCGCCTGGAATCCCCGGTGCTTTTTCAAATAAGAAATCCTCATAGTTACAGTTACTGGTGTGAACAGTCCGTGGTGTGAAACAGCGTGGAGTTGATATTCTGCGAAAGACGCGTGTTAAAAGACGCCTCCTTGTTGCAGCGTTGTTGTCATGTTGGCCAAAATCCCAAGACTTTGCAGTGATCTGACTTATAGCAGCCCCGAAAAAAGATAGACACATCAAAACTAACTAATACTGTAACTAAAATAGTGACAAATTACTTTTCTATCTTTTTGGGGCTTACTATATTTATACCCATGATGGGTTAGCCATGTGAATCCCATGTGAGGTGATGGTGGTCTGTGGCCTGCTTGCTTCACAGCAACATTTGGTGGCTCGCCTCAAAAATAGCAGGGCAGAGGGCAGGTCTAGCCAGTTTAGTAGGATCAGATTTGATTAGTAGAATTGATGCAGTGTATAACCCATATATATAGATATAACCATATATATATAACCCATAAAGTTGGGGTGGGAAGTTTTGTATCTGAAAAATTCCAGAAAATGACGGGTCATGACTCAGGACTCATGACTAATCACCAAAAGCGGCTTTTGACTGTAGGTAACAGATATAAACATCCAATTTAGATATGCACATCTATGCACCATTGGGATCCATTGGGTAGCTTGTCACTCTGGCAGAGGCTAAAGCCTGGGCTTTACACCTCGTAAATGTAGGGAGAATCGTCACGATCCGGATAGATCCTTTTAGATCCATCCTCGTCACGGCGTTACCAATTGATGATTATGGATTCTGGGTAAATTATAATCATAGTTAGTAAGGGGAATCATCCCAAAATGGCCTTAATTCAGGTTAGTGAAATATTATAATTTACCCAGATGGATTTGACCAAGCAAAAAGTGTTGAGATACTTTCAGGGCGCAGGGAATGGCCATTGAGGTGTTCATTTCATAGCTATTTAAGCTGGTTGTGAGCAACTTCTTCGCGCTGGTGTGTTTCAGGGTAGGTGAACAATCCATTGGGTAAAAAAAGTGGCCAAAGACGAGGAAGGATCATGTTTAGGTACAATGATCCAACGCTCATTGTTTTGTGCAGTATACCTGCACTATATCTACATCTACATATGATTCCGTCCCAAATATTGACCAATCATACTCCATCAATCAACGGATCCTGACGCCCCCACAAGTTCCAAAGATGCCAACCATTTAGCTTGGAATTTTGGGATAAAAGAACAAGCAAACACCGGGCTTGTAACTAGATTCGCGATCCGTCTAGAAGCATCATTCATTGATTTCAAATCAAATGTTTTTTCCACGAAAAGTCAAGATGACCAACAATCAGGCCTTGAACTCCAGGTGCCAAACAAAAACTAGTCAGCGGATTCAAACATGTTCGTGTTCAACCCTATTGGGATGACACCAATACCAACTTAGAATTGTCCTATTCTTCAACAGGTGAAGGGTGAAACATGCTGAACCTTTGACGGAAGTCGGCGGAACATCCCAGGCGCTCGCGGACCCGGGCATGGAGTATTTGGATGTGCTCTTCTCACTGAGCCGTTTGGCAGAAGAGGAAGTTCCTGTCAGATGCTGTTGTATAAAGACCCAGCTGGGATGTGAAATTGGAGTTGCGTTTATATTATATTTTATATTTTATTATGTATTATATTATATATTATCTTATATATTATATAATATTATGTTATATTAGATATTATATATTATTTTATTATATTATATATTATATTTTATTATATTAGATTATATTATATTGTATATTATATTATAAATTATATTATATATTGTATTATATTATCATATTATGTTATATTATATTATATTATGTTATATATTTTATTATGTTATATTATACATGTTATATATTATATACATACAGGTATGTAATTGTATTTGCTTTGTGTGTTTTTGTTTAAACCATATGTTATCAGAAATCGTACTCACTATATCATGCTATATCACACTGTATCATACTATATCACAGTATCGTGTACTATATCGTACTATAAATAAGATGGGTTATTATGGGAGATTGTGTGTTTAGTTGGATCCTTGCCTTGTAAATACCAACGCTATGAGAATAGGGCATGATTATATACATACTATCATTATTCTGTTGGACCAGCGAACGACAAGCTTATCTGAAGGGAAGATCGGCCAATATAATTGAAGGTTGGGGTGGAACCACCCCAACATAGGCGAACCTTTCAACTTAGTGCAAAGCCAACATAGTGAATGTGATAGCTGTTGGTTAGATCTCCATGTTTGTTGGTGAAATCCTCCCATGATATTCTTCTGTGGAAATGTTTCAATGAATCCATCGAACCCGTATTTGGATAAGCCGTGGTCGGGTAAGTTCAGATTTACCATTTACATCCGTTTACACGTGCACACATATACATATACTTATACACATACATACATTACATTGCGTTGCGTTGCATTACATTACAGTACATTACATACATACATACGTACACATAAATATTAAATATATAATATATAGGTATATACATATACATATATACATATACATCGATTGCACATATACACATAGAAACATACATATAGCATATACATGTATATACATATACATATACACATATATACATATAATCATATATATATATGTTTGTCTATATATACATATATATATATACATATTTACATATACATATTACTATATACATATATAGATACATATTTACATATACATATAATGATATACATACACAATAATATATATATATATATATATACATGCATATTTTAGCACATATATCAGCATTTTGTCTTTGGACAATGTTTCATGCCCTTCAAGGAATTTAAGACTATCGCAACAACGGTTGGTTAAAGTCTCATGTGCATCCTCATGTTTGTCACTTCTACCCCTGTATTTGCATCATGGGTTTGTCCCCAGATCGACTGGCCAATCATATTCCCCATTTAAATTGCGATAAGTTCAATCTCTCTCTCTCTCTATCTATAATATGTATGTATATATATATATATGTATCTATACATATGTATACACAATCTCCCATTATATCCCAATATGTTATCAGTTGTGGTTACTACTGTGGATGGAAGAAATCCTTCACCGGTTGGTAGATGGTTTATCCCATTATAGTCCCATTATTTACAATGTTTCATGATTCCCTACCAATTGTTGGTGCCCTGCTACATCCCAGTCCTTGATCTGGTTTGGCTGACGGTTTCGGGTCTGCCGTGTCGTGAGTCTTAGAAAATGTCGCACGCCTGTCCTCTCTGTGTTGTTGGTTCTGCACATCACATGATTTCATCAGTTGATGTTATTGCCCACCATTTAAACTGTCTGTATGACTGCAAAAATGTGAACAGTTATGAACTATTTTATCTAAATCTATGCTATTGTACCTCCATGACACCATGACTTCGGTGCTTCAATCCCCCTTGAGGCCAATTCCTGGACTCTGCTGTGGCCGTTACATTTCTCCTACGCACCTGCAGCCTTTGGACCGCTGCACGTGGTGAGTTTATGGCGCGGCAGTGGGCAGCTGTGGGGAGATGGAGGTTGTTAAGTGATCCGAAATTGGTTTTGGTGCTTGAAAACTCAGGGGGAAACTTAATATATGAGTATGAAGATGAATATACTTCAATTAAATTGTATATACATTTTTTATAATTACTTCATGTTCTCATTGAACGGAGCCGAAGGTAATGCGGCAAAGCTTCCGGCTGAAGAGCTGTGGGACAAGTTGGTGGCAGAGTGCCAGAAACAAGTGGAACCGAAGAAACGGGCCAGTGGCAAAAGCAATTGGAAAGAATGGTCTGAAAAAAAGAAGGAAGGCCCACCAGCTGGAGAAGGCGGAGGAGCAGAGAAGGAGCCAGAGAAAGCTGAGAAACCCAGAATGAAGAAGGGACCTGTGAAGGATAATTGGTCTAAAAAATGGTGTCGCCTTGTCTTCTCGCTGAAGGAGCCGGAAATGGGTGAAGTGCTCAAGATGTGCCCGGCGTCGAACTTGCTGTCTTGATAATTTTGGGGTGTATGCCCCATTTTAACAAAAATCCAAATGGATCATGTGGTAAACCCCATGCCAAAAACCATCCCAGTAACCAACCATTGGTCATCTTACAGTCTTACATTATCCAGCGTAGGCGTATACCTCACTAGCTGCGATTGGGGATGGTTCATTACTGGGCTGATTTTATCTGGGTAGAAGTTGTAAGTATTGAATATTTTTACTTATCCGGAAATGATTGGAACTTGGCAGATGTGTGGGTATAACAGTATGTTTTCTCAAGAAGCTGATTCTTGCAACAACCAGGAAATGTCATGAACAAAAAGTGAGGAAAAACATGGAAAAACTAGTACAACTATGGACCATGAAGAGTAATTAATCCAGATGCTGGAGATGATAGGCTTGGGTTGTACTACGGTAGATGGATGAAAAGATCAAACCCTATCATACAAAGATTGCCCCCAAAAAACTTCAATGTTGTGTTTTGGCTGCATGGTTGGGGCCCATGGACTGACGAATCAAACCCTCAACACCAACCAATGTATCCGGTCATGTCCAACATTGATTTGTTTGGGCGTGGGCTAGTTCTTAGTTGAACTCTTTATATAATTTTATATACACGTTTTTTTTGGTTAATCTACTGTACAGTAGCCATGACTTTACAGCATGCTGTATGAGTTTCAGAGAACACGTATATCATCCACATCCCTGCAGTGACATACAGGTTTTGGACATTGATCAATTGTTCTTCTCCAATTTGATTTTCCACAAGAACATGTTCGTCCGTTTTTTAATATCAATCCTACTAAGTCGGGACACTTGGAAGTTTGGTTCTGGCTTTGCAGAGTGCCCCCACATCCAGTGGGGTGTTGATTATACCAAAGTTTCCTAAAGTTTCTAAGCAAAGTCAGGTCAACTTGCAGAAAATCTGCCATGGCCAGGCCTACAGCGTCATGGCATTGTTCTTCCAGCAGCTCCTTGGCCTTGGGAAGCCATGGCCCATTTACTTCGATGATTTACCGTGAAAAAAACATGTGAAATTAAACAACACACCTGAATTTGTTTTCGTATTTAGCGTTATTTCGCTATTAAACATGATTAAACAACATGATTTAACTGTCTCTAAAATCCATTTCAATCCCCAAATTACCTATTCAAATCAGGTTTTTCCACAGCTGTGGAATACTCGTATCACCCATTCGGCCAGCTCCCCAAGTGCCCGGTCCTCCAGAGGCTGTTGAGCGCCGTCTTCATGTTCAGTTCCTGGGGTCAGGCACCATTCCACGAGGCGTTCCGGACTGGACGCCATTGGACAAGCCATACCCAACCTATTGGTGATGAGATAAGCGTATTTATCCATGAATCATAGGGGCTAAAAACTGTTTAACTATCAAATATGGGGATTGTGATTGTGAGGGGCATGATATTAGCATCCATCCTTGGATATTAGTGGGATTTCTCATTATCCATTACCTTTAGGGGTAAGAATGATGATGAACTGAGGGTTTAAGTATCATAGATGATGGGGGATTTAATTGACAAATACCCCACGTCTCACGGTTCATTGGTTGTGAAATAGGGACACTTATACTACTATCTAATTTATTCGGTAACGGATTATGATAACCCATATAGTAGGGAATTCTAGTATATGCAACATTATGCAGCTAGTAGAATGAGATGGGGTATGTTCAATGGCGAATTTTGGAAACATTCGATATTGAAGCCTCGAAGAGGATGAGCTTTTTGGGGGGGACTGTCTCAAGGGGCGCCCTTGGTGCAGGAGCCATAGAACTACAGTATCCGTTAGATAGGTGCCCATGTTTGTGCTGGTTTCATTCATCTTCTGTATACAATCTCAATATGTATCAATTATATTATATGCATTATATAATATGTATACTAATATATTATCTCAAGAGATGTGGCGGATGTGATTGCTACTATACTAGCATCTTACGCTTTGGTATATACTAAAGCGCCAAGTTACAAGAATCTTAGTGACATATGTATTTTTATGTTAGTTGTTAGGTATTTGTTAATTGCAATTACTGTACATTGTAGTCGATGTGTATAATATTATCAGATAGCAATTTGAATTCACACTTACAGTACAGTTATTATCATCACTAAAAAACAATAATTAATATAATCCAATCCATAATCAATAATAATCAATAATGTTTCATACAATCAACTCACAATACTACCTTATCTTTCAGAATTCTCATAGGTTTTTATATGGTGGTAAACCCTATATTTTGGACGGGTCATCCCATGGACGGTCTCCGGTCACAGGTGCATGGCATCGTGGGCAAAGGCCATCCCCTGGCGATGATGCAAACGTCTTCGCTGATGGAGGTCGGTTTTTTATCGATGCGCCAGCGTCTGGCAGACGATAGAAATATATGGAAAATGACATTTAAAAAAATAGTATAGGAAAAACATATATGGCAATATCATGCAATAGATATCAATAGATACTTTCGGAGGCAGCAAATATATGTATGTATATACATACATGATACATGTATGTATATACACATATGAATAGACATGGTATGATATGGTATGATATGGTATGATATGGTTTAAATTTTGGGGATAGGGATCAACAAAACATAATCTAAAGAATTCATTTGTTGTGTGAGATGCAGTGATCCTGGGAAGGTTGTTCTTGACCCTTCACTCCACCGCCCAAGATTGGCGTTGGTGAATAGCAAGCCCGAACATGACCGGGGTGCATTACAGCAACATAACACCCGACATGTGATATGTTATATTATGTTATAGATATAGATATATATATATATATGCACATTTACGTGAACAACCATAACAAGAAACAAAGGCACTTTGGTGACTTTGGTGCACATTTTGCGACTCAAGATACTTGAGCTATAGTACGACTGGTCGGAGTACGAGCAAACCATGCGAATATTGCTCAACTGTCTAATCTTGTTTTTTTCATAACCCATGTTAGAGAGTCACTTCTCTCAGTTGGATGAAGCGTCGCCAGGTGGGATGTTACGCCTTGTCCTCTGTGGTCTTTGCCATCTCTACAACTTTCCACAAGGCGAGTGGATCATCCCATGAATCCCAAGACAATTTTCAGCGATTGAATGGGGACCAGGGTTCACTTTAACCGTGGGTTAACCAGCAACGATCCTTGGAAGCCTCCAAGTATTCCTGGGATATTGAGTGACACTTCCACTTTCTGGCTCTAGGCAGCAGGTGTGTGATAACTAGCAACTACGGAATATAACCAACGAGAAATCTTGCTTGGGTTGGTGCTCAGACTGGTGGATTTGCCCCCCAATCTATGGGCATGTTGAATACAATTGAATATGTAGAATTGAAAAAAATGGGTATTCGATGGGGTGATACCATGGGATATAGTTGAAATGAAATGTGATATATAATCAACAACATGTCATGGTTGTGTCCAACAACTGAGGGTAAACCCACCAAGATACGGCCATGTAATTGACCGTATGATGTGATTTTCGCCACGGGTATTTTCGGTTACCCAAAAAATTGGTTCTATTGCCATCTGGAAAAATGTGGTTTTTAATGGTCATTGCCACATCTTTGGAGCCAGGTCAAAAATGCGAATGATGATGAAATGATATTGGGGGAGCTGTGGGGGAAACAGTCTCATGGAAAGATCGATGGGCATTGCTCCATTGGGAAACACCTGAAAAAATGGAGGTTTCCTAAACTGCGGGGACCAGGCCCAAATCATCCAACTTAGATATGACCCGCCAGATGAACTATGTTCAAACATAACAAAGCGACATTTTTGGGTTTTACCAAGCACCAAATACACACCAGGCAAATTCCACAGCCTTCCGCAAATTCCGGATTCATTGGGGTGATTTGCTTCAAAAGACAATTCCAAAGAAGGCATGCATCAGAAATGGATGCAAACCTTGAAAAAACGAAAACAAAAAATGTAGACTCTTCAGTTCAGAGGGGCTCCCAGTCAAGATGTTTTCTCGAGGTTTTCATCAATTTCACTTCCGGCCCTTCTCAAATTTCGTCCTCCGGACTTCGTTGTGTCTGTTTCCATGTCATGCAGGAACCAATCGTCAAAAAGACTATCAGACTCTTAAGAAAGACCCCCTCTGAACTGAAAAGTTTAGGGTTTTTTAAATAATAATAATAAGAATAATAATAATAGTGGTGACATGTCTTGGACCTTTTCATTTTTGGGGTCATGGAAGGGAATGGAATATGGGGGGAGTAGATATTGGATTGTTTGGGTTTGACATCCCTAACCTTGGATAGGTAGTTTAATCCTTTATGTTTTTGCTATACATGGAAAATGACCATAACCAGAAAACGTTTTTGCTTTTTTTGTGGGCTACCAAAGATTAACGATGTTGAATGCAAGAACATGTGAACTTCTTGAGATCGAAATCACGACTTTGATGTGGCCTCCCCATGCAGGAACAACTGGTCTACACCCCTTTGTTTGCTGAGCTCTGAGGGAGTGAAAGCGACAATCCACATGATCCCGCTGGGTCGAAAAAGTCGTGTTTCTTTACATCCCAGGTAGTTCAAGGGTTGATAAATCCTACTGACTTTGTAAAGGCACAAAAGGTGTGGATAGATATTCAGCCAGGGAACTAAGTCAATAAACTAAGTTAGGGGACTTCACCCTTGTGAAGTTGGGTTCTTAGTGGGTATAAGTATGTGAGCAATGACTGCTAAACCCGGGTTGGTTGATGATTAGTTCGGCGATTATACTAATTATACTAACCAACAAAAAATTGGGAATATCGCAATCCATGAACGGGAAATCCCATTCTAAAGCAAACTTTGAGGGGCGACACAAAGTTTTGACCAACTGGGATGAACATCCAAGTGTTGCGCGGAGCTTGGGACTGCTGTAAGGTTGCATCTCTGAACCATCTATGATCTAAGTTATTGGGCATGGGAAAACCATGCTTTCAGGCCCAAAAATCTTGACCATGGACATCCATGGACCACAGAGTGAAATAGAATGAACAGATTCAATACTTAAGCAGGATTATGAAGGAGTCATAGATAATCAGACAGACGGCAGGTTTTGTGTTGTTCTTGAAAGAGAATCTCAAGGGGTTCAGGTACACTTAAGAATTCCCAGGTTCCATAAAATTAAGGGATACCCTGCTTATTTGAACACAAGGTTCACAAATCCTTACATAGGCAACTGAATGTTGTTCAAGATTGAAACATGCACTCAGGGAAATTGAATGACAACATGAACGATGTGAGTGGTTCCAACACATATATATATATATATACATAATTATTATATAATTACATATGTATATATACATAATAATGTAATGTAATATAATGTAATATACTGTAATATAATGTAATGTAATATAATATAATGTAGTGTAATAAAATCTAATATAATAATATTTGATATAATGTAATGTAATATAATACAATGTAATGTAACAAAATATAATATAATATATGTATATAATATAATATAATGTAATATTGGCACATACGATCCAGTTGTTTTCAGCGAACGTTTTCAGAGGGCTGGCAATTCGAACATTTGTCGACCACATTGCATGTTCCATCCCATTTGTCGCAGATATTGTCAGATACTGAAGTCGGAGAAACACGTTCAGATTGCATCGTGCCGTACTTGTAGTGATTAGCTTGCACTGCAAACACCAAACCAGCAGAGGTATACGGATTTTTAACATACTCGTTCGGTAGAGCAAACCCAAAAAGTAGGTGCCATAGTTGCCACATGTGTTAATTACAATAGTGCGGTACAGCCAATAATCAACCATCCCCGACGCATCACCATTTTTATAGGTGGTATTGAAACCATCCCCAGTCATGGTAGGTATGTGGCAGCCAGGGTTGGTGCCACCCACGATGATCAATCCGAGACCGATCCTCCAGGTACTTGGAAAAGGGCAAGTGAGGCACCAATTTTTTCACGCGCCATGCTCCCAGCTTCATGGTAACATGTTCAAAGCACCAATGAACCATTTAAAATATCCAGGCATATCCAGGCGTTGAATGGTTATTGGCGGTTATGAACCTACCTGGTTTCTTGAGGATGATTATGAAACAAATGCAAATCATACTGGCCATTTCATACACACTGTTTATTGATTTGATTAACCAGCTAATATCCTATGGGATTGCAAACATATTACTCTTGTCATCCCTTGTCAATCTTTACTGCCGAAATGGTGCGTGACTTTTCAGACAGGGCAACAAAGCCATAGGTTGCGCTGGTGACTGGCCAAGGAACTTTCATGAGATGCGACTTACCTTGGGCTTCACAGTTGCAGTATTATGTTGTGAACAACAGGTACTGTATATCATGGTAAAGTATATAGTTTGTAGAGTAAACTATATGTGCAGTATAACGGATTGTGGACAAATTGATGTGTCTTGAATAATTGTTGATCGTCAAACTTATATACTAGTACCATCTAGTACCTATGACTGCCTATGAATGTATATATGCAGCCAGAAATGACTTCACAGACAAGGGTGCACCCGATTTTGCTGCTCTGTACATGTGGATGGTAGTTGTACTATGTTGTACTTAATTTGTTTTCTGGATTGAATCTGCATGGATTTGTCTCAAAACAAGGTGCCCCCAAATCCACTGAATCTGTCACCAACCGCAATGCCCGAGCAGATGGAGTCACAGATTGGACAAATATGCCACGACCATCCACGACCTAGCCTCTCGATTCATCCAAACTGAAATAGGAATTTACCTCAAATTCTTTGATGTGTTTGACGACTTTGAGTTATCGTCATCTGGGCATTTGGGGGCGTACACATTCTGCGCCGAGAGCCACCCAATCCTTGCTAGCCGATGTGGTAAGCCACTCGATGTTTCGGTCAGGGTTTTAATGGTTTGTTGAGGTAAAGCCAATGCCATTAACCAGCCCCACAATCACAGAAACGGAAAAAAACATGGTACTAGTAGGTTTATGGCATTGGGTGTCCCACAAGATTCGGTGGTTCATTGGGTGTGGTTTATTAATCAACTCGAAGAAACATCGGACAAATCCTTGCTATCCTGTGGTTCATTGGGTCTTGTATGTTTTGATTGTAGGTACTTTGGATTAGCCCATGGGAGCAAAGTCGTTCAGGATTTGTACACTACTCTTCCCAAATACATTACATATCAGTGAATTTTTCGTCGTTTAGCTCAAGCAGTGGCCCAGCAAAGTAGTCATGACATCGCTGAAAGTATGGACCGTGGTATCTGCGCAGATGTAGGATGCCAGATATCTATTGCCATCGTGTCAAACTGGTTTCTATTCCCAATAAAGTGAAGGGTACTCCCCCCCGCATCAAGGGGCTAACATACTCATTAATCTCATTACAAGCAATCCCTAATGATGGGATGACCCTACCCCACAGACCGATGCCGATACCATGGTTAGACCATCGCAGATCTGAATCTCGTCTTTGTCTGCTCCATCTGCCTGAGGAATCCATACTGGCATAGATAGGTTTCGTTTTCACGGTTTTCACGCTTTTCAGACAGTTTTCAGGATGTATCTCCAGTCGACCTCAAAAAAGACGACCGATTTTCCGATGCACCATGACACTGGAGCTGGAGCACTGGAGTGGCCCTCGAAAGCTCCCGGGCATCCCGAAAATGGGGGTTACCATTTCTTCGGAATAACGGAATAACCTCACTATGTCCAGGACCCTAGGAGTTATGATGTTGGCTTGCCCATAATGGGGGGAATTCAGATGCAATTAAGGCCTAATTAGTGGGAAGTTTTGAGTTTTAAGCCGGTCCTTTTCTTTGGAGAAACAGCCAGGGTGATTTACCACAAGATGGCCGTGATGTGGATTTTGGTCGACCATTGTTCCGTAGAAGCCTGAGAGAAATCCCATGATTTTGAGTGCTTTTTTTGTCCCGGCACCTCAAAAGTGTCGTGAAGAGACAACAAGTATTGCATCCCAAAATCTCTGTGGTTTGTTCTACAGCTGGATGATATAGCTGGTTCTACAATAATTTTGGTTCTACAATTATATAGTATGACAACAATTATATAATATTGGTTCTACAGCTGCTCCCTATACGTCATGATTCAGCCCATTTGACCAGTAGCTTTGGATACCTTGGGACAGTTTTGGAACAGGTTGAAGCCACCAACTAGTCACTCTGCTCGTCTTCCTGCCTCAATGTTGGTTCTACCACAGACAAGGGGAATCCACATGAGCATACATGAGCAACCGATGAAATGATTGGATGAACGGACAAGGCTTGGACTTAAGATATCTTGAGATATCCAAATTTCCGGAAAACAACTTCACAACCCTCATAGTATGAGCATCGGTCAGTGCAAAGACAAATGTATTTGCAATTGATGTCCGTCCTTCCCCTCAAGCAAAAAAAAGCACCTGGTTATATCTTAGGTTTATGTTTATGTTATATGCCACTGATCCAGCACACCTAGCAATTATCAAAGATCTATTTGTTTGTTCTTTTCGGCATCGGCGACTCGCAAGTATCTAGTGTCTCCATTTTGTGACACGCTTTTTGAAGCTTAGACTTAGCCTTTTTCAAGTGAGACGAATTGAAGTTCAACATAGTGCAACCGCGTTTTCCTGGCCAGGGTTCGAGAATCATCCTGCAGACGGAAACATTCAGTTGGAACAGGTTGGAACAGGTTGGAACAAAACCTGATCATTGATCCAAGAACCAATCGGAGCCAAGAACCGCCCCCTGCCATGCCGCATGGCTTGTGGAGAGGTGCCGGACCGATCTGATGGACCCAGAAGGGGGACCTGCCTATGTTTACCTATTGAAAATGTGGCTATGTATGGCTATGTTAGTGTACCAGAGGGTATTCTTACCTGGTAAAGCATCGTATTTGGTGGTACCCAGTTTTCTCCCTTACGCAAATTAGCCAATTTTGACCACCCAATGAGCCCATTTGCCATTATTTGCCACTGGAATAGGATGACACAAGACGCAAAGTTTTGGACCCTGAGATTGTACCAACAGTCTTGTTTCTTTTGTGCACATGATCTGTGCGTTGTGCCCCAAACTGAAGGGTTCATATACTGTTATAAGTTATTCTGGCTTATTTTCCATCCTTTGAAATATGTTGAAATGCAAGTACCTTGCAGTAATGCTCAAAGTTCTCAAGAAAACGAATAAAGTTGCCATTTTTTGGCGCGATTTCTCAGATTCCTCCAAAACGGCCCGTGTTGTCTCCAATTTATGGCATGGTTTGCAGGGAAACCATGATTTTCCAAAGCATGTTTCCAGATACTTCCTGAGAAGGGACTAGTCGCCCAGCAAATTAATACCCCAGATTAGTACTTTCTCCGAAGGTATGGCTGGATCCATGAGGTACGTTGATTTTTTTTAGCGTCTACAAGGTGGTGCCCTTCAATGATCTTTGTTGGCTATACCCCAAATGAACTAGTTTGATTGATTTATCTACCATAAACATCCATAAACCATAGAATTCACCCAGCAAATAAGCCAGGGCTGGAAGCTGGCTTCGGTGCAGCTGGTTCTCCCACAGTTGCATGGCAGACCTTGGGGATGGGAAAATGGGATCCCTGCCACCATTTCGAAGGCAAATTTCATAGGGAAAATGGATGAATGTGGTGATTCACCGGCAGATTTAGGGCTAGTTTTGGGGGTAGGTACATGTAGTTACACTATTTTCAGACCCCACATCCGGCAGGTCTTCTTTTTTTCAGACATGGGACTTCCATCGGGGATTCCAAGGGGTGGCCCTTTGGGATCTTGGATCCATCGGGGATGGTCCCTATGGTCCCTGGGTTTCCTGGGTCCCCTGGGTCTCCGTCGAGGCCTTTTATGATGTGAAGTGCGATCCAGGATTTCACTGTGTCTCGAAGGCGACCTGGAGGACCTGGAGATCTCTGATGGTTTCGATGTTTTCTCGGGCCAAGACTGGCTATCTTGATGGTTTATCTTGATATTTTAAACCAGGTATCTTGATGGTTTATCCTTTCGGTAAGTGTCACCGGATGATACCTTGATCACTGGGTGATTCAGGTGGACGCCATGTTCCTTCAACCAATGCTCTGGCAAGAAATCTGAGTCTTAGGCACTTAGGTGTTCTTTCTAAAAGGCAGGTTCCACCAAAGGCTTCAGCGCGGAAAGGTGTCTAACTTGGTCCAAGTGGCTTAAAATCCCCGACTTCCATCGCCAGATCAGCGACTTTGGGCAGAACCATGACGGGCACCTGGGACCGCAGATGTACAAGGACCAAACGTGGCAATGGACAAGTGCCTATTGATGACTGGTTGGTGTTTGGAACATGAATGGATTTGTTTCCCATATATTGGATCTACTCCCAGAGGGACTATCTCCTGAGTATGGGATGAAATATTGGTTATATGTATGTATGTGTATATATATATATCTGGTTGGGGATATATTGGGAATTTAATCATCCCAACTGACGAACTCATATTTTTCAGAGGGGTAGGTCAACCACCAAGCAGATGATTTTCTCAGCTACGAACCTCCATTTACTGCGTAATTAGTTCAGGCATTTCCCAGCCAGCCACGTTTGATGAAACCGGAGGGGATGTGTTAACATGGGTGGTCAAAACTCGTTGGTACCCTGGTGATCTGACAAGAATCGCTGGTGAATGGATGCAAATGGATGTTCCGCACGAATCCCAATATATATATATATATACATACGATATCATACGATAGTAAATCAAAGGAGTTGAGTTGATCCATCCTCATACACCTCAATGCATTTACCCAGAACATGACCCAAATGAAAGTAGACGGAACATGTAGCAGGAGTACAGTGTTAGTGATGTTTCTTCTGGGCTGTTCCGGCGGTTTGATGGCTGAAATGCATCGCTTAATTTCTTGGTTTGACAGGTGGGATCTAAATGGCGTTAGCCTACGAGGATGGATCCCGCGGTACCCAAAAAAAGAGATGATCAGCTGATGGAATGGTTGCAGCCCAGAATCCCGATTGCAATGATATAGGCAATACTTCACACTTGATCGATCTATCCATCTATTTATCCGTCTGTCTATCTATCTATCTATCTATCTATCTATCTATCTATCTATCTATCATTATCTATCTATCTATCTATCTATCTATCTATCATTATCTATCTATCATTATCTATCTATCATTATCTATCTATCTATCTATCTATCTATCTAATAAATAGTGACAATATGTAATATAAATCTAATTATATACTATATATATATTATACACATATGTAGACATATCCCTGTATCCAAAATATACATATATATATATATATTATATATATATATCGTTATATACGTATACATATCCAGTATATATATAGACATGTGTATATATATATTATATACGTACATGAATCATTATATAAATCTTTGTGACTGCGTATCTGTATAATACGTGAACCAAGGAACTTCTCTGAGAAGGAAGTGGGGAAAGAGGCCATCTCCATCCGCTACAATGGCGCTTTTGAGCACCTTGGCATGGCCGCCAGCCGCCTGGAAAACGCACCATGAAACGTTGGGATTTAACGGATTTAACCATCAAAGATGTGGGATTTAAATGATTTAACCATGAAACATGGTGATCAAAAACAACACAAATTCTCTTATAGTCGGATGTATTGGGATTGTTTTTTTCCGCCCAACTTTCAATGTTCTGGTACAAAACTTCTCTGGTGTGATCCTTGAAAAAACGACCTGGAATGGTAGGGTAATCGACCTGACTTGAGCCTATGACAAAGGTGCATAATCCGGGTTTGTCTGAAAATTTTGAGGAAAAACACTATGTAAAAATTCCACACGCCCATTGTGCCTGGAGAATCTCACTTTGCAATTGCTGAGTCACTATATGGCTAGGAAATTTAGCAACAGAAACTTTTGTACCCCATTTATGGTGCGGGTTGGTGCGAACCATCTACTTTCAAGAAATTGACGGTCATCCAAGTGTACGTATACGGTATGTATATGTATTATGTATACCGTATGTGTTCATACATAATCATCCTGAAGTAGATAGAATATCAAACATATTTGCAACTGAGGATTTCTTGAAATACCCATATTCTATCTACTCCAGGAACCATATATTGAGGTTTCCCAAGTCATGTGGGTGCCACCCCCATCCAACTCAGACCATGACCGTCAGGGTGGGCTGCCCAGCGCGTGGCTTCTCCTTTCGCACGGGAGAGTGTAGCGACATTGGACAAGGCGCAAAATATCACTGTCCCTTGGCCTTGATAAATCCTTGGAGAAATACGTCCAACGAACATTTTTGGGATTTAAGCAACGAAAATAAAGGGATGTGATACATCGAAAAATGGGGATTGAATCCGCCAAAAAGTGGGATGATATTGTGATTATTCTGGGGGTATAACAATGAATGGGATCTATAATATACGGAAACATTGGGATTGTTCTTCGGGAATCAAACATGACTAGCTGGGAAATCCCCGAACTAAATTGAAGATTTATAGCTGGGAAAATCTTCGAATCGTTGCTGGTCGATTTTCCAGCAAGCCATGTTAAATCATTGCCCCTTGGCAAACACTAAGTTGATGGATTTTTCATATGAATCTGGGGAAATTATAGCGCCCCCCGCCATGACCCAGCCCCAGTTCGATGCGGGGAATTTTCCATATTGGTCTACTAATCTATTGGAAAGGGAGCTGCCAATCCATGGAATAGCTATACAAAGCAGTAGAACCTGTTCGCAACCAGCTTTTTGACGATGATCAATAAAATTGCTGCTGCATATGGATTTACAATGGTATGGATCTATACGGTTGAGTTTGCGGCCGAAAATTGCTGGACATATCCATTTTGTTCCAGGTCATTCACTCTCTCCGCATGGCTGCGAAGATATTTTCCGATACCATCGATTTCTGCTATTCAATGATATGATCTGAGTTTTCTCTTTTATCATGCGCCCATCGCCCCCAAGGTTGGTCCTCCAACCGTTTCGAGGCCGATGACTTGCCAGGGAAGGGGTCAATGGTTGGTCAATGGTATGGGATAAAATAGGTTGGTTAATGATGGCAGATTCATTGTCAATGGAGTATGAATGGAATATTAATGGAAGTATGAATGGAATATTAATGGAAATCAATCATTAATAAACTCTTTTCATGGAATATTGAATATATAATACCCTCCAGTCATCAAACGTGGCTAACTGGGAAAAAGTGGGAAATCCCCGAACTAATTGGAGCTTGCAATGCTGGGAAAATCATTGAACTAAATTATGGATTTTCTAGCTAGCCATGCTTCATGACCGCAGGGTACATGTCCTCTTTCGGAGATTTTGAACATTGCCTTTAGATTCTTTAGATGGTTGCTGAACATGAAAATCATGCCTCAGTTGTTGGGCAATGTGTAGACTGGACGTGTCCGGCTCCATCATATATGAGGCAGTTCCGAAGCCTTAAGGAGCCGCAAACGACCTTATGTGAAATGATGGTCCGCAGGGAGGAATCTCCCAACAATGACGGTAAATTAGTGGATCATCAGCATTGACCCAGAGAATATGGTAGATAGCAGAAACTGTCTACGGGAATAAACCCACAAACCATATCCAAGTTTGCCATTTGCAGAGGTTATGGATCATTCCAAGCATGTCCAAACATTTACAAACCATACCAACTAGGATTTACATTTTGCCATTGGTTTCAACGCAAAATTCTTACTCATCATTGCATGGTTTTGTCTGAAAATCGGGTACGCCCAAACTCCACTGGTTGACCGTCAATTTTCGCATTAAATGACCACAATTGAAGGCTTGGAGGTAACCCAATTTTCAGTCACCACCATTTAATCTTAAGTTGAATGTATGGTATATATATGTAATTATATGTATATATACACATACATACATATATATATACAACATACATATATATATATATACACATATATGTATACCTGTACATATATAATATACATATATATATATATATACATATATATACATATATATATACATATATATGTATGTATACCTGTACATATATAATATACATATATACATATATATATACGTATATATACATATATATACATATATATACATATATATGTATGTATACCTGTACATATATAATATACATATATACATATATATATATATACGTATATATACATATATATATACATATATATACATATATATATACATATATATATATATACGTACATACATACATACATACTTACAATATACATGTATATATATATACATTTCAAATCCCCTTGGGAATTTATTCTGTAAAATGGGCATGTCTCCAGATAGGAGCATTTTTTGTACAGATTTAACCTCTCATTTTTGGGGCTCGAGTGGGTTTCTCATTTTATAGAGACCTTGGGGGGGTCAGATGATGTTAACCTAGAGCCAGAAGGTCATGCCATTTCATGCCCATCCGGGTCATAGGTTCCCATTTTATGGTGGGTGAAGCTGTTAGTTTCAGCTTTCAATAGGCTTTCATCCAAAATGCCACAATGATTTGCCCCAAAATCGCGCATCCAAACAAGTGATCTCCATAAATCCCATGAGTTCCCGAAAAATGCTGTCCCCCTCCAAGCCTCCAAAAGCTTCAAGATATCCTAACTTGAAGCATATTCAACACAAGTTAGAACAGCTATGAACAGCCCAAATCAGCCCAAGACAGTCAGAGCATGTCAGGGTATGTTTGTGTGTTCTTTTGTTTGGCATTTTGGCGTTGTTCATTTCTTGTCCATAGTTTTCAATTTTGCAGAGGCACAATCTGGATCAATCTAGCAACAGCAACACATTCATTCAATAATCATCAGTATTCATCAACACTTCTCCTCTGGAAAACCCAAAAAGGCCCACTGCAAAATGGGAAAATATCGATGGAGACATCGGACCATGATCGTTGATCCAAAAATATCAATCACGGGGCCAGAACTGGGGCCGCCGAGAGATCGATTTTTGGCACCAGTCTCCCCAGAATTGATGCCCAAAATACCACAAAAACCAAAAAAACGTCCCACATCATACCACTATAAAATCAAAAAATATCAGACACCTCAAGTTTGTAGGGGCCCAGGGGTGGGTCCTAAAAGGTACCATTGTCCTTTATCTTGACCACCAAAATTACCAAAACAAACGGATCCTTCAACCAGGGCGACCAAGAACCCCACTTCTCATCACCGAAAAAAGGAAGTTCAGAAGATTTCAGAAGTCTGGGTTGGTCATGGACGGCCATGAATTCCCAATTTATTCCATGCCAACCCATGTTGTGGAATGTCATGGATAGCAAATGGATTGAAATAGAGTGAAATTGTATCAAAATCTATCAAACAGATGCAACTTGAAGCAAATTGATCATAATATCATATACGGTACATCATACAATAATCTTCAGTATTCATCAAACATTGATCTGGGAACCCCAAAAGGGTCCACTAGAAAATGGGAAATGATGGAACATGGGAATCTATGAGATTCCATGGAGGCGTTGAACTGAACCACTGCAAATCCAAACTATCAGCCAAATAGAAACACAATTGAAAAATATTGAACCATCAACCCTGTAGGTGCCAGAAGTGGGATTTATGAGATCTCCAAACATCCCACATCAGGTTAGGAGACTATGAAATGGGAACACATTGACCCTAGAAAATCAGGGTGTTCCAGAGTACATACATACATATATATATATTATTTATTTATTTATTGATTTATTTATTTATTTATTTATAATCTCTATAGAATGGGGACCCATGAAACCAAAAAAATCCTTGGTTTAAGGTGTGTTAAGGAAATCTGGACATATGCTAGTGTCACATGCCCCCATTCTATAGTTTGTCCTGGGGTCATGAATAAAATAAACGTAGGCTCGACGGTATCTCATGGGTTTCCATTCTATAGTCTTTGAAGGGTTGTGAGGCTAAGTGCTAATCTCTACAAACTTGATATTATTCTCATCTTATAGAGGTGTACCCTCCCTATGGGAGGTCATGGGTTCCCATTTTATAGAGGGCCCTGTTGGGGGGAGTTGTAGACCGCCGTTTTATATCTATACAATTGGGACCTATGACCCTCCCACTTAATCTACAAGAGGATCATATATATATACACACTTACACATCCCTATTATGTCCTCAGCTACCAATATGTAACGTATTTTTTGTTGGTTGAGTCCCGTTAAATCCCATATGTATATATATATAATGTAATGTAATGGAATGTAATGGAATGGAATGGAATGGAATGGAATGGAATGGAATGGAATGGAATGTATGTATGTAATTAATGTATGTATGTAATTAATGTATGTATGTAATTAATGTATGTATGTAATTAATGTATGTATGTAATAATATGTATGTAATTATGTATAATGTGTATGTGTGTATGTAATGTATGTATGTATGTATGTATGTAATGTATGTATGTAATGTACGTATGTATGTATGTATGTATGTATGTATGTATGTATGTATGTATGTGTATGTATGTAATGTGTGTATGTAATGTATGTATGTATGTATGTATGTAGTATGTATGTGTGTTGTGTGTGTAGTATGTGTATGTAATGTATGTGTAATGTATGTATGTAATGTATGTATGTAATGTATGTATGTAATGTATGTATGTAATGTATGTATGTAATGTATGTATGTAATGTATGTATGTAATGTATGTATGTAATGTATGTATGTAATGTATGTATGTAATGTATGTATGTAATGTATGTATGTTATGTTATGTTATGTTATGTTATGTTATGTTATGTATATATACACACCATGTTGGATGGCAACACATCCCATGATGTCCCATGGTTTGGCCACAACATGTTTGCAGTTTATACCACCATGAATTGTCCATGGATCCCCATGTTTCTAGTTATAGTATACATACTCAATTGGATGCCATTAATCTCCATATGGTTTGTTAATGCATTGTTAATGTGTGTTATATTTATAGATTTATAGATTTATAGATTTATATATCCAGAGATTTTCCCAGTTTTTCTTGGTTCGAGTGGTTCCTTTCTATGTTTTGATCATCGTTCGATGATTGTGGGGTTCCTTTTTAAAAGGCGGGCGAAGATCAACCCTGTGGCGCTGAAGATTCAGGGAGCCTGGGCGATGGATCTCCATGGTACATCGATTATCATGTGCTGCTATGGTATATAGTAGTAGCGGTGTTTCTCTGCCATGGATCATATGGATCTGCATGGTACCAAAATCCATGGCAGTTGGAAAAATGGAATTTCGTGGTTATCGCCATACTATTCCGGGTTGCTCCAGGCCACTGTTAAATGATCGCCACAAGAGTGGGAAGTTTGCCATTCCAAGTTACTTCCCAAACGTACAAAATGCGTGCTTCTGCGGGATGAACTCGCCCTGGCGAAGGGAGGAAGGTCTTCGATTGTAGCCCCAAAATGGTTGGAAATATTGGAACCAGAACATAGATATATATATATATATGTATATATATATATATCCGGGATGCCATTTCCACTACAAAATGCTATGGCCTAAGGCCACTATAGAAGCATTTGTTTAGTCAATTTTTAGGGAAAATTGAGACCTTGGGTCATTGCAGTTTGTAGCCCAGAGTGGTTTTATAAGGTTTTTTGCGAAAATAACCAATGTTGGAATCACATTTTGTAGCTGCCAATTTTGGCATCATTGGGGGACATTGGAAAAAATAAAATCATTTTGTAGCAGCCAATGGTTTCGTTGAAAACACATTTTGTAGAAGCTCATATGGATGCAATCATGAGTTTGCACATTTGTAAGGTATCATTTTGTAGCTTTTGGACGTTTTCTTGTTTGTTCAGCCCTTTTTTTGAAAATAAACCTGCGACGCCGCAGCTCTTTTTGCAAACCTTGTAAAATGGCATTCACCCCCCTTGAAGCAGCATCATTCTAGAGCAAATGTCCTGGTTTCTGGAGGACTTTTGTCATGCGCACTGCATTTTGTAGTAATATACGCTTGCACAAGCATTTTGTAGAACCTACTGCGTCCCCCCCAGATGAGCCCAAAAAAGTTCCAACAAATCCATGTTATTTAGAGACTGTCAGAAGGAAAATATGGCACGGATTTGGCTTCAAAACTTATCAATTGCAATTCAAGCTGTGCGCTTTGACCGTTTTTGTTGCCCCATAGCTCTGACGATTGCAGTAAAAAAAATCTGAGCCGCGCTTTTGTCGAACCTTTTTTTGCGATTACATGCGGTTACTATTTCTAATACAAATGTATCCCATTCTACTACGTTCCTGCTCTTTTTGTCCAATAGTCAGTTTTAACCCAAGTTCAAAGAATCCATGCTCAGAGTTCCTTTCAGCCACAAAGCACAGATTCGATGCGTGATTGGCATTTTGCAGGGGTGATTCTTGGAACCTCCCTTGAAGCAGCCTCATTCTAGAGCAAATGTCCTGGTTTCTGGATGACATTTGTCATGCGCACTGCGCACTGCATTTTGTAGTAACACACACGTGCACAAGCATTTTGTAGAACCTACTGCGTCCCCCCCAGATGAGCCCAAAAAAGTTCGCAACAGTGCTTTTTGTGTAGAGACTTGAAGAAAGGAAAAATATGGGACAGATTTGGTTTCAAAACCAACCTCAATTGAAATTCAAGTTGTGCACTTAGATCGTTTTTGTTGCCCCATAGCTCTGACAATCCTGGTAAAGAACCTCTTGAAAGATTAATTCTTAGAAACCGATTGAAATCCCAAGGTTGTATTTACTTGTATTCGGCTGATTTGGACTGCCAAGCCTTATTTGTTGAAAAAATGTATGTTTAAACTACATTTAGTTTATTTGTTTTTGAGCGGTTCTTATGATCTTCATCACCTGTGATTATTTTGAACCCGCTGCCAATACATAATCTGCAATTGAACCCGCTGCCACTACCTAACCGGTAATTGAACTCGCTGCCAGTGCGTAACCTATAATTATTATTAGCCCGCTGCCAGTGCAGAATCTTATCTAACAACTGCACGGGGTCAACACTTGATCCAATCAAATTCAATCAATGACAACTACAAAATGACAGCTCCCCCAAAAAAGCGTGTGCTACAGAATGTTTTGTGTGTGATTATGTTATGTCTTGTTGGGGGAAGAAGCATCAGACTATAAAATGTTTTGTCAATGAAATGGATTGGAGATATGCGAATTATAACGAATTATGATATCAGGAGAGAAACATTTTGTAGTGATCCGTTTGGGATATGATCCATAGTTGGTAATTGCATTTTGTAGGGTCTTTATTTGCTACCCAGGACTCCATTTTGTAGGATCTGACCCTGTGACCCGCTGGATTGTAGCTACAAAGTCCCTGCACAAGGTCTCCCCCCAAATGTCAACCCGGATATATATATATATATTATATGTGTATATATATATATATGTATATATATATATATGTATATATATATGTGTATATATATATGTATATATATATGATGCGGTAACACGCATCCATGAGATCCAGGCAAATTGCTTAAATCATGTTAAATCTGTTGGGGATCTCTGGGTAAACCTTGGATAGCTTAGGGCAACTTTGAATGATATAAACAGGCATATATTATATAACATATATGTATGTATAACCAACAAATTGCTCCCTTCGAGTGATCCCCACCAACCGACCGTCTATTTGGTATATATACATATATATATAGAGGTACACAGTATATTCTGACATTTGATTTGACATATATTCTGACGCATATACTGGCATTCCATTTGACATACATTCTGGCACTCCATCTGACACAAATTCCGACATTATGTTTGACATATTTGTTGATGCGTGATATTCTGGCATTCTATCTGACATTGTGCATGGCATTCTATCTGACATTCGATCTAATAACACTCTAACATCTTATTTGACATATACGCTGGCATTTTATCTGACACGTATTCTGACATTCTATCTATTCTACCTGGCGAGCAGAGGAGGATGACGAGGACGCAGGAAGGAAGTACCTAAGGAAGGGACGAAGGAAGGACGCGGCATGTCTTGTCAAAAACTAGAGACCCTCACCTAGCGCGAGGGAAATCTTTTTTTGAGCAGGATATCTGAGTTTGTTTGAAAACATGATACATGTATATACATGATTTATCATAATTTTCCCTTTTCCGATGAGTATAGCCAATTTTCAGATATGGGTTTGTCTAAAAATAGCGTATCCCAAAGTCCATTGGTTTATCATCCTTTGTCCTATATGGCCATTTGGGTGTACCCCCATGTTAGGAAACCTCCGTATATCCATCTAAGATTGGCACTGACTGGCCATTGTTTTGATTGCATGCTTTCTCACCAAGCCCACATCGACGCTGCCGACGCTTAGGAAATGTCTCTGTGTGGCTCCGCCACCAATTAACGGATCGGCTTATGGTGGGGAGTCAGGAGCATCGAGGTTTCGAAAGGACAGCTGGAGAAAACATGAGAAAACCAAGAGACATGCAGAACTATCCGCAAATTGACGAATTTAGTGAGAATCTGAAGGAACCCCTATTTGTATATCCATATCAACTGGTTTCCTTGAAACAAAGTGAACATGGGAACTTTTGCAGGATGGGATCAACATGTTTGAAACGTTGGCAATAGATTGACAGTCAGATTAGCAGCTCAGGTGACACCCGTCACCTCCCGTCACTCTCAGTGCCAGGTGAAAAGTGTATCCAACGATGGGGATCCCATGAACAAGGCGGACTGCTGGCCATGGGGAGCTCCCTGAAAAATCACTTCCTTACGAAGTTTGTTGTAGCTGCTCCAGGCCCCCTGAAGACTCACCATGCAACCCCTCAGTATCCATGTTTTCTATGTTTAATGACTCTTTTAATCTTGGAAACATACCTAAGGATGGAGGCGATGGCTCAAACATGTTGAGGCTTCAGATTTATGCATCAAGGGGTCCACAGTAGGTGGCACGTTTGACCAGGAGTCACCAAAGCACGCGTCAGAAGTTGGAAACTCAAGTCGGGACAGTTGGGAGAAAGAGATGAACTAGAATCAGGCCCTATGTCTCTAAGTTGCGGAGGGGATTTGTTCCTTCTCAGGAAGTATACATCTGGATCCATAGGGAGGTATGTTTATATGGATTTAAATTTAAACTGGTTTTTGAGTATCGTTTTGGAATGTTTTGGATCACTTTAATATAGTCTAATGCCATCCCCGGAGCAACCCTGGTCTGTCTAGCTGAAGGGCCATTTAAAGAGCAACGTGTCAGCGGCAGTTTATCAATCCGAGATCGCAGAGTATGGCAATGTTTTCCTTTGGAGGGTGTTTCTTTGAATGTATTTCCCACTTTTGCCATGTATATCCACCTACATGACTTGGCCTTTGTTGGGACGGATCAAACATGTTTGGTTAATCGTGCAGAGGAGCGTTTGGGTTTGTAAATCCAGACTCATGAAGAGTTTAAGATCTTTCAAACCTCCATATCCGTGTGTATTTATAGGAACCAACAGGGGGACAACAACATGGGGGGGTACCCCAAATCCAGGGGTTTAAAACCTCAGAACATTGCACACTTCCATTATTGGGCTAAATCCCACATGTTTGATCATGTTTGGCTATTTCAAGACAAATCTCTGGTTTGTCGTTTCAAACTGTGTTTCTTAATGTCTCACCCCGTTTCAAATGGGTATCGTCCTCAGGTCTTAAACTGTGACCATGGCCCATACTGCAGCCTTTGGCTCCGGATCTCTCGGGAATGTCTCGGGGATCTCTCGGGAATCTGCAGAATCCTCTCTGTTGTAAGGCCGCGCATCGGCAGGGAGAGGTATGGTGGTTTAAGGGGTTACAACTAAAATATATTCAACTGACATATGTATATTGTGTATATGTACATATATCTATATATATAATTATATATACATACAGTAATACATCTTATTTGTCAATGTATATGATGTACGACTTATCATGATTTATCATGATTTATCTATCTATCCATCAATCAAACTATCTATCTAGCTATCCAGCCATCTATGTACTACTATCTATCTATATGTATATATCAATGTATATATATATATATATACATTTGTATAATATATATATAATTAAGTATATATATACAGATCTATTTATATTTATTTGTATCTGTTTATATCTATTTATTGTTATATATATTTTTTTTATATCTAGTTGTATCTATTTATACCTCTTTATAACTATGTACATCTATTTATATCAATCATATATATATATATCAATCTATTTACATATCTATTTATCTAATCTATCTATCTATCTATCTATCTAATCTAATCTATCTAATCTATCTCTCTATCTATCTATCTATCTATCCATCTATCTATCCATCCATCTATCTATCTATCTAAATCTAAATCTAAATCTATCTGTTTGTCTGTCTCTCTGTCTATCTATCTATCTGTCTGTCTGTCTGTCTATCTGTCTGTCTGTCTATCTATCTATCTATCTATCGATCGATCTATCTATCTATCTATCTATCTATCTATCTATCTATCTATCATTATATATATTCTATCTATTCTATCTATTCTATCTATTCTATCTATTCTATCTATTCTATCTGTTCTATCTGTTCTATCTATTCTATCTATTCTATCTATTCTATCTATTCTATCTATTCTATCTATTCTATCTATTCTATCTATTCTATCTATTCTATCTATTCTATCTATTCTATATATTCTATCTATTCTATCTATTCTATCTATTTCTATCATTTCTATCTATTCTATCTATTCTATCTATTCTATCTATTATATATATTAGATCTATTCTATCTATTCCATCTATTCCATCTATCCACTATTCCATTATTCCATCTATTCATCTTATTCAATCTATTCAATCTATTCCATCTATTCCATCTATTCCATACTATTCCATCTATTCATCATTCCATCTATTAATCTATCCATCTATTCATCTATTCATCTATTCCATCTATTCCCTCTATTCCACTAGTCCATTAGTCCAATCTATTACATATATTCTATCTATTCTATCTATTCTATCTACTCTATCTATTCTATCTATTCTATCTATTCTATTCGTTCTATTCTATCTATTCTATCTATTCTTTCTATTCTATCTATTCTATCTATTCTATCTACTCTATCTATTCTATCTATTCTATCTATTCTATTCGTTCTATTCTATCTATTCTATCTATTCTTTCTATTCTATCTATTCTATCTATTCTATCTACTCTATCTATTCTATCTATTCTATCTATTCTATTCGTTCTATTCTATCTATTCTATCTATTCTATCTATTCTATCTATTCTATCTATTCTATCTCTATCTATCTATCTAACTATTCTATCTATATCTTTCTACTCTATCTCTCTATCTATTCTATCTATTCTATCTATTCTATCTATTCTATCTATTCTATCTATCTATCTATCTATCTATCTATTCTATTCTATCTAGCTATTTCTATCTATTTTCTCTATCTATTCTATCTATCTCTATCTATCTATTCTATCTATTATCTATCTATTCTATCTATTCTATCTGTCTATTCTATCTATCTATCTATCTATCTAATCTATCTATCTATCTATTCTATCTATTCTATCTATTCTATCTATCTATCTATTCTATCTATTCTATCTATTCTATCTATTCTATCTATTCTATCTATTCTATCTATCTATCTATCTATCTAATCTATCTATCTATCTATCTATCTATCTATCTACATCTATCTATTCTAAACTATCTACTCGAATCTACGTACTCTTTTCTATCTACTCCAATCTATCTACTCTCATCTATCTGCTCTCATCTATCTACTCTAATCTATCTACTCTAATCTATCTGCTCTCATCTATCTGCTCTCATCTATCTACTCTAATCTATCTACTCCAATCTATCTGCTCTCATCTATGTGCTCTTATCTATCTACTCCAATCTGTCTACTCTATTCTATCTACTCTAATCTATCTACTCTAATCTATCCACTCTATTTTTCTATTATCTATCTACTCTAATCTGTCTACTCTAATCTATATACTCTAACCTATCTACTCTAAGGTATCTACTCTATTCTATCTACTCTAATCTATCTAATCTAACTTATCTACTCTAATCTATCTACCTGTCTATTGATCTATCTATCAAACCTAATCTATCTACCTGTCTATCTATCTATCTATTCTAATCTATCTATCGATCTGTCTATCTACCTATCTAATCTAATCTAATCTAATCTAATCTAATTCTTAATCTAATTCTTAATCTAATTCTTAATCTAATTCTTAATCTAATTCTTAATCTAATCTAATCTAATCTAATCTAATCTAATCTATCTAGTCTAATCTCATTTAATCTAACCTAACCAAACCTTATCTAATCTAATCTAACCTAATCTAACCTATCTATCGATCTATCTAGCCAATCTAATCTGTCTACTGTATCTATTGATTTTTTCAAATCTATCCACTCTATGTAATATATCTACTCTGTCTAATCTATCTCCTCTATCAAATCCTATCTACTCAAATCTATCTGCTCTGATCTATCTACTCTAATCTATCTATTCTTATCTATCTACTCTAATCTATCTACTCTAATCTACTCTAACTAATCTATCTATCTATCGATCGATCTATCGATCGATCTATCGATCTATCTAATCAAATCTAATAAAGTCAAATCAAATCAAATCAATATAATCTATATACTCTATGTAATATTTCTACTCTTTTTACTCTATCTACTCCATCTACTCTTATCTACTCTATCTACCCCATCTACTCTTATCTACTCTATCTACCCCATCTACACTTATCTACTCTTATCTACTCTATATCTACTCCATCTACTCTTATCTACTCTATCTACCCCATCTACACTTATCTACTCTTATCTACTCTATATCTACTCTATCTACTCAATTAAATCTAATCTAATCTAGTCTAATCTATCTAATCTAATCTATATAATCTAATCTTATCTCATCTCATCTGTCTATCTATAGGTCTTAAATGGGCTTTGCACGTCGTAAGGGCTATGTTCCTGCGCGTCGCAAGCACGTCGTAACGTCGTAGGTTATGGAGGAGACCGAGATGCCGGAGCGGGTGGAGGCGACATCCCAACTGACTTTCACTCCCTCCATGATTTTTCAGAGGCGTAGGTCAACCACCAACCAGATATTTATATGGCTATCCCAATATGTATACATACATATATATATATATATATGGAAACAGGAAGTTCTACTATTTTGTATTTATGGGTATCCTGGGTTGTCACAATTGGGCAGCCCAATATAATGACAACTTGTGGTCCCTTCTGGGCCTTAAATTCTGACCCATGTGAATTTCTCTACAAAAAGGGATACCGAAAAAACCCTGGATGGGCCCATGATTTTGTATTAAAGTTACCATGGGAAACTCCGTACACATTTTCAGATAGTCATTTGCGCAGAATTGATGTGGAATTTGGTTGCCCCTTTTTGTTGCAAGTTTGAGGGTGCGGCCATCTTGATACAACTTTGATTTTATTTTTGGACCGGTGGCAAGGACAGCTGCGGCACCAAAACAACACTCGGGCTTTACATCAGAATGTCATGACGTTGTTATCTCCATCTATTTTTTGAACTTCCATAGAAGCACCTTTTGTTGTCCCAGATAGGCAGGGCCACGAATTGATTGGGAAGCTTTGTGTTTGACTCCGTGTGGCGTTGGCCAATTGTCGCTTTTGCCCATTATTTTGTACCATGTTCAAAGGCTGAACCTCGGGTCTGCTCTGAGAATCTCAGTTGACCCCAGGCCTGCTTAAAGCCATGAAATTTCTGAAATGCAATTGAACACTCCTACAGTCCACAAAAAGAGGAGAGGCAATAGGGAAGGATAGGAATGTGGGCACCCAAGGTTGCTGAGGAAACCTGGAAAGCAAAACCCGTCAACGATATGTTGGTGACCTATGGTGACCCCTTTTTGTAGTGTCTCCGTTGGGGGCCATCCTGTGGAGCCTCGGGCCTTCGCCCAAACAAATTGCATTGGTTGAGCCAAGTCTGAGTTGTCGGCCCCAGCTTGCTTATATAAATTGACGAAATACATCGGAACGGTTCCTGCTCAACGCGCGCTGTTACAAACAGTGCTTTGCTGTTTGCATGTGTTGTATTAGCTTGCCGCTCTGGAAAGCTGTCCATGTAGCTTCGGGTTGTCAAGCAATGGAAAGAAAATTCAATGTCACAGCGATGCTTGTGTGTTAGCAGTGCACAAAGAACCAGTGCCAAAAACAATCACAAAGTTACACTGTGCTAGATAGGTGCCAGAAAGATTTGTTCATATTTTTAAGATGGTCAAACGCACGGAGACCGGAGGTGAATATGTCGATATTATAGTATTTAAAATCTTCATTATTTTTTTAATATTATAATGATAGCATTTGACCAATATATTGATTTATTTTGCTTATGAATTACGAAGAAAAAATATTATTATTGGAATTTAAATATTCGGAAATTATTCCCTTTTAGATTTTATAAATATGTTATTTTGCCTTAAAAAGTTGTCTAACGTTATCTCGGTGACCTTGATTTTATAGATATTAGTTGTTTTTGGTTGGTTGTTATAATTTTTAATTTTAGAAATAATTAATAATTAATTATGGTGATATGACTGACTTTTTGATTTTTTAAAGATGTTATATGGGAAGGAAAATTGGTAATTACCGTTCGACGAACAAATGCAGCAGATTGGTGACAGACAACCAGAGAGGTTTGCATTTGTTTTGTGACATTGTTTTTGCCGTAAAAGCACGCTTATCTTATCTTATGTTTGCTTTTTATGTTATGCTGAACTTTGTCGCCACTTTCTATCGAAAAATAATTTTCACTGTAGGTTGCCAAACATGTGTTGTGGGTACACTCATTTTGTAAGGGCACTGATTGCAGGTACACAATTCCTGTAGGCACTTGAACGTGGTAGGCACCACGAATTGTATGGGAAATGATGTTCCAACAGGCCACCAGGCCAACAGGGGCCTCGAAACTTTTGGGTGCGCGGATAACAGACCAACGCCTCTACGGGCTGTAGAAAGGTCCAGTCTCGGTGTGCACGCTTGGTGTCATCTCAAGCTAAGTTGTGGTTTCACAACTCTGGTCGTTAAGAATAGTTTGCCCTTTGGCAATCTAAATTGGCAATGTATAATACAATCCTCATTTTTAAGTACATAGTTAGGTGATGTTCCATGGCTAGGTTCCATCAAAATCAAAAGACATCAGACATCAGCTAGATTAAATCATGTCTGCAGTGCTGAAGATTCTGCAATTTTTTCTGGGGTCAAATTGTTGAGTAAACAGATATTTTGGTCACATTTTGGTGCATGCAATCTCCAAAGTCTCCAGATATTCATAGATATCCAGTATTTTTCTTGGGATATTTTGTTCGTCACACAGAAACACCGAAAGAACATGAAAGAACTGCATCCAAAAGAGTTTGCCCCACCAATTCCAAGTGGGTTTCTAAAATTCATGTAATATGACATTCTATTTCATCCATGCAACTGAAGATACCTAGGGTATATGCAAGAATGTCATAGATTATCATAGTATATCCACCATAAGTATCCATAAGTTATGAACAAACTTGCCCATCTTTGTGATCTTTGTGGCCCCACATTGTGGCCTCCTCATTGAAGCCGAACCACAGGCACTGCTTCAAAACACCTTGGCGCACATCACGTCACTGGCCACCAGTGAAGGGAAAACGTCAAAGTCCCTGAGGTTTGAAGCAGTCTTATGAGGGTGAATTCAGGTACCTTGGGATGGATCAACATTTTGTGAGTATCCTTAAGTCCGCTGGTTTGCGGCTAAAATTGATTGGAATCTTGGTGCCATGAGGCTAGATTGTTGATCCAGACCAACCTACATCGGAGGTTGCGAGCCTCTTAAAGCTTAGGGTGCCCAAGTGTCAGATGCCTTAATGGAATCTCCCAAGGGTGGCTTTGAATGGGCCAAGAGACAAGAGACTTTCACCAAAGCTCAACCTGGCTGGTGATTTGAAGGCATGTCTGGTACAATTGGGGGGGATTCTGGGATTCTAAACCTACAAAGTGTGCCCCCCTTTTCTCGCTCTTCTTTTTCACCCATTCAACTTTGGGGAAATCCGCCACAAATCCAAGTGCTAGTTATAGACATTTATTTATAGACTATCTTGGGGGCACCAGATGAGGAATCTTGGCAAATTTGAAGCATTTTGAACCCGACTCAGCAAGCAGAGCCACATCCCCACGTTGATTTTGAAGTGACCCGACCCCAGCTGCAGCTCATCATGAGCTGGATCTATTCCAACGCCCGATGTCCTCAAAACCTAGTCTTTAAATGTCTTTAAGCTGTTTAAGTACCCAACACTTGAGGTTTTTTTTTGGGGGGGTGCGATTTGGGCGATATGTGTGTTTCCTAGCTAGATGTATTCCTGTAGGCTGATGGTGATATCCCGTCTTTTTTGTTGGTATATTCTATCCAGTGCCGGTTTGTTTTTTGAAATGGTCTTAAATGGTCTTCCGCATGTGCCAAACAAGCACCATTTCTACTGTTTCCTCCCCACTGCAGCCGAATTACACCTTACTTGTTTTTTGTTGTTTGTTTCATTGTTTTAAATAGTTTTGTTTGATTTACATAGCTTCCTAAAATGGGAGTACCCCAAAATCATCCAAAATTGATCATTTGAGTATGGAAGTTTTGGGGACCCCCCATTTCAAGCACCCTCGATTTATATACGTATTTTGATAAATAGATAAATAGATAGATAGATAGATATAGATATAGATATAGAGATAGATATAGAGATAGATATAGATATGGAGATAGAGAGATAGAGAGATAGAGAGATAGAGAGATAGAGAGGTAGAGAGATAGATAGAGATAGATAGAGATAGATAGAGATAGACAGAGATAGATAGAGAGATAGATAGAGAGATAGATAGAGAGATATAGAGATAGATATAGAGATAGATAGAGAGATAGATAGAGAGATAGATAGATAGATAGATAGAGAGATAGATAGAGAGATAGATAGATAGATAGATAGAGAGATAGAGAGATAGAGAGATAGAGAGATAGAGAGATAGATGGAGAGATAGATGGAGAGATAGATGGAGAGATAGATAGAGATAGATAGAGATAGATAGAGAGATAGATAGAGAGATAGATAGAGAGATAGATATAGAGATAGATAGAGAGATAGATAGAGAGATAGGTAGAGAGATAGATAGGGATAGATAGAGAGATAGATAGAGAGATAGATAGAGAGATAGATAGAGAGATAGATAGAGAGATAGATAAAGAGATAGATAAAGAGATATAAAGAGATAGATAGAGATAGATGATGATAGATAATGATAGATATTGATAGATAATGTTTGATAGATAATGATTGATAGATAATGATTGATAGATAATGATTGATAGATACTGATTGATAGATAATGATTGATAGATAATGATTGATAGACAATGATTGATAGATAATGATTGATAGATAATGATTGATAGATAATGATTGATAGATAATGATTGATAGATACTGATTGATAGATAATGATTGATAGATAGATAGTGATAGATAAATAGATTAGATTAGATTAGATTAATTGAAATGAGATAGATAGATAGATAGATAGATAGGGTGGATAGATAGATAGATATATAGATTAGATTAGACTAGATTAGATTAGATTTGATTAGATAGATAGATAGATAGACAGGTAGACACATAGATAGACAGATAGACATATAGATAAACAGATAGGTAAACCGCTAGATAGACAGACAGACAGACAGACAGACAGATAGATAGATAGATAGGCAGGCAGACAGACAGACAGATAGACACATAGACACATAGACACATAGACACATAGACACATACACACATACACACATAGACACATAGACACATAGACACATAGACACATACATAGACACATAGACAGATAGACAGATAGACAGATAGATATGGAGATATAGATATAGATATTGATATAGATATAGATATAGATATAGAGATAGATATAGATATGGAGATAGAGATAGATAGATAGATAGATAAATAGATAGGTAGGTAGGTAGGTAGAGGATAGATAGAGAGAGATAGATATAGATATAGATACATGCTATTTATTTGAACCATTTTCACAGACCTTCTTACCAAAGATTAGGATGTATCCAAGTGGTTGAAATCACCACAACCACCTGACGCACCTAGGCAGATGGGCTGTTCCAAAGAAACGCGCCGGCGTATGAAGCAACGACTGCACCGAAGGCTGGATCTATTGGTGAAAGGCGCGGCTGCACAACTGGACGCATGGAGGACTTGCCTTAACAGGTGGGGTATAGCCCCTTTTTTGTGGCCATTTTAATAGGGAAGATGATGATTAAATGATTACGATTGATTATGTAACCACTGGATTTCAGGGGGTAGCCTATGTTCAGATTGTTAGACAAGGTTTGGTTTCTTAAATACAGATACTATATAATTACTATATTAATTATATGGCTATGGAATAATACCTCGCAATATCTCGCAATACGATTTGAGGGAGATCTTACGTTCATTTCAAAACCAACTATTTTGATGTTGACCAGGGGTACAGGGTTTCGACCTGCAGAAAGCATTCCACATTTTGATGTCACATGTCATGTCATCCATTTTCCAATTGGTATTTTGCATTTACATTCAATTGCAGCATGTCCAGCTGCACCATCAGGTTTAGGTCGCTTGCATAGCTGCCTTTTCTCAGATCAAACCAATCGCTGTCCCAACGGAAAGGAGCCGACGTGCAACTGCGAGAGGTGCAACTGAGAGAGGAAACGCAAAGGGAACAGTTTGAAAGGGCCTGCAAGTTTGCAGGTTATGAGCCCAACACTCGGCCTGAAAAACTAAGACATGGAAGTCAGAAGACGAAAGGCAACAGAGAAGGAACTAGAGCAAGGGTTGAGAGAGATGAGAAAAGCACAGGAACGACTAGAAAGAGAAGAGAAAGAAAATGAAGAGCTGCCCTTGGAAGATGGAAAAGTAGAAGGTCAGGTAGAGGGTGAAGAGAGGCTAGAGATAGAGGATGACCCAAAAAGACTCTTAGAAGGACAAGGAGAATCTGAGGGTAAGTCCACTCTTAAGCCGCCGAAGTCATCCCCAGCCAAGCCAGGAGCGGCAGCGTCTGTAGGTTCAGCCGTCTCCAGGACCTCTGGCCAACGTCGTGATGAACCGCCAAAGGCTCTGGAAGATGACAGTAGAAGTAAGGTGGAAGAAAACAGGACTCCACCGTCAGCGACTGCCGGGGAAAGGGTAGGGCCAGGGCTTCAAAGTGTTGTCCATGCGCCACAAGAAGCAGTCAGACGGAGATCATGCAGACTCCACTTTTTTCTGAGGAACAACTGAGGCAGATGGCAATGATTCATGCTCAGGCACCATGGTTGTACCCTGAGCGACAAACACGGAGTTTCTTTCCGCCAGTCAGAAGGCCATCATTTTTGGAGAATGAAGAGACAAGGCTGGCCAATGAATCAGGTGAGATGTCTGCCATGCGTGCACACATGAGGGATTTGATTAGTCAGAATGAGGAGTTGACTAGAAGGTTGCAGTTGTTGGAAACCACCATGCAAACCAAAGAAATCACTCCTGAACATGAGTTGTCATTTTCCACTCCGAATGGAAGCACTGCGCATGAAGAACCAAAGGAGGCTGAAAGACACCCACAGTTTGCACAGGAGGCTGAAAGACCCCCAAAGTTTGGAAAGGAGGCTGAAAGACCCCCAGAAGGTTATGGTTCTCAGTCACAAGATCCACAGTCAGGCACACCAGGGTTTGCGGAGAAGTCGTTGGAGTGCATGATCGTCATGATGGAAACTATGAAAGAAATGCAGAAAAGATTTCAAGATGAGAAGGAGGAGGGAGGTATGGTGAAAGGTGTCGAGATAGTCCGCACTGGTCCAATGGAACTTCCTTCACTTCCACTTTGGAATGCGACTCAGTCACCATTGCAATTGAGTGACTGGCTTCTTTTGATCGAAACCATTGTTGCTGACCTCTCTGCAAGCGCCGATGTTTGGTGGAAGACAGTAGTTCAAGAATCTGAAGTTTGGTATCAGGCTCACATGCCGCTGTCCCCCTTGGAACGTTTGCAACATGGTCATGAGGTTCCTTTGGCTTTGAACCAGACACGTTGGCAGCGATTAGAAAGAAGAGTGTCAACAATGATGCTGCAGGCTGTTCCTGATCAAATCAGGGAAGAATTGGTTTCAAGCCGAAGGATGTCTGTTTTTGCGATCGTCACCCACCTTTACGTAGCTTACTGCCCTGGAGGGATTTCAGAGAAGCAGAACCCCTTGAAGAGCCTTGAGGACCCACCAGAGATTTCGACTCTTGGTGAATCTCCTGCAGCACTACGAAAATGGCTGCGCTGGAGACAACGCGCAACTGAAATCGGCGCAACCACACCAGACCCAACTTTGCTGGTGAGAGGCCTGGTTCGAATGACAAAGCGGGTGCTGGAGTCAAATCGCGAACTACAGTTCATACTGTCTTTAGCACGACATGCTCTTGGAATGGATACGGTGCCGACCCTGGACAGCGTGACCAAGTTCGCGACGCACTTGCTCTCGGAATGCGAGCAACTCTCTCAGACTGAGAAAAAGAACCCGGCTCCAGCTACCAAAAATGAGGTCAAGGTGAAGTCCCTGGACTATGACGAGGAGGAGTCAAAAGGGAAGGGGAAAAGTAAAGAAAGAAGTTTTGAGGATGAGAAGGGTGAACGCCGAAGGAAGTGCAAGTTCTACTTGACAACTGAGGGATGTCGAAAAGGAAAAGAATGTCGATATTCTCATGCAGAACGTGATGGAAAGCGAAGGTGTTACACTTGTGGTTCAACGGAGCACATGGCGCCAGATTGCCCTAGAAAGCCGTCCACTGAAGGATCACCACCAAAGCAGAAGACTGCGAAGGCTGAGGGAGATCAAGTTCCAGGAGGAGCCAAGGGATCCGAAGATCAAGGAGGAGAGGCTGAGACTACGAAGGGCTTAATCGAAGAAGCCAACAAGATGTTGCGCTCGTTGACCTCTTCCTCTGCTGCTGGATCTAGTGCTTCGTCCACATCAGAAAAAGAAGAAGATAGCAGGAGCGAGGTTCTTTCACGTCTTCAAGCTCAGCTGAACTCTTTGAAAACCTTCAAGCTTGGCCGCATTACGAATGGAATGTCAAAAGGTTTGATTGATAGTGGTGCGACCCATCCTCTTCGACCAACCAAAACTTTTGAGGACGACACCAACATGAAGGAGGTTGAGGTCTCTTTGGCGGATGGAGGAAGTGTGCGCCTGCATATGACTGCCGGTGGTTCAATGGTCACGGCAGAATCCGATGTGGAGCCCATAGTTCCATGGGCATGTTGATTGACGTTCTGGGCTGCGAAGTGGCTTGGAAAAAGGGTAGTCTTCAAGTCCTACATCCATGTCAAGGTCTTCTCCCAGTTGAAGATTGCGGAGGTTGCCCGCAAATTTAGCGAAAGCTGGCACTGGATCTGATACAAGAGATGGAAGAAGCTCGATGTGGAGTGCAAGCCAAGAGGTTGGACTTTGAGGAGGAGGTGCAATGGATGAACAGGCTTGTTGAGGTCCATCCAGTTTTGTCAAAGCTCCCTGACTGGCTCAAAGGTCGTCTGGTGGTGGATCCTGGAGATTGGTCGTCAATCCCCCTCAATCGAAGGCGCAGAAGGATGCTGAGGGAAGAGGGTTTTGCAGTTCACTTGTACTCAGGTGAGGAAGGTAGTTTCACTCTGGGGCGATCTATGAAAAGTCAAGGAGGACCTCACGAGAAGCTGGTCGAACTAGACAAGAAGCAGGGAACAGAACATGACCTGCTGAAGGATGGAGGCCCCTATGCTGGACTTCTTCGAGCAGCAGTCGAAGGAAAGCTCTTGGCGGTTGTTGGTGGGCCAAATTGTCGAACGAGAAGCCTGCTGAGACATCGTCCTATAGAAGGGCAACCTGATGCACCCCGCCCTGTGAGAAGCTGGAAAGGCGGAGAATTTGGTGCGTCTTGGATCACCCCAAAGGAGGAGGCTATGGTATGAGAAGATAATGTTTTGTTTTGGAGAATGGTTTTCCTATACATGGTTGCTGAGTACACCAGGCGAGCACAACTGAAGCCTGAACCAGTTCACTTTGCACTGGAGCAGCCGGCGTCTCCAAGGCCATACCAACCAGAAGTCGTCTCCTTTTGGGACACAAGCGAGTGGCAGGGCATCCAGAAGGAGTTCAACCTACGAGAAGTCACCTTCAACCAAGGGAGTCTTGGAGGCCTAGCCATGAAGCCAACGACCTTGGGAACGACGTTTGACTTGTGCATGGATGATTTTTCCATGCCATCCCAGCAGCCAGAGCGAAACGTATCAAGTTCCAAACAACTGGAAAGATGGGCACCTGGCCTGATGAATGCGGTTAGTTCTTCACTCATCAAGGATGTCTTCAAGCAGCCAGTGAAGCTGAAAACTTTGTCATGGGAGGAACATGTGAAGTTTGGGCATGTGCCATATCGAAAAGATTGCCCGACATGTCAACAGTCCTCTCAGCATATTGCCCCTCACAGAAAAGATCGATGCCCACAAGCTGGAGTTTTGGCTTTGGACACTTGTGGACCTCTTCTTCCAGCAAGTGACCTTGGCAGTTGGAAGTGTAGATATTTCCTTGCTGGATCATACACGTTCATGGTTCCGAAAGGCACCCAAAATATGCTCTCTCTTCCTGAAGAACCTGATGAGGAGTTGAATGAGACTCCAGCACTAGAGCAACGTGCTGATGAGCCTGGTGGTGATGAGCGGGACGCTGCTGAGGATTTGCAGCGTGCCGCACGGTTCCCACCCGCAGGTGAGGCGGCGGTTGAGATATTTCCTCCCGACCAGCCCCTGATTAACGATCCTGGCGGTGATGAGCGGGACGCTGCTGGGGAGTTGCAGCGTGCCGCACGGTTCCCACCTGCAGGTGAGGCGGCGGTCGAGATGTCTCCTCCCGCCCAGCCCCTGCCTGAGGATCAAGAGGTTGAGGAAGAAGAAAAGAAGGAAGAAGAAATGGAAATGAGGGTGTTCAAATTAGCCCTACCAATGAGGTCAAAGAAATCAAAGGAGGTCACAAGAACAGCCATGGAAATGATCCTGAAGTTGAGGATTGACGGCTATCATGTGAATCGAATTCACAGCGATAGAGGCCATGAATCTTTGGGCTCGTTTGAGTCGTGGATGAAAACTCGTGGAATCATCCTGACCCAAACCTCAGGAGATGATCCGCGAGCCACTGGAAGAGCAGAGGCTGTCAAGAATCAAGCGAGGAGAGTTTTGATGCATGCGAAGGTTGGGTCTGAATGGTGGCCATGGGCTTTGAGGTATCTGAATGAAGTGTTCAGGTGCCAAAGACTTGATCTACAGCCTGACTTCCCAAACTTCTTGCAGGATGTCTTGGTCAGAAGGAGGAGATGGAGAAGAGAAGCATTTGAGCCGACAGTCGAGACTGCCAAATATCTTGGCCCTTCGAAGGAAGAAGGAGGGCACTGGATTCAGGTTGAAGAGCGACGAGGTGCGTCATGAAGAAAGCACAAGAAAGACCAGATGAGAGTGTCTGGTTAGCGGTAGAAAGGGAAGTGGCCGATGCCTTGACAAAGAGGAGGAGGCTTAGAGAAAAAACGACAGTTCGTCGTTTGAAGATGAACGACGAAGAAAGCTCAGAAAATGAGGAGAAAAAGCTGGTGAAGTTCAGGAGAGAGTTCACAAAGGTTGTAGAAGAGGAGATGCAACACATGCTGACTAATGATGCTGAACTTGCCACAGAGGAGATTGAGATCCTCGCTCAGCTGAAGAAAGCAGTGGATGCTGGAGAAGCTAGAGAGGATGATGAAGTTCTTCAAACAAAGATCATCTCCCCACAGGAGGTATCCCGAAAGTGTAGCGAATGGCTTGAGGCAGTGGATGCTGAGGTGTCTTCACTGCTGGAAGAAAAAGAAGCCATGGAGGAAGTCAGCGGAAAGAAGCTGGAAGAGATCTTGAAAGGAGCAGAACAGATGGGAGTCACTGTTGAATTCTTGCCGTCAAAGCTCGTCTTCACCAAAAAGCCAGGAAAGAAAGGAGGAAGGCCAAAGGTGAGGTGGGTCATCTGCGGGAACTTTGAACAGGTGAAAGATGGTGAGTCCACTTACTCCAGCGGCGCAGATGCCGCAGCTCTGAGACTCCTTTTGGTCACAGCCTCTCGAATGCAGTGGACCGCTGGCACCGTTGATGTGAAGACAGCATTTCTGAATGCCGTCATGGACCAAAGGGGCCAACAGACCCTTATCTTGGTCAAGCCTCCCTCGCTCTTCATTGAAAAGGGGTACATGAAGGTTGGCACCTACTACCTCCCCAAGAAAGCGGTCTACGGCCTGAGGCGCCCTCCAAAGCTTTGGGGAGAATGCAGAGATGAAGGTCTTGAGTTCATGGAGGTAGAAGTTGAGGAAAGCCCTGGTCAAAAGATCTTGCTGGAACTGACTCCCTTAGAAGCGGAGCCCAACCTTTGGAAGATTCAAGAGAAAAGATAAGAAAAAGATGAGGATGAAGGTCTTGCTCCGCTACCACCGAAAGGATTGCTGATGACCTATGTCGATGATCTTTTGGTGGCTGGAAGTTCAACGGTGGTTCAAGCAGTTATGAAAAAAGTACGAGCCACCTGGACCACTTCTGAGCCAGATCGAGTCACAGAAGTTCCCATCAAGTGTTTGGGAGTTGAGATCTCAAAGGCCTACGACCAAGTGAAAGGTCGAGACATCTGGTACATGAGTCAAAGCTCATACACCAAGGATCTTCTAGCTCAAGGAGGTCAAGAAGTTCAAGAAAGAAAAAAACCAATCACCCGAGATCAGAGCCAGCTTCCAGAGGAAGAAAGCGATGTCACCCCAGAACTCATCAAAGCAGCTCAAAAAGCTACCGGTGAGATGCTATGGTTGGTGACTCGAACGCGCATTGACCTCATGTACGCGGTGTCCAAAATGGGATCTTGCGTCACACGATCCCCCCGAAAAGTTTTGCAGATCTATGAGCAGGTCAAGGGCTATCTGAAGAAGACTGTCAACCATGGTCTTTGTTTTGACGGAGCAGCCCCAGAAGTGATGATGATTGAAGCCATGGCAGATGCCAGCTTTGCACCAGAAGGTGATGTAAGTCATGGGGCTTTCATCATCGAAGTTGGCCACTGCCCAGTTTTTTGGCGAAGTGGACGCCAAAGTTTTGTGACATTGTCAACTGCTGAGGCTGAGATGGTAGAAGTCATCGAGAGTATGGTTGCAGGTGAGACCATCGGTGCTATTGCCGATGAGTTGTTCGGAAGCCTTCCTCGCAAGAGCTGGACCGACTCACAGTCGGCTCTTGCCATCTTAACCACAGATGGCGGATCCTGGCGAACCAGGCATCTTCGGCTTCGAGCAGCTGCAGCACGTCACTCGATCATTCAGGGCATGTGGTCGATTCAGCACATGTCCGGTATCAAAATGACCGCAGACATTGGGACCAAGCCGCTTGCCTCAGAGCGTCTCCAGCAGCTGAAACAGGAGATGCATATGGTGGATGTCCCACAGTCTGAAGTCCAGAAAGAACCACAAAAGGAGGAGGAGAAAGAAGCGAAAAAGATGATCCACTCTGGATCAAACGAAGAAGCCCAAAAGGCAGCCTCTGTTGAGGCTACTGACCATGGCTGCAGTTTTGTCCGTTGCTCGAGGAGAAAAGGAAGAAGAAGGTGAAGAGATGTTTTCAGAATTCAAAGAGATGATGGTCATTTTTTCGATGATCATCGTCCTTCTCACTCTACTGGTGCAGTGTCTTTGGAAGGAAGGAGTAGAGAGGTGGGCACGTCTGCGAAGTCACTCGCGCTCAGCAGCTCGAAGTCTCCCCATTGACGCTGAGAAGGTAGACAGAAAACGAAAAGAAAAGGATGAAAAAGGCGATGAGGCCGAGGCCCCTGCACAAGGAAGTCAGGGACCCTTGCGGCTCTCGCCCGTGGGCATGGCACCGGTTGAGCAGAGAGCTCCCGCGCAGCCTCCACGTGACCAACGTGGTGATGCTCAGGGCACTGCCGAGGAAGTGCAGCGGCCCGTACAGCTCCCACCGATGGGTATGGCACCGGTAGAGACGATTCCTCCCGTGCAGCCTCCATCCCCAAGTTGGTCTGAAAGCACATCATCAGATGAAGAAGAATATCGACCACTGGACGAACGCCACATTCCAGTGATCACTCAAGAAGATATTGAAAGGCATCTTCAGGACATCGAACGAGAAGAAGCTGATCACTATCACTATGAAACGGCGCGAAGTGATCCTGAGAGATTCAGAAACTATGATGAAAGTCACGATGCGACTCCACTTTTTCAGGTGTGGACCACAAAGTATGGCAGTGTGTACCATTATCGACGTGATTGTCGACATTTGACCTCGTCGCAAACTGGAGTGGCTCTGGAATCAGCATGGTGTTGGCTCTGCAAGAACATCAGTTTGATGACCAGAGGCAGGCCGCCACCAGGTGTTCAACTCTGGATTGACGGATGGGGTGATTCATATCACGTCAATCAGCGCTGCCCACTCTGTAATCCATACCGATTTCTCAAGCATGCGGAGAAGAAACAACAGGCTAATTCGAAATGTTCCCAGAAAAAGGCAGTTTGAGCCTGGAAGTGGGAAGCATCTTGCGATGTTCCCAAGGAGGAGTGCAGAAAGCATTCCACATTTTGATGTCACATGTCATCCATTTTCCAATTGGCATTTTGCATTTACATTCAGTTGCAGCATGTCCAGCTGCACCATCAGGTTTAGGTCGCTTGCATAGCTGCCTTTTCTCAGATCAAACCAATCGCTGTCCCAACGGAAAAGAGCCGACGTGCAACTGCGAGAGGTGCAACTGAGAGAGGAGACGCAAAGGGAACAGTTTGAAAGGGCCTGCAAGTTTGCACGACCCATCCCCAGATCGGGAGAGATGGAGAGAGGAGAAGAAGTGGTCGTTGGTGATTTGAAGCGTTGGTGATTTGAAGCATTGAGCATAATTAACTCTTTGTATTCTCGGGCCAATTAATGTACTTAGAGTGTTTTCGAATGTTGTTTGTAACTTTGGTTATTTTAGGTATTCGTATTATTTCGTATTTGACCGCAAAGTACAATGGATAGGGGGCCCTACATGACCCTATGACCTTATGTTTCAAGAGTTTTGTCAGTGACTTGCTCCGTGGCAGGTGATCGTGACGAGTACGATCGCCACCTTGAGCGCTTCCATCAAATGCTTGAGGAGAGCAGGGCTCAGGCGCGGATTTTCTCCGCTGTAATGTAATGTAATGTAATGCAATGTATTGTAATGTAACGCAATGTATATAAGGCAGTTTAATAAATGTAACACAATGTAATGCAAATTAATGTAATGTTTGTATTGTGCTGTAATGAGATTTATTGTGATGTTAGTAATGTAAGGTAATGTGATGTCATGTACATTCATGTGATGTGATGTAATGCAATGTAATGCAATCCAACGTAATGCAATTTAATGTAGTGCAATGTACTGAATGCGATGTGATGTAATGGAATTTAATGCAATTTAATGTGATTCAATGCAATGCGATATTATGTGTAATGTAATGTAATGTAATGTAGTGTAGTGTAGTGTAATGTAATGTAATGTAATGTATATAATGTATAGTAATGGTATGTAATGTAATGTAAATGTAAAATGTAACGTTAATGTTAATGTTAATGTAATGTGATGCAATGTACATGTAATGTAAATGAAATGTAAATGTGAATGCAAATGCAAATGTAATGTAATGTAAATGTAATGGACATGTGAATCTAAATGTAAATGTACATGTAATGAAAGGTAACGTAAGGTAATGTCATGTCATGTCATGTATGTAATGTATGTAATGTTTGTAATGTATCCATGGATGCATGCATGCATGTTTGCAAGTATGCATGTATGGATGTATGGATGTATCAATGTATGCATGTATGCATGCATGCAGCATGTATGCATGTATGGATGTATCAATGCATGCATGTATGCATGCATACAGCATGTATGCATGTGTGGATGTTTGGATGTATCGATGTATGTATGTTTGTTTGTCTGTATGTATGTATGTATGTGTGCATGTTATGTCAAGTAGTGTGAAGTAGTATAAAGTACTGTAATGCAATGTAATGCAATGTAATGTATGTAATGTATGTATTGTATGTAATGTATGTAATATATGTAACGTATGTTTGTAAGGTCTGTTTGTAAGATATGTCTGTAAGTATATAAAGTATGTAAAGTACGTAAGGTATGTAAGGTATGTAAGGTACGTAAGGTATGTTTGTAAGGTATGTTTGTAACGTGTGTTTGTAAGGTATGTCAGATATGTATGGTATGTAAGGTATGTAAGGTATGTAAGGTGTGTAAGGTATGTAAGGTACGTAAGGTATGTAAGGTATGTGAGGTGTGTAAGGTCTGTAAGGTCTTTAAGGTATGTCAGGTATGGAAGGTATGTAATGCAATGTAATGTAATATAGTGAATTTTGATGTATGTAATGTAATGTAATGTAACGTAACGTAACGTAACGTAATGTAATGTAATGTATGTTTATGTAATGTAATTTTATGTAATGTAATTTTATGTAATGTAATCTAATGTAATGTGATGTAATGTAATGAAATGTTTTGTAGTGTAATTTATTGCATGTATGTATGTATGTATGTTTCAATTAAGGTATTAATAATTAATGTATTTATTCCTGCTTAAATGAATGTATTAATCAAAGTGTACAAATTGCTGTATTAGTGCATGTATTAATGTATGTATTAATGTATCTATTTATGTATGTAATAATTAATGTATAATTGCATCAATGTATCAATGTATTAATGTAAGAACGTATTCATGTATTCCTGTATTCATGCATTCATGCATTTACGTATTAACGTAGTAACATAATGCAATGCAACGTAGTGGAGTGTAGTGTAGTGTAATTTATGTAATGTAATGCAATGCAGTGCAATGCAATGTAATGTAATCTAATATAATGTATGTATGTGTGTATATATCATTTTATGGCCATGTTAAGTTGCGACAATGGCTTAGTGTCATTGTCTATGTTTGTTGCGACATGAGTTTGTTGCCACATATTTGGTGGGTATCTTTTGTTATCAGGCAGGGCCATGGTGCCTATCAGGTGCCTATTGGACACCCCTTTGGTGCGGTGGGATTTTATCCCAGGATAGGATGATGCGACCAGACGTTTGGCGCCAGGGAACCTTTAGGGATTGTTGGACATCAGAAATGGTGGATTTCAGCAACAAAAACCGTGCATTTGGGCAGATTTGAGCATAGAAACGGGCTTCACCAAAGAGGGAATTCAACCAAAAGTGTATACGTAGGAAAAGTACAAAAGATGGGATTTCAACCACCAGAAAAGGGCATTGTTTACAAACCCAGAAAGTTGATGTAAACCCAGAAAGGACGTTTGCATACATATTGTGTATTACTATGTACTGTACATATACATACATGATACAGTGTATATATATACATGTCCCTGTCGGCATATACAACAAAAACAGCAATCTAGTCAACGTACGGCTACATCTCCCTTAACACTTGATTTTTGTGAAATTTGTCGGAATTTGTCGGAAATCCATCGGGTTTTGTCGGAAGTCGAGGGAAAAATGCAGGCATCCTTTATTTGGAAGATGCGCGTGCAAGTTGATCATGGCCATGTGCAGCTCAAAATCATGACAAATCGTGATGAATCATCTTTTTGCCGCTTAAAATTGTGACATGTGTCGGAAATACTTTGATCTCTTAAGGATTGATCGCTCGGGCCCCTGCCCTAAATACATATATATATATATGTATGTGTGTGCGTGTGTGTTATGTTCTGCTTTGTGAACGCATATATCAGTGTAAAGAAGCAGCTGAACTGTCACGCCCAGCGTTCACATCTCTTCCACCGATCTGCCAGCTGGGGCCATCCAAACGCACGCTCATGAGAGAGGTGCAGGCTGCCGTCCGTGAATGGTGGAGGCTTTTTTGCGGATGATACGAAGATGATAGCCGCCAAGTGGGGTTTTGTTAACCAACAAATCCCAAACATGTGTTTGAATATATGTATATATGTACATATATATATATATAAAGATATTATACCTTTGTGGACTATCTATACAGTGTAATTGTGCATATCTTTAATCATGTATATATATACATAGAAAAGCGCACATGTAGAGATATGAGTATGTGTAAATATATCTATACATCTTTATATTTGCATATGTATATATATATATGTTTACTGGACTGATGGGCAATCAAGCCCACAACTCATGGCTGATTTTTTCGTCCCAAAATCTCTTGGGATGATCTACTAACGGAGTGATATTTTGGGATGCATATTTTAGACAAAACCAAAACGGCGCCCATTTTGGAAATGAGGCTCCACCTGATTCTTCTCCTTGCACGTGTTTCTTTCCATGTCGCGGCACAATTTGGGACTCATAGTTGTGAGCGATTTTTGCGGCCAAGCAGAGACGAGTAAGCAGCTCAGCATTGCAGCCAAGTTCCCAGCTTTGGTTGTCCTACTTTCGAGAACCTTTGAGTTTACAATTCTCGACATGGCTCCTGGACTATGGAGTTATTGAGTTGCTGTAGACTCCGTGGCTTCGGGGCCAGTTGGTGTATACCATGATACCATGACATAGATAGCTAGATACATAGATAGATAAAATTCAGAATAGATAGAATAGAACAGAGTAGAATAGAATAGGATAGAGTAGAATAAAATAGAACAGAATATAATAGAATAGGATAGGATAGATAGGATAGACAGGATAGATAGGATAGGAAAGGATAGGACAGGACAGGACAGGATAGGATGGATAGCATAGGATAGGATAGAATTGGATAGGATTGGATAGGATTGGATGGGATAGATCATAGGATCGATAGGATAGATAGCATAGATACTATTGTCAGGAGAGTTAGGAAAGATAGGATAGATAGGATATGTAGGATAGGCAGGATAGATAGGATAGAGAGGGTAGATAGGATAGAGAGGATGGATGGATGGGTGGATGGGTGGGTGGACTCAGCTCATTCAGATTGATTGCTTGTGAACTTATCATGGCTTGTTTATTCATGCTGCGTCTGCTCAGGTCATGATGCTGGCCTATGGCACTTCGAGAACCACAACCACGCACTCACGTACACACATGAAAAGGATTCATACGTCCAGATAGCTCCAACCTGAGTGTGGGTCTGTGGGGTGACAAGCATGCGATAGTCAATGTAGGGTGGGATGAGGAGCATAATGTGGCAATCGAGAAAGGGTAACACCTGCAGAGCGGGTAGCCTTCTTTCTCCTCTGCCCGATTTACTTGTACGTGTAGTCCGTGGATGGGTGGATGGGTGGATGGGTGGATGGGTGGATGAGTGGATGGGTGGATGGATGGATGGATAGATAGACAGACAGACAGACAGATAGATAGATAGATAGATAGAAAAGATAGAATATGTGGTTGTTTTTTCTTCATAGATAGATAGATCGATAGATCGATAGATAGATAGAAAGATAGATAGGTCGATAGATAGGTAGATAGATAGATTCATAGATTCATAGACAGATATAAATAAAGAAAGACATATAGATTAGATATTGTAGATATTTTACTGTAGATAGATTCGATGGAAGAGATAAAGTAGATAGATTAGATAAACTAGATAATTCGATAAATTCGATCGATTGGACAAATTAAATAGATTAGACAGGTTAGATTAGATTGAATTTGGTTAGATTGGAATGATTAAATCAATTAGATAGATTAGATTGAATTAGATAGACTAGATTCAATTAGATCGGTTAGATAGATTGGATAAATTAGAGATATTGGATAGACCAAATAGATTATATCGATAGATTAGATAAATTCGGTAGATTTGATAGATTCGGTAGATTTGACAGATTGAACATATTAGATATATTAGACTACATAGATTAGATTAGATTGGATTAGATAGATTAGATACATACAGATACATACAGATACATACAGATACATACAGATACATACAGATACAGACAGATACATACAGATACATACAGATACATACAGATACATACAGATACATGCATACATACACACAAACATACGTACATACATACTTACATACTTACATACTTACATACTTACATACTTACATACGTACATAACTTCCATAACTTTCATACTTACATGCTTACATGCTTACATACATGCATGCATGCATGCATGCATGCAAACATGCATGCTTACATGCATTCATATATGCATGCATACATACATGCATTCATACGTGCATACATACATACATTGATTCACTTTACATCACATCACATTACATTTCAGACCAGACCAGACCAGACCATACACACATTCATTCATATACACATACCTACCTACCTACGTACTATATTAACTACATATATACATCAGTATATACGATGTTTATACATAAAACCCATGTCTCATGTCTGCAGCTATTGTATAGATATTACATAGATATGTGCATGCATCTATGGAAATATGTGTATATATATACAACTAAATAGGTTTATTCATGTTTTTCTTATATGTGTATATCTCCAGTTTCAATCCAACTATAACATTTCACCGGTTTTACCAACGTCTCGGATAACCCAGATTGGTCTAGATATTCAAAATATGTATGGTACATATCTAGATATGTTTTTTGTTTAATATCAGCAACAACTTCAGCCAGGATCCTCCCAGACGTTACCATCTCGACCTCGCAGTGGACTTTGACTATGGCTACAACGGCTATGCGGCCCAACCAAATTATGTGCCCTGGTGATACATTGAGCTGGGAGAATTGGGAAAACAGAACTGCCAAAGTCCAAACACTTCGTTTTCAGGTGGCTGCAGTTATGGCCCGAAATACCAGTTAAAAGTCAGTGAAATCACTCCATTTATGGAATGATAACCCATTAAAAACAACAATTTATGACTGGCATTTCGGGCCTTAACTGTGGACACAGTTCCGGTTTGGTTTTTAAGTCCTCCAGAGTTGAAAAAACCGGCCCGAAGGCCTGTGTTTTCATTAGTGTTTTTTTCAGTTCGTAGTATGCGTCATGAAGCATCATTTGGGATAGAATGTATAAATATATGGAGGTTTCCTAGAATGATGGTACCCCATTTCAATACTAAAATGATCTAATTTTGGATGATTTGGGGTAACCCCCATTTCAGGAAACCCCGACATAGCTATAGGTTTACAATGATGTGTTGTGTGTCTGAAAATAAGTAGGAACATGAGATCCTAAACAATTAAACAGGGGAGGAGGGTCCCCAATATATTCTGCAAGACCATATTCATTTATACATTTCAGTGGTTCAACTGGTTTTACCGTGTTTCGTCGTCAGAATAGGTCACAACTCACCCTGGTAGTTAGGTGATCCCAAGTCATTTTTTGTAGACGATCCATTTCAGATCCATGGAAAAAAATCAGTCCAGTGATTGGTTACCCTGTCGTAAAGATTTCCAAAATGGACCCTATTTGACAATTTAATTCTTCTTGTTGTTGTTGTTCTCGTTGTGGGCGTGGGTGTGTTTGGTTGTTGTCGGTGTGGGTGTGAATGTGGATGGGTGTGTGTACATGTCTGTTTTCTGCGTGCGTGTGCCTGTTTGTGGTTCTTGCGTGTATGTGCATGTCTGTGTGTTTGTGTGTCTGTGTCAGTTCAATGCTTCAACTGGAGTGTAGCCAGCGATGTTGTTGGATTCGTCTGAGCCTTAGATCGGCGGTGACAGCGGTTGATCACTTGTTTCTGGTCATTTTCTACCTAGTCAATTTTGATATCAAGAGACAATCCCACTTGGCTAAGGCTTTTTTCCAGACTCAACCATTGATGCGACCAGGAGACGAGACGGGACACGTACCACTAATGTGTCAATTTATCTACGGCAACTAATGTTCCAAATAGATACTCAGTAGAACAATTGGAAAACTGGAAATTATGAGGCTTACATTTTTTAAGAAATGAAGGTTTGCTAAAATGGGGTTATATACCCCCAAATCATCAAAAACTAGACCATTTGAGTATTCAAACCCATGGATTTTGGGCCTTTGGGAAGGCAATTTATGGAAACCTCCATATCATTCTATATCTACAAAATGTTGCCATTCGGTGGGGCTAGTATTCTGATGCCGTCTTGTTTGGAGTATTTCCAATTGCTGACCAGTGCAAGGGCCATATTGGCCAGTTGTTTTTCGGATGTATGTTTCTGGACTGGCTGGTTGGTGGTGTCAAATACAGTAAAGCAATTTACCATCCGCCTCTAAAGTGACAGTAAGCAACCCTTTGCCGGAGCCCTTAAATGACCAGTAGCTAACAATAGTATGTTGGGAAGTGCCATGGAGCCAGTTATGACCTCTGGGGATCCCATGGTTTGATGCCCTGGTCTTAACCCAGACTACATAGCCATATTGGCGGATGGTCACTAATCCATTATTTGATATTAATCATGATATATAATGATATATAATTTATAATGCTGAATATATATATATATACCAATTATAAGGATTTCCACTATGGGATGGATGACCATGCACCATATACATGTTTTGACCCTAGCACATATAGAGCTTTGCTTTGGAATACATCTATATATATATAATTATATATATACATAATGAGATATATATATAATATAAATATATATATATATATAATGATATGTGTATATATAATTAAAGATATATATATATATAATGATATATATATATATACATATAAAGATGTTGTTCCCTTCCGAGACGGACGGTACCATCTCCAGATCGTCAGCAGGACATCACCTCTCGTATCCAAACTACATTGAGGCTGGCTATCGAGAGGACCAAGTTTGCTGGATTTCACCTCAAACATAAATAATGCTGGCTCCGCAGCTAGATGAGATGACAGATGGCTTACTACTTTTGCTAAGTTTCTATAAGTTTGCAGTTACTGTATTTGGAATACTGTGTATAAATCTGAAAGAATTAACAAGTGCTACACCCAACAATAAATCATTCCCTGCTTACGACCTTGGGTATGCCCCTATCTAAAATGACCCCAAGTCATGGTTGGTTACTGGGGTGTTTGATCAATGAGTGGTTTCTCCAGGGGTGAATTGGTCGCCAAATCGGGGAGGGGTGAATATCTCAGGACCAGCCAGGATGCTGGCAGGATTTGCGCGTTTTCCCTCAGAAAGTTGAAATTTACTAAATAAACAAACAACATCAAACAATTTACATCAATTATCTTTTTTTTGGAATCCGAAGATATGAAGCCGCTAAAGCAGCTATCGAGTTCCACATTCAGTGGCCATAGAGTCACCAGCACCAGGACCCAATCCCCGGATGGAATCCTTGGAGCACGGACATCTATGGCGCCTGGGAAGTCCCTCCTGGTGCGGCACCAGTCTTGAATCCAGTGAATCATGCAGTTTGAAGTGTTTTGAAATGGAAAAAAGTTGCCTTGGACCAAATTCTTTCTGTTTTTTTTCACTCTCCATGAAAAAATCTAAAGGCTGGCGTGAGGGGGCTATCATGGCTACAAACATCCGTCCAGGGAGTCCAGGGGGGTTCCCGGACCTTATTATTTTAATGAGCAAATGTCTACTTTGTCTTGGCAGGGCCAGTTAAAATGACCTCACGTTCTACAACAAAAATCCGTGCATTTATGGTGATTGTGTTTAAAATATTTTTCCACTTTTCCAAGACTTCTTGTTTGTTGTTTTGCAAAGTGTATGTTACTTTTGGCGCATTGGCGTAGAACGAGAGTGTGAGAAAGGTAACTTAAACATATACATATATATATATATATATTCACACCAGGAAGCAGCATCGAGAACGCAACTTTGGGTGTTACTGTATGAATAATTGAATACACCGAACAAACCGAACAATGTAACTTGCACCGCATGGTGTCAACGTGTCAAAACAAAACCATCAACAACGTACCTTGAACGAAAAGATTCCGATCATCATACGACCAACATTGTTGCGTCCATAGTGTTTTCTCCAGATGCAAAACACATCAGACCATCCACAATCTAACTTCCGCCAAATATATTCAACGTGAAACAAAAACAACAGACAACGTAGCTTGAACCATATATCCACAAAGACAAACTAACAAAAAATATACCTAATAATTAGCGGACTGTTTTCAACCTGCAGAAATGATCCTGAACAATGTGGCTTTTGAAACATATTCTCAACGTAAGTTCCAAACTAAATTCACCACTTGGCCTTTGACCTACACACCTGATTGACAACATAAGCTATTCTTTCCGAATGTAAACACCCATCCCCCCACACATTCACTGCACAAGCGAACATCAACACAGCACATATCGAAACCTGCGATCGGATGTGCCAAAGCAAGTAAGGAATATGCCAAAAAAGGGGTCCGGTAAACCCCCTCGCAAGCACAAATATCGGGCAGGACTCATGCCTGCTGATGGGACATATTTGGTCAACCTAGGGGTTGTCGACTGAGAAAAAACATGAAAAAACTATTTTTCAGCCATATTCAGCCAATAGTGGTTGACAGAGCTCCTATGAGCTCCTCTACTGGCACCGGGATGCACCGGGTATATACATACGTATATACACGATATCCGTGTGCTTTAATAAATGTGCTAACATATATATATATACATGATTAAACATGTATGTATACATGTTTATACATATGTACACATTGGCAAAATGGCATCTCTCTATTGGACAAATCTTTGTAGGCGCACATTTCAAGGAATTTATCCCCTGGCCAAAAGCATAGCTCGAGCTGATGGCTGTTGTTGCTGCCCCCCTACATTTTTTGGTAAACCCAAGAAAGAGCAATATTATATTCCATTTACCCAAATTTGCCATTGATGGTTACAATGGTATAAGAAATATTGTAAACAAACAGCAAGGGGGGTGATTATTGGATCGGACCATGGTATAAACCTAGCCATACATGGTATGTACGAAGCAAGAGGACTTGCTTTCACCACCTCTAGTGATTTGCATTGTATTTAAAATTTGTATATCAACATATGAACGATATACAGTGTGACATACTTAATTATCGAATTATATTATATGATATTATATGATATTATATGATATTATTTGATGATCTATGATATTCTATGATATTATATTATATTATATTTTATTTTATTATATTATATTTTAATATATTATATTATATTATAGTATGTTATATTATATTATATTATTTTATATTATATTATATTATATTATATTTTATTTTATTATATTATATTTTAATATATTATATTATATTATAGTATGTTATATTATATTATAGTAAAGCATATTATATTATATTATATTATATATTGAAATATATGCATGTTTGTATAATATATAGAGAGAGAGACGTATGTTCATGTATATAATATGTGTATATATATATACACGTGTTTATATATATAATTGCATTTAAAAAAAGAAAAGAAAACATATTCTACAGCAGTGGAGCCCCCAAAGTTGCTGAGCATAACTCCAATTTCACTATGGTTCATGATATGCTTATAACTATCATGCGGTTTTAAAGCCAGCAAACATCACTGGGAGCCCCACATAGTTGATATACGTTCTCTTGCCACATATGGCATTTCAGGTTCCTAAACTGGAGGTACTGTACCATATAAAGCCCTAGGGGGGACGTATATTCCCTTACATAGACCTATCATAGGCCTTACATAGACCTTATATATGGTAGGTACCTCCGGGTCAACCTTGGTTAGATACTTTAGTACTTAAATCTGTTGCTATCGATGGTAAAATGAGTCCTAACCAGCTAAATATTGGATTGGTTGATAGGTATCAATCAGATTCACAATGCTTCGTTTAGGTTTCTGAAATGGCTATTGAGCACATGGAGATAGGTCCCCCCACTTTCGCTGGCGATCCTCGATAGGTCCGTCGATCGCGCCTCGTCGATCGCGCAGTGTGCCGCGCTCATCACTGCGCCCAGAGCCTGGGACGGATTTTCCCGGGGATTTCGCTATGAAATTATTAGGGCAATTTATAGGGGTTTTTCTATGGATCTATTAGGATGGATTGATGGGTAATAGTAAAAACATTTTTTTCCCCACCTGCCAGGTGAGGGTTGTTAGATTTTATGTCAGTTGCCTCCTCCTCCTTCTCCTCCTCCTCCTCCTTCTCCTCCTCCTCCTCCGCCTCTCCTCCTCCTCCTCGTCCTCCTCGTCGTCCTCGTCGTCCTTGCTCAACTGCGACCCGCGATCCACAGTGTTCTCTGCCGGACCTCAACCACGACCATCCACGCCCAGTGTTCCCTGCCGGACCTCAGTGTTTCCCTGCCGGACCTCAACCACGACCATCCTCGCCCAGTGTTCCCTGCCGGACCTCAACCACGACCATCCACGCCCAGTGTTCCCTGCCGGACCTCAACCGCGAGTATCCACGCCAAGTGTTCCCTGCCGGACCTCATGTAGGAAGATATGGGACAAAGAATGTGCAGAAGAAAGTTAGAAAGAATGTCAGAAAGCCAGATGTCAGAAGATATGCCAGAAGATATGAATGCCAGATAATATGCCAGAAGATATGCCAGATAGAATGCCAGATAGAATTTGCCAGATAGTCCCAGAAAATAGAATGCCAGAAAATATGCCAGAAGATATGCCAGATAGATATGTCAGAAGATATGCCAGAAGATATTCCAGAAGATATGCCAGATAGCCAGAAGATATGCCAGATAGAATGCCAGAAGATATGTCAGAATATATGCCAGAAGATATGCCAGATAGAATGCCAGATAAATGCCAGAAGATATGCCAGATAGAATGCCAGAAGATTTGCCAGATAGAATGCCAGAAGATATGCCAGAAGATATGCCAGATAGATATGCCAGAAGATATTCCAGAAGATATGCCAGATAGAATGCCAGATAGAATGCCAGAAGATAGAGATATATGCCAGAAGATATGCCAGATAGAATGCCATAAGATATGTCAGATAGAATGCCAGAAGATATGCCAGATAGAATGCCAGAAGATTTGCCAGATAGAATGCCAGAAGATATGCCAGAAGATATGCCAGATAGAATGTCAAATAGAATGTCAGAAGATATGTCAGATAGAATGCCAGAAGATTTGCCAGTAAGAAAATGTATAAATGTCATGGTGGGGATCACACGAAGTAAAGTAATTTTTTTAAGAAAAAAAGTGTGAACTTTTCAACACGGCCATGAAACAACTGGAATAGCATGAAAACCAGATGCAATTTCGTGGAGTACGATAAGACTCAAGAAGCGCGCCGGCAATACAACAGGCAAAGGAACCACTTTGTCGTTTGGTTGGAACCCACTCTGAGCCCTTTTCTTTTTTGCGTGATCTTGAATGCTGTTTCCGAGTGCACATATTTTGTCTTCCATACCTCATTGCCTAGCTAGGGTGGCTGTGGGTATGTTTAGTCATGAAAATGTTTTTTGGGAGACTTGAAGTGCTGGAGTTGATAGAGTTCCTGTTTTGTTGAAGCCATGTCACTAAACCCCAGTTTTTGTTGGTTCAATCCCCATTTTGTGTGGTTAACACCCCATTTTTGATGAGTAAATCATGTCAAAAAGTTTAGATAATCTCATATTTTGATGGTTCGATGCCCCATTCCATGCCTTGGTTCATTAATCCAAGACAAATCATCAAAGAAAAAATAATTGTAAACCAGATGCTAGCATTGTTGGCTGCCCAGGCGCCTGCTTTTCAACCGATGAACGGCCAAAACTACGGCGCTTCGGCCTACCGCGGAAGCTATGGAAGCACGGCTGGAAGCTTTGCACCGGTGCAGGTATGCGAGGCGATTTGGGGGCAGGCTCTGGCCCATTGCATATCTACGTTGGTTTACGGTTTACATATGATTACATATACACAGATATAATCACCTTTATATATGTTTTTACATATTTGTATTGTATATACGGTACAATGTGTATATACATAATTATAATAGATACACATTAGAGTTCATCACTACGGGGTTTGGTAGACCCACTCATATATGTACATGGGTTTTATAGACCCACTCATCACTACGGGGCACCACCTTTAATGGGGCACATGTTCAGGCAGGATCTTGCAAAATACTAACAAGATCTCGTAGGGAGCACCAATTTTTGAACTCGAAATTTGAACACTATTTTTGCTGATTTTTAGCCAACAGAGTCTATTCCGCTGGGTTGGCCGGATCATGCGATAATTCCACTGGGTGGCTTGACATTTCCGCTGACGTCTTATCGTGAGGTGCCCGTGACGGTCGATGTGTGTTCAACAAGACACGTGAAGTCGTATACATGCTGTATATCTTCTGGTTGGTGGTTTGGAACATGTTCTATTTTTCCATATATTGGGAATAATGATCCCAATTAACTAGTATTTTATGTATTTTTCAGAGGGGTAGGTCAACCACCAACCAGTCTTGGTAGATGAAAAAATGTTAACATCACCCACGACGAAAAACTGGAGATGATGATTGGGATTGTGGGGATCATCCCAATATTACCATGTTTCAGGTTGATAGTTCTGCAGTATTATTTCAGCCAGACAATCTATGATGGTTATGATGATCGATTTTTGGGCTTAAAAAGAGATATGCAGATATGCCACCCAGGTATGTAAGTTGTCGATATTCCAAGGAGATTAGTATAATAACCAAAAAATTCTGTGTATATATACGTATATATATATATATACAGTGTATATATATATATGTGGTATATATATATGTATATATATATTACATACATATAGGTACTGGTCAAAATAAATATACATACAGCAATATATGTATACGTACTTACATATGTTTAAAAAAAATGATTTGTTATACCTATTTACTTGTATACTTTTAAACTTAAACTTTTATGCTTATATACCGTTATAATCCTTTATACTTGGATATGTAAACATTAACCTGTATATATACTTATTTCATCTTATATCTATAAACTTAGATTTATATATGTATACGAATACAAATGTGTATATAATATATACTGAATTATATGTATTGTATATATGAATACAGTTAACAAGTATACTAAGTAAACGGTTTAAGGATACATACTGAAATATGTGTATATATTTTACATATAGATACTTATATACGTTTTGTGTTTTACTTATACCCACTTATATTTTGAAGTATATATGTATATATATGAAAACTAATATGCCTACATACTTATATTTGCATACTCTTATGTTCGTCAGATCTGTTTTTTGTTTACTTATATAAATGTTTCTGAGTACATACATGCATACATACATACACATACATGTGTATATACATATATATATATATGCTTTCTAATTATGCATTATATATATATTGTTTTTACTAGGTACTATAATTTGCATATGTGCATTTACATTTCTAAGTATATTTCTATGTATACATATTGATATGTATGCTATAGAATAGATATACTTATATACAGACGTAGTTTTGCGAATGTGCCAAAATAAATAAATATAAGCACACAATTACATGTATATACAATACACATATTTTTATTGATGACAATACTATGCATTGCCGCAGATGCATTCAATACATATCATGCACAGGTAAAATTGTATACCTTTACGCACCTATATACTAATGTATACATACACATACACGACTATATCTATAATTATATATATATGTGTCTTTATACCTATATGTATGTAGACTATTCAAATATCTTTATGCATTTCATCATTTTACAGCAACACATTCCAAATTATAGATACAATGCTTATGTATGTACACGAGTATACGTATGCCCAGAAACAGATCTATTAGGTTATCAATATTTATAGATGTAAATATGTGTTAGTGTAAATAGTAATGGTATACTAATACATATATATATATATTATCTATTTACGTACACGTATGTAAGATACTTTCACAACACGTTGTTGACGAAAACACATACATATATATATATGTATATATATATATAGATAGATAGATAACCGTTTTTGTATACTTACATATTTTCTTGTATATACATATTTTCATTCTCATATATACATATATATATATGTATTATATTTACGCACATAAACTTGCATCTATATATACAGAGTAATACACATACGAATGCATGATATGTATATATACACACTTGTTTGTGTGTACGAACACATATAACGATTATACTATATGTGGGTACATACTGGTATATATCGATACATCTATATACATTTATGTTTTTGTACATATACACAATTATATGTTAAAATAGTTCTTATAGGTGTACATTCGCACTAATATGTATATGTAAGTAGTGTAACATAATGTGTGATGTGATTTGTGTATGTTTGCATGTGTACTTCGCGTATTTACTTACTTTTCAAATTTGTGGGTGTTGCTATTATGTATGTATATATATATATATGCATTCTAATTTACAGATACTATAATACATACATACATATAGATATTGATGTGTACAGTATATGATATATGATGCCTATTTTTGATATTTATATAGTTTGGTTTACACACATGCGTATATGCACTTAAATATGTGCCCCTTTTTGGTACATATGTGGACATGTGTATACATATATATACATACAGATACACGTGCATATATCATGCAATACATGTGTATATAAAATAATGCAAATACGTTTATACAACATCTTGGTGGTGTACATATATATATATACATACTTATTTAGACATGTACATACGAACGTTTCTATACTTTTACACACCACTATGCTACTACATATCTACACATACATTGGTATATGTATACAAATACCTCTTTTAAATATGCATATCTGTATATATTTATTTATGTATATATATATATATTCTTGATTTTGGTTGCTCTCCGTCAGGCAGCTGTGGCTGCAGCAGATGCACGGCGATCCCTTGCACTGCCTGCTTCATTTCAAGGCGACGAGCCGCGGCGCTCGTCGGGCCCAACGGGTGAAACGGGTGAAGCAGTGTTCAAAACCCTGGTTGGTTGACGATTAGGTGGGGATTTCATACTGTAATAATCTAGCATACGGGGTTCCAACTAATAAGATGATTATTATCTAATTTCATAATATTTTAGTTGGTTCCAATCTCAAATCTCTGGGGATTATAAAATAATAAGGGGATCCCGTTCTTAAGCAACCAGAATAATGGAATGACACAGGGATTTTGAACACTGTTCATGTCAATCTTGGGAAGATGAGGTTGTAAACCACTGGGACTTTTGGTACCCAATTTTGAGATGAATCCATTTGGATTTACCATCAACAAAGATAACTCGTTCCGAATGGGAAATCATGAGTGTGTTCCACATTGTTTTGTCAATTTAATGCCAGGTAACCGATTTAGTCGTAAACACTTGTAAAATAAGAGATCTATGTTGGTAATTCTATGGGAGGTTGGAAAGGAAATGAGTCTGTTACCCGAATGTATACCTCAAATACCAAATAAGTGTAGTAGGCGAATGTTCCAGAATAAGATGCCGGCATTAAAATATAATGCCACACAATCTTTGTTGGGCTTTGGTAATCACATATCAATTCTTGATCAGGTCGGAGATGTTTGTTGGGGCACCCACTCTTGACTCTTGACCAATACTGAATGAGCAACCACACCCTTTCTGAGACTGGTTCATTCAATGGTTCAAATGTTTTTTTTTGACAGGTCCTACATGGGTGTGTTTGAACATGGGTGAATTGCACCTTTTTTGGGTTAATTTAAATAATGATCATCAATGATGTGATTTGGGGGTACAGTAGCCTCTATTTCTAGACATGTCTCTCTTAGCAACCTCCGCGGCCATACCTTGTAAATGAATGTAAATGACGATTCAGATTGGAGGAATCACCCCGAAATTGGCTGATTGATGGTTTGGAATTACAACGTGCACAGCATCGATGTTATAATCCCATTAAAATGTGTTTTGCATCTGGCAAAAATTGTTGGTGATATTCCCATGCTAGATTCATCATTTGGTTGTACTACCGTTATATCTTCCCAGTATAATGGTAGTACTACCCATTAAAATGTGTTATATCTGGTATATTGCCGATCGGAAAATCACCTGTCAAGTGAAGTCCATTCGACATTTGACCTGCCCATTGAGATGAACAGGTCATAGCAGGAATATTTCTGCAGTTCTGAGGGTCGTTGCTGAGTTGTAGGCTCCACAGTAAAGGGTAGGTGAACGGCTAAAATAATTAATGGCTGCTAGAACTTGATGTATAAAAATATTCCAAATCGGGCAATAATCCAGCCAGAATCTGTTTTGTTGTTTTTTTTGCGGCCAGACTCTGAGATTAGCTGTGCACAAAAAAAGTGGTCTAGAATGGCGGGAATTGATGTATGTTTGCCTTTGTTTTAGGCCAGAACCCTTACTTTTGATGATTTGTGCACTCGTGTTTTCGATCGCATGGCGAGTCTTCCATTTCTCAACATGGCCTTAAAGCCACCTCGATGGAGGGTGACATGTTTTTGTTGGACAGCACCTTGTGCAGACAATGGCACATGGATGTCGAAATCTCCCTAGTTACATGTGAACATCACAGCTTTGACCCATTCTCAACACAATATATATATATATAGAATATACAAACATATCCCCATGTTTGTTGGTATAAATTCATATGTATGTTTCTGAAATCCTTCAAAAGATCCGAGCAGAAAACCCAAATATCATCGCTTTTGGAGGAAGGCCCCCGGTTTTGGGTTCAGCCCTGGCCCTTTGGAAATCTGCCCGGCCAGAATACGCCGTCCCTGAGCCAAAGCCTGAAGTTCCCAAGTTCGCGTTCGGGAAGCCCAGTGTTCCCACGCTGGTGAGTAGAAGGGGTAGGCGTAGCAGTTTGAATGGGGAAAATGATGGGTTCATTTGGGCATCATCAATTTCCATATTGAACGGCGATAGTTCGGGGTATACCAAGTGTCCATACGCAATCATTTAGCTAATATATATTGTTTGTAAATGTCGGTCATACATATTCTCATTGCGCAATGGAAGAAATGGAAATCTCTGAGTTTTGGGTGAATGCGCTTATTTTGAAGATTACAACGCATCGTGTCCCATAGTTTCTGAAGATGGTTTACGTGTCGGTCCATAAACATTCATGTAACAAAAACACTACACAATGAATATAGTTGCATGGGTGAAAAAATAAATAAATTTGCAACTGAATGGACTCATCCACTCCTGGAATGTGTTTGGTTTGGTCCCAAACAAGAGATTTTCTCAAACTGCGAAAGGATCCCCTGGTGGGGTGACACCCCTGGTTGCACCAAAATAGTTGGGACTTCTGGATATTCATCCCCCATATAATTATGTGTTATATATGTGGGTGTTCTCTAAAATGGGGGATCCCCGGTTCAATACTAAAATACCTTTAAATTTGGATGATTTGGTGTATCCCTGTTTCAGAAAACCCCTAGTCACATATATGTATCTATATGTATAGTGGATGTGTATGTGTATGTATACATATATACATATATATATATATTATGTATATATTAGGTGTTGATCCATCCCTGTATGAGAAATAAGCCTACATCATCCTACATAGACGGGAAATCGACCCACATGTTGTAAAGCGTGTGTGCTTTTGGCGGGACATGTGGAGTCTATTCAAACATAGCCACTCTAAAGGATGGTCACTCAATCACAGCTGCTGCTGGCCCCTTGGGATCCTTGAAATCTCACAGGGCAGTTCAGCAACAACAATGTCTACAACTGGGTGGGAAAGCCAGCAAATTGATGCAGGGGCCACAGATCACCATGATCTTTGGATTCCCAGGGCATGGGATGACCATAAAGCCTATGTACCCATGTAACCTGACCCTAGGACATTTTTGTTTGTGGGTGGTTTCCTTAACTGGGAACAATCAAATCACCACATCCAAGCTATCAAATTATTGGTCATCATATACTCCCATAATGTTCCATATGTTTGCTGGGGAAGCCATAAAATCTATATAGCGTTGTGTTATTGCGTGTGGGGCAATGGACAAATGTAAAGAAAGACCTGTACCGACATACAGAACTAAACAGATACAGGTAGATATGATCAGACATATAGTGTGTAGATTGGACATGTTCGGCAAAGAGAATGACATCAGCTAAGCTTAGCCCAGATTAGTGAATGTCCCTTGGTCACTTCCCAGGAAGAGGCCCAATACCTTCCAGCAGAGATTTTGGGGGTGTATGCGGTATGCTTGGGCAAGCGTTTCCTTAGTACCTGCTGAAAGTTACTGTGAACAACTCAGTCATAGGTGAAAATTTCTACATGAGCTATGAGTTATAAGCTATGTTTCTGGTGTTTATCCATACCTCCAAAACATGGTTTAAGGGTAGTCTGGCGACATACCCAGGAGGGCAGCAGATTGGTTGGATGCCGGACTTAAGGAGTCCTTGTGAGCTGTGACAATGTGCCATGGCGGGATACGCAGGATGGAGAATCATCTCAATCGACCTAGGGTCACCAGGCTTCCAGGCGGTTCAACTTACCGGGATCCTCCAAGTATGGATACCATGAAGGGTTCGGCATCCGGAAACCTCTCCTAGCTCTTTCCGGGCTCAGTGTTGAACCAGTGGATTCAGGAGTACCTGATTTTTGGACAAAACCACATAGATATCTGTCCCTTGCCAGAGTTGTTTGGAGGTATCTGTATCTCCGACAGTCTGGTGGACCACCAAGCGGGGTTGGGGGAAGGGTGAGTCTACATATTGTGGAATGGTTACCCTGAGACCTTGCACTAGAATTCATTATAATTTCATCATAAGCCACTTAAGATGAGTTTTCGAAACCATTACTCATTCAATGGAACTCTATAGCTTGACAAAGAGTAGAATCTTGCCTGGAGGTGCCCACGATACAATATTTGCTTTGTTTACCAAGACATGCGAAATCGAAGACATGCCGATATAATTATCTGGGAAAATTGTAACGATGTCACCACAACGTCACGAGAAATGACGTCACTAGGACTGCGGGAACTATCCTGAAATGAAATGTCCGAACGTTTCAGGATGTTTCAGGTATTTGACCCAGATTTATCACACCTTTTACGGACCCCAAGATGAAAAACAGTTTGTTTTTTTTGCATATCTTCTATTTGCAACGAATTTTGGGTAAGGCACATCCTCCTTATGAGGTTCCCAACCCCGCGAAATACAATACACCCGGTACAACCATATCCTAAAAGCTGGGAGTCGCAAAAAACTTCCGGCTGGATACCAAGTTTGATTCAGTTTGACACATGGCTCTTTCTTAGGACGGCTTTTTGGTGCCGTAGCCTAGTTTTTGCAGCGCTTAGGCTCAAGAACCAGGTTTTCCAGCCAAATCTTAATTTTTCCCAGGATATGGAGGTACAGGGTATATTATATATATATAATTATATATATATTATACACATATATAGCACATATATATATACATGTATAATTATAAGGTTTCGGCTGCAGGTGAGATCTGTAGCCCCACGGCCTGACTAACCTGAGCGGTTCGCCACGGAGCTACGAACCGCGGGCGCCGCCGTCTCGCAAGCGCCTTTGGCTGTGTTGTGCTCTGTCACCACTGAGCTGGGTGACATCACCTTTGCTTCAGCTCTTTGACTTTCTCGCCAGGGATTTCAAGGACCTTGCGGTGATTGTCAACACCCTTGAACATCTGTTCAGGGACGGGTTCCTGGGACACTGCCACAAACCAGGAGGGTTTCTACAATCTGGTCATTTTATAACTCTGGGGATTGATCTCTGTTCACGGCTTGGACACACTGATCTCTCGGGATTTATATTTGGCTGGTTTTTCTTCGTTTGCTACAATTTTGATTGGGGGTCCTTTTGACCTACATGCTCTTTGTGATTGTCTTGCTCTACGTGAACTTGGTCTTCTCGAAAGATTACACCTTCACAGAGAAGGCGCTCGAGGCGCCAAAGAGCCCAGGCCAGGTTTGCCTGGCACTTACACAAAAAGCGCCTGAGATCTTTGTCGGGTCGACAGCTTTTTCGTGTATACAGACTTTTACAGGTGCATCACACCAAGGACCCAAGTTTGCTTCATCGTGTACATCAAGCCATGTGGAAATCCAAGGATCCCTGGCGTTGTCTACATTGCAGCAAACTGAACAGGTTCAATGTGAATTGCTGTGGAGATTGCGGAGGTCACTGGGAGGATTTCATGGACCATACCTTCGTACCACCCAGCCAGCAGAACAAGAGCAATTCGAAAGCGACCAGATCTTCCAACCAGACCTCGAACAGACAGGCCTATGCTTCATGGAATTATCCAGAACCCTGGACTGGAGAGGACGAAGAGTGGGATTATCACTCAAGCAGATCGAGCTCACCCAGGCAACGGACTCAGTCTCCAAGGCAGCGTCAGGAGCCCAGGCGACAACGCAAGCCCAATCAGAATCAGAGAGGCAGAGGAGCCGGGAAGGGCAAGAATCAAATGAAAGGAGGTGCGAAAGGCAAGGGCAAGGGCAAACCTGCCATCGAGCTGCCTCCATGGACTACCAATGCAACCACATCTACATCAGCTTCAGCGGCGGCACCATCAGCTGGACCGACCAAAGCGGAGGTGAAACTCATGGAGATTGTCAGCGTTCTGAAAAAGAAGGACGATCCAGAGCTACAAACCTTAGCCAAGGAAGCCGATGTTTTGCATCACAAGAATGCGACCTCCAAGTTGCACAAAGCAGTCACCATTCATGGAGACGCGAAAACCATGCCTCATGGAAGCAGTATCTCGAATCAGCGATCGAGACGGGGAAAAGCTTTGTGATGGACTTCGACAAGGAGGACCGCAAGTTGGAAGAGCAGATCATCTTGGCAGAGACCGCACTAGCCACTGCACAAGAGGCGCTCGACGATGCGAAGAAGGTTGCAACAGAAGAGGAGTTGAAAGATCAAGTAGAAACCATCGAAGACGAGGAGGAAGCAGTGGACCGCACGGTCAAGACAAGCCAGATTATGAGAGAGGGACTCTCTGGTATGTTGGATGGCCTTGTCCAACTCAAGGCTCGAACAGAGGACATTGGAGAGGAGCAGGGCAACAAACGTCAACGCACAGACGACGGTTTGGCCAAGTCCTCGGCAATGCAGCCTTTTGGTGGGGCCGGTCGCTAGGCCGTGAGGTTAGCGGCCCATGGCCAATAGGTATGTGTGACGCCCTTATGAAATGGAGTCACTCAATCCAATATGAAGCGAACTTCATGAGTGAATGGCAGGCCTATGACAATGCGATGGCTCTTTCTTTCCAAATGGGGAGTTGGAATCGGAGCTCTTCGACCTTCATGCCTAATACCCTTTGTGATACCAGAAACCACCATCGAGCCTTTTCTGTCTCATTTGGGCCTGAAGTGGAAATTGCTTTCTTTCCTCCTGATGAAGATGCTTGCTTTTTTCAATCACATTCCACGACCATGACATTGACCTCGTTGGCATCATGGACGCATGCTGAAGGTAAGCCCTGGAGTTCCAAAAGAGTTCGTCCCAAACGACGAAACAAATCCTCTTCCTTCTCAAGTGCGACCTCTGATAGCACTATCACTATGACTTCGAATGGGGATTCACCACATGGCAGCACTCAGCCTAGAGCAGTGCAGCCACCATTGCCGGACCAGACCTGGCAAGACACAATATGGGATCTACTACAAACCGAAGGAAGACCAGACATTGATGACGATGATTTCTTGAAGTCGTACTACCTTGACCATGTCGGTCATCAACACAGTGGACCCTCCAGGCCTATCAGATGTTCCACTGACTATACAAACTGGGAGCAAGATGTACGTTTTGTCTGGGAGGATCATGTGATTGCTCACTTGCCGATTGATTTGGTCTTCGTTAAACCTCAGCCACCAGCCCTGCAGGCTGACGGCACTGTGGCCACAGTCATCGTACATCAAAACCCTGTACCTCCAAGAGTGCCGTGTCTCATCACTGCCGTCCTCATTGATGATCCCAACACTCGCATTCTTGAGATGGCTCACTCAGTTGTACCTTTGTTGCCACCAAATGATGTTCTCCACCTTGGTGGCGTTGCAGACACATGTCGTCAAAGAGAACAAGAAGGTCCTGATTCATGCACCCTACATGTTGGTTTTCGTCTTCTTCCACGGAACCAAGCCATTATTGTAGAGGAGGGCATGGGTATCACTATCAGAGTACCTTCTCGACTTTCTTCTGCAGAAGCTGAACAAAATCTTGTTGCACGGGTCCAACAGCTCCGTGACAACCATCCCAGACATGAATGGAATGATCCAGAACAGGAACGTCCAGAAGAAACACATCCAGCCCCTGCGGGTCTTGGAACAACGGCACCACAGCCTGAAGATGTCACATCCTTTATGGCCAGATCACTTCACAGCTCCAGAAGTGCTGCGGACAGTGACTCAGATTCCTCTGTCTCCACACATGACATGGATGCAACAGATGAATCTCCAAGCCACATTGACGCCGAGAGCTTCTTGACTGTCATTTTCAGCTTGGATGGACAAGAACGCCAGATCGACGCACCATGGGATGATGGAGATCTTCTTTGGGAACTCACTGCAATCCAATTCGAGATTAACATTGCTGATGTCGTTTTTCTATATCATGTAGATCATAGACCTGCAGACATTGCACAGGAAGGTCTTGAATGCCTACTTCTGCAACGACAACAAGATGCCCCATCAGTCAACTTCCTCAGACTATGTCTCGTTGACGTTGAGTACAAAGCTGACGCCAGAGGATCACAACTGCGAATTGACCGCAGACCAAAATGGATGCCCCGCAGAATTAACAGAGCATCCATCATTCTACTTGCTGGCTTTGGTGGCTTTTGTGCCCTGTCACCGAGCAGGTGTGACGTTTGGATCAATAGCACACCTTTGGAAGTAAATGCGGATGTTCACGAGCTTCGACATGGAGACTATATCCGCATTGCGGTACCTTCCCATCCAGATGATCCTGCATCCGGCTGCGGTAGTACAACTCGTGATTTTCCACAGGTACACCTTGACGATGACCTGATGGATCTGGGGCAAAAAATTGTACGCCACAAACGTGTTGTCTTGCAGGACATCAGTAATGTCTATGACTGCAAAAATCGTCAGTGCAGACTTCCTGATGGCAGTGAGTGAGAAGGTGCCTCATTTGTCAAGCCTCTCATTCCTCCTGATGTACCAGGACGGCCAGAACTTCAATTTGGAGACCACCTTGAATGTCTCGATGCATTGCACCGAACTTGGGCTGTGCATTCAGCAATTGAAAGGGAGGACGAGGGCAGGGTCTTGTACATCTCGACTTGGTTTCCGGATGCTGGACGTTGGCCTGAGTGTGATGAATCTCGACCAGTGAGACTCTTGCAAGACTTTGGACAATGGGCAGATGCCATTGCTGAAGCGTGGGATGATCGACTGGATCCTGACTGCCCTGTCCACCTCTACCTCATCACTCCACAACCAAGATCATCTCTGTGGATGCCGGAAGTACTAACTACCGCATGTTCTTGTGCTGCAGAATCCTGTGGCTCATTCCAAGAGCATTCACATTGCGACACTCAATCCTGCCAGAGGAGATCAAGGCAACTCTGGATGCATTCGCATTGTCCCGACACAACTCTGGAGGGCACACATCCTCGAAGCAGCTGGTATTCTGCAATTTTGTCGTCCAGGGCATGTTGACTGCATGGTATGGTGGGGAGAATTTGAGCTCAGAGATGGACAGCAGTATCAAGCTCGACATGGCTTCTCCTTCTCGATCATCAGGAACAACATCGCTGATATCAGCGCATCAAGTGGTGAGCACTCTGCCCTTGCGAGAGTTGAGACGGATGGTCCTGCTCTCCTACAGACCAATCTCCACTTGCACAAGAAGAAGATTTCACTTGAAGAACTTGTGCCAATTGTACCACCTGAAGCCACTCCTATGCCTTTCGCCTCATTGCAGGTGCACCTATGGCTCCTCTGCCCACTTATGTGGAATGTCCTTCTTCAGGCACTTCTAGTGAGATTCAACTTGAACTCCGACATTGGGGCCACATCTGCGATGTTTACAAGTTTGGAAGTCATGATGTTGCACTTTGTGTACCGAAAGGGTGGAAAACGTCGACAGAACTGACCCATTACATGTTCTGCCGCACCAACACGGCGGATATACAGGGAGCTTTCATGCATAGCAGTGAAAAAGACCTCACCACTGTTGAGCTCATGAGTTTCTTGTACCTTTGTGGTTACTGGCGTGCAACCATCATTGATGTCAATGTCCTGGAGTGCGGTATTGTTCAGGTTGACTTCGAAAATGTAGTTGTTCAAGTGCCTTGCCCAATCAAGTCAAGCAAACAGGCACCAACATGGCCACCGCCGATTGCAATTCCATTGAGCATAGGGCCTTTCTTTCACATTCCAACAGCAGTTGCTGACACTGACTGTGTGATTGGATATGGCCTCACTCTGCAGGAAACCATCCGATTCTTCTCATCCACAGATGACATGCTGTGTCGAAATCCAGAAGGATATGAGTTTCCAGCCACCACAAAGGCTGCGTTGAAACTCAGTGCCTCGACCAACTTGGAGGACTATGACCGCATTGTGATCTCTGCGGACGGTTCCTCTCACGCCAAGGCCAAACACAAGCCGGCTCTCTGGAATGCAGAGCAGGGCCATGCAGATACGTGGGCTTTTGTGGTCATAGGGGAGAAGTTCGGCGATGCAGAACCACATACTCTTGAAGTCATAGGGTGGACAGCTCAGGAAGCGCACTACGATTGCCAGAGTGCACACTTTCTTGGTGCTGAATACCTTGGCTCACACATAGCAGAACGTGAAGCACTCACATGGGCAGGATTGTGGAGATTAGCACAGAACATTCAGACTCCTACCATTTTCAGGTCGGACTCTCAAATCTCTTCACGACCGGCCACTGGAGAAATCGGCAGCTCTGATGATACTATATCATTTCGCTGCTTCCGAGGAGTTTTCCAGGCTCTTGAAACAGCCTTGCCAGAGCACTGCCGTCGTATTGAACACATTCCAGGCCATTGTGATGAGCCCTTCAATGATATGGTGGATTGGCTGGCCAGTTCAGAGAGACAGAAAAGCTTCCATTTTCCCAGGCAAGCTCTCTCCATGCACAGCTGGCGACACTTCCTTCCACATTTTTGGGTCCTGCTGAGTCACTCTGATGGAATGCCACCCGCTTGTGCCACAGGATTACATGCCTTTGCACCTGAGTTGCCCCAGCTCCATGAACATCAACAAGAAGCTCAGGGCATACAGAAGAGCCGAGACGAACACCATGTTCTCGATCTGTTCTCGATCTCAGAGCGAGCATAGGCTCAGCCAATGTTGCTTCAATGTATAATGGCACCTGGGGGCATGCGGGCAAAACCATCTACCAGAGACAACAATTTCAGGCTATGCGGATGCTTTTTCTTGGCTTACAAGAAACCCGCACTCCTGAGACATTCAGCACGGCAGATGGTGTTCTGCGTTTTGGTTCTGGTCATGCTGAAGGAGGACTCTATGGTGTGGAATTATGGGTCAATCTCCACATTCCTTTCGGAAGCATTGACAAGGAGATGCTCTACTTTCAAGCAGCTGATTTCCAAGTATTACACCGTGATCCAAGGGTGCTTTTTGTCAGAGCTGAAAATCAATATATTCAATGGGCCATCATTGCTGGTTACGCACCACATTCTGGACTTGCTGCTGAACAACGTGAAGGGTGGTGGACACACCTTTCCATGATTGCCTCGCAGAAGCGACCAGATGACCAGCTCCTTGTGATCATTGATGCCAATGCAGATCCAGGTCCTCATGATGATTTGGTGGTACATCGAGATGGATTTAAAACCACAGCCAACACTTCCATCTTCAGGACTTTCCTGCATGAGCATGGATTGACACTTCCTGCCACCAGCCTCATTCACGAAGGCACCAACACTACATGGAAGAGCCCGAACGGCATCCATGAACACAGCATTGATCACATCGCTGTAGCCCATGACCTGCTCCATGATTGCACCTTTTCTGGGGTTCTAGAAGATTTTGACCTTGGCACTGGCCTTTATGACCATGCAGCGGTCGGTTTGCAGCTGGAATGGCGTCAGGCGCTTGCCCCACCCATCAGTCCAGGTCTGCACATCAAGCACCAAGGAAGAGGCTGTGATTACGACAAAGTTCAGCACGAGCATCTCCAAACTGTTCTTGGGTCGTACAGAGCAGCAGAATGGCATCATGACGTTGAGCAGCATGTTGATGAGCTCAATTATCACCTACTACATGGCCTTGCTAGACTGTGCCCAAAATCCAAGACAAAACCAAAAAAGAATTTCATCAGTGATGAAGTCTGGCACCTTCATCTTTGCAAGCTTGAAAGACGCAAAGCTTTGAAGGAGCTTACTCTTCGACACAGGTTTGAAGTGCTGGCTGCCTGCTTTTCGGCACTACGCACAGACAAACAGCCCGACCCAGTTGCTTTTTGGAAGTACGGCACGTGGCTGCTGTGCTGCAAAGTGCGTTTGATTTGCGGACTCCATCGAGCCTCTAGACAACTTCGAACTAGTCTCAAAGAACCCAAGCAGGAACAGCTTCGCACTGTCTTCCGGAATTTGCCACCATCAGCGTCTGCCTCGACCATCCTGCATGAGCTACGGCAAATTATTGGATCAACCAACTTGAGAAAGCTCACAAACAAAGCTCTTCCCAACATCAAGAACGAGCACGACCAAGTCTGTTGCAGTCCTGTGGACGCTCTGGACACGTGGATCAAATTTTTCCAGACCATGGAAGGTGGCAGGCGGCTCCCAGCCCATCAACAAAGAGAAGAATGGATAGCAAACCTGAGGAATTTCCAGGCGCAATCTCTTGATCTGACCCTTTTTGACTTTCCGAGCCTCTGTGAATTAGAAGCAGCTTACAGGAGGGTGACGCCAGGCAAGGCCACGGGCCCTGACGGGGTGCCTGCAACGGTATGTCACCGTGGTCCCGCCATTTTGGCCAAAAAGACCTATGCCTTGATGCTGAAGGCTTTCACACATGGCCAAGAGTGTCTGCTTCACAAAGGAGGACGATTACATCCTCTATGGAAGGGGAAGGGTGCCAAAGATCAATGTGCCTCTTACAGAAGCATTCTTGTGTCCTCCCACATTGGGAAATCTATCCATCGATGTCTCAGAGTACATTCGTCGGAGCTCTTTGAGAAGTTCTTGCAACGCCAGCAGTTAGGCGGCAAAAGACGAATTGCTGTTGGGCTAGGAGTGTATCAAGCCCGAGCCTATCCACGTTCTCGTAAAGCACGAGGCCTGAACGTTGGCATGATCTTCCTGGACCTTTGTGAGGCTTTCTATCGCATAGTCAGAGAACTTGCCATTGGAGGCCCTGCTAATGATGAAGTCATTGCTCAAATGGGGGCGAGATTGGGTATGAGTACTGACCTGCTGCACGAACTCTATCGGCACCTTGAGGATGACCATGCAATCGCTCGTGCAGGTATGAGTCTGCAAATGCAGACTGTGGTCAGATCTCTTCACACTGACACCCACTTCTCCCTACGTGGGCAATCTGATGCCTGCAAAACGCAGCTGGGGACGCGTCCGGGTGACAGCTGGACCGATTTGATCTGCAGCTTTCTTTGGGCCAGGTTGCTGCACGACCTTGAGGATGAAGTCACCCGTTTGGGGCTGATCGATACCACCCTGGACGCCAAGGGATTTCAGTGCTGATTCATCACACTCACCTTTTCTGGGCCCCACCTGGATGGATGACAGTGTTTTCTGCTTTGCCGACAGTGATGCCCTACAGCTTGAGAGAAAGGCAGGGCAACTCTGCAGTCTCCTGTTGCAGAAGTGTGCTGAATTTGCCATGACACCCAACTTGGCGCCAGGCAAGACGGCCATTATGCTCACCTTTCAAGGACGTGGCTCTGTTGAAGCGCGCAAACGCATTTTTGGGCCCAATGCCCCTCGGACACTGCCGGTGCTCAAAGCAGAAGGAGTTGCGCACATTCACATTGTGACATGCTATACCCATCTTGGATGTCTCCTACATCACAAAGGAGACATGAGACAGGAGGTGCGCAGGCGATTTAGCATTGCTCAATCTGCATTTCAGAAGCACCGACGAGTCCGACGAGGCCTCTATCAAAATCGACATTTGTCATTGACAAGGAGAGCGGAACTTTGTCGTACTCTCATTCTCAGCAAATTCGTCTACGGCTGCGAATCATGGACGTTGAGAGACGCCAAAACGAGGCATGCTCTGCATACATCCTTGATCAAGCTCTACAAGAGGCTTCTGACAGGCAGTCCAGATCTTCAAGTCAGTGATGCAGAGGTTTTGTCTAGCACAGGCCTGCCTGATCCGTCCGATTTGCTGCGGTTGCAACGATGTTTTGTTGGATTCACCAATTCCTCGTGGGTTTTGTGCCGAGCGCTTTTTCCTTCACCTCTTCTCAGGCCGCAGGCGTCGAGGCGATTTCCAGCATTTCTTTGACCAGTTGGTTGCTCCAGAGGGTGTGTGGATTCAGGTGATTTCCCTGGACGTGGTTTTGAGTGAAGTATGGGGTGATCTTCTTCGACCAACCACTCGAGCGTTTTGGAGGAATGCGATACGTGGACGCATCGTCATCGGACTCCTTGGTGGTCCTCCTTGTGAAACTTGGTCACAAGCCCGTGAAAGGGCTATTGATGACCGTCGACGAGCGCCACGTGTACTCCGAACTGCGGAGCATCCCTGGGGCAAGGAGTCGCTGAGCCTTCGTGAAGTGAAGCAAGTGAGGGTAGGCAATGAATTGATGGGTTTCCAGCTGGAAGCTGTGACTGACCTTTACTGTACAGGAGGGGTAGCAATTACGGAGCATCCTGCAGCTCCAAAAAATGAAGATTCTGTCTCAATTTGGAGGACCCCGCTTGTTGCTCTTTTACAAGCACTGCCGAGATGCCAACTCCTCACACTTGCACAAGGTTTGTGGGGGGCCAAATCACCCAAACCCACCTCTCTCCTTGTGCTAAATGCACCCAACTTGGTACAGATTTTGCGCATGTGGCAGATGGCCCAGAATGTCCCCAATTCATCATCCATTGGACGTGATGAGACTGGCAACTGGTCCACATCAGCGCTCAAGGAATACCCTCCGGCGCTCAATGCAGCGCTTGCGCAAGGCTGCATGAAGCAATTTTGCGCTGCACCACTGACAATGAGGTGCAGATCGATGATGATTTCAGGGCCAAGTGTGAACCCATGCTGATCACGAAGTATGGAGGAGACATTGGTCCTGATTTCGCTGGTTGAACCAGCGAGTACAGCCATGAATTCAAGGACGATGCCAGCCGCACCATGAAGCTTCTGTGTGCTTGTGCAAAAAATGTATTATATATTATTATATATATAATTATACATGTAATATATATAATTATAAATAAAATAAATATATATATATATATATATATATAATTATATAATAATAATTATATATAATTATATATATACATATATATATTATATTATATTTAATAGAGTTCAAAACACACTTCACGTAGAACCAGAGTGTTGTTTCTTTTGCTTCATCAATGGCGTGCTGCTGCCCAGGTGACATTGCGGAAAGTTGACGCCTCTGTAGCCAAATGCCAGTGGATTTCTGGAGGACGCTGTAAGTTGTAGGAGAGGACGTTGTAAGTTGTAGACTCTCTGGCTTCGGTTTGTCCCTCAGATTTCAGCAGCTGTTGCAGTGCCTCAAAATTCCAAGGGAGAACCACTCCCTAAGGCTGAAGCTTATGTATTTGTTGGACTGCTAGGGTGAGGAATGAAGAAAGTCTGGTGGTCAGACTATTGACTGGTGAATGAATAGAATATATGTTCTCCTCCACTGCTCCATTCTCCACTGACAAGAAACATATGTATGCATATAGATGCGTATAGTGTGTATACTATATGTATATGTGGATATATACATACATGTGCAACCTTGGAATCCTCAGAGATAGAATTTCAGGTTTTTCCTCAGGAAAGTTCTTCACTTTATGAACATTGCAAAGTAAACCCTGCAAAACAAGGTGCTTTATCACTTTTTAAGGCCACCTTCTGTGTTTGGCGCAGACTGTAGAGGCTTCATGAGTTCCCCAAAGGCGCACAGCCACCCAACGGTGATCTGAAAATCATGGGACAACCTAGCCATCAGCTTTATCATTGTCAGGGGAAAATTGCCATTCCAGTTCCAGACACAACCATACTTGTTATTTATGTATATATACATATATATATACATATATGTATATATGTATATATATATATATATGTGACTTATATATGTGTAGATATAGTATGTATATATATATATATATGTGTGTGTGGCTTTTATATGTACATACATTTACATTTCCTGAAGGGGGAGAACCACACCAAAAAGGACGACCTAGACTGGAGGAAAAACATGTTGGGTTTGTCCCGGTGCAACCTAATGCGTTTAAAGTTGTTGAAAAGCAGTTGTCATAGCACGCCGCAATCCCAAAAAAGATGGACACGTAAATCACCGCCAAAATAGGGCATGATACACCCTGAAAGTCACATGACCCATTTTCCCCCCCACGAGTTATCCACAATTCATCCAGAGGTAAGATGAGTTTGACAAGTCACGAGTCACAGTCAGACCGGGCATGTTGCCATCTGATTTGGTAAAGACACCACTTGGATATCCCAAGGTATCGAAAGAAATGATAGGTAGTAGGTGACATGACCAAATCAACCTTCTCTTTGTGTTTAACCTCTGAGACATTGATTAGGTCCCAATATGCCAAATAAATCTTGGGTAGATGCTATAGCAGGTCGGTGGTGTTTTTTTTAATATTATCCTGGCGAACATGAAGCACTTCTTGTGCCCGTAGGTGCCATAGCGGTGATACCCATGGGATTTCAGACATCGGCGGGCACAACGCGACTCCTGTTGGAAGGTAGCTGGGATCCCCCATCGGTTGGACGCGTTTCACCGCATTGTGCAAGGGAAGTGCGTCCTTCTGGTGAGACAATCTGTGAAGAAAAACTCCCGTACAGTGCCTCTGTGATATTCAGAAGAATGTACCATAATATACGATACTCGATTATAGTGAACTCACCCCGCCCGATCCAAAATCTTGCGTTTAGTTGCGGGGGACTTCCCGGGAAAGTCGCCCCAACATGCGTTTACTTGCTGTGGATCAGTTGCGTAAGATAGAAAACGATGCTTTAGAAGTAAATTTTGCTTCATTTAGCTTGTGTTTACACTGGTGAACTTGTTTTTTTGTCATGCCTGGCTCATTCATGTGACCTTCAGGCAAATCCAGTCACGTGTTTACATGTCGCCCTGCCGGGGGTGGTGCCTTTCTAGAGTAGTTGCATCGATTCATCTAATTACAGTAGATGCTGGCCTGCAGCTAGGCTGTTGTCGGGCTGATGCTAGATGGCTGCGGTGCTGAGCTGCTGCCAGACTGCTTCTAGACTCCTGCTATAGAGACTTGCTGCCGGGCTGGTGGTACTGCTGCTAAAGCTGAGGGGGCTCCAAAGCTATTTTCTGGCCTCGTTCGGGCCTCGTTTTGGCCTCGTTTTTGGCCTCGCTCGGAACCCGTTGCGGAAATATTGAGTTGAGATGTAAATCAGAACCCCATAGATTTGATACCAAAACATACCAAAACATACATGAATCATTCGTTCACATTGTGTTTTGATCCAAAAGATGACATTTCTTAGATGTACTTGTTACACTTTTAACATTCGAATTAGATGCGTTTTGTAACAAAAGAGATATTCTACCCAAACATACATGAATCATGCGTTCACATGGTGTTTGGCTATCTAAATATATCGTTTTTTTTGATATTTTTTATAGTTTAAGACCATTGGGGTGACTTGCGTTCTGATTGTGTTTTGCACATTTGGGATGATAGCTTTTTTGTACTTTTTCATTTTCGTGCTGCGTTTACAATGGGCGAAGAAGTTGGGGTGACTTTTCCTAGCAGTTGGGGGACGTAGTTCCATGCGGGAATGACACTTGACTGCAACGTTGGGGGACCTTCGATGGCATTGAGTATGATATAATACGTTATTGTTTTATATCTTATTAACATAATATACCGGTAGTACCGCACAAGGCGGTGGCGGAAGTTTCAAAAATAGGAAACCTATAGGAGAGATTGGTTGTTGTGAATCACGGATGGCAGAGCGAATGCACTGATGGACCGAAAGGTGGTTGGAACTGTGTTTTTTGGAGTGGCTGCAATGGTTGCAGTGGTGACCTGGTCGGTCACCTCACCCACAACTGCTGGATGCAGTGTGGTGTAGTGCAGCTGTAGTTGTCGTTGTAGTGTAGTGGAATTGTAGTTATGGTGTAGTCCAAGTAGTGTATTGTAGTTGCAGTTGCATTTGTGGTGGTGTAATGAGTGTATTGTAATGTAATGTAATGTAATGTAATGTAATGCAGTGTGGGGTAGTGTAGTGTAGTGTAATTGAGTGTAGTGAGTGGTGTAGTGTAGTGTAGTGTAGTGTAATGCAGTTAGTGTAGCGCAGTGTAGTGTAGTGTAGTGTAATGCAGTTAGCGCAGTGTAGTTGTAGTTGTAGTTGTAGGTGTAGTGTTATGTAATGTATTGTAGTAGCGGTAGTTGTAGTTATAGTTAGTGGAGTGGAGTGGAGTGTAGCGTAGCGAGGTGTAGTGTAGTGTGGTGGAGTGGGGTGTAGTGTAGTGCAGTGTAGTGTAATGTATATAATTAGTGTAGTGTAGTGTAGTGTAGTGTAGTCTTATGTAGTTGTAGTTAGTGTGATGTAGTGTGATGTAGCGTAATGTAGTGTAATGTAGTGTAATGTAGTGTAATGTAGTGTAATGTAGTGTAATGTAGTGTAATGTAGTGTAGTGTAGGGTAATGTAGTGTAATGTAGTGTAATGTAGTGTAATGTAGTGTAGTGTCATTGAGTGTAGTGGAGTGTAGTGTAGTGGAATGTAGTGTAGTGTAGTTGTACTGTAGTGGAGTGGAGTGTAGTGTAGTACCTATTGCTTAGTTTCTATATGTTTGTTGCGCTTGGGTGTCACCAAGGTTTGTCAAAAATATGCATCTCCGTATCTCTTGTCGCGAACGTGCTGAGAGGATTTCTAATTTCACAAGTAACACAAAAGATTGTTGTGTTTTTGCCAAAACTAGCGGATGGACATGCATCACTCTATTATGAAGATTCCTCTGGGGACCGTGTCCACCGGCTAACACACATGGTGCTCTCCGGCATTGTTTGAAAATATGAGTACCTTAAGTTCTTCTACATAGTCTGTCTATCTTCATATTTTTGGTTTATCGTTAGGACACGCCAGAATCAAATGGGGCGCACACCCTCGCGATGAAACGCGCTATTTTGAAGAATGGTCGGGAGAGTTGTGAACGTGCCGAATCGTGCCGACCACGTCTGCCGAGTGAGCAAGCATGGCGGCCATGGCGTCGGTTTGCCTACGAGTGGCTGAAAGTACGTCCCATGCTCGCCATAAATTTCAACATGAACCAGTTGACTTCAAGTTGTGTTCGCAAAATGGTGCACAACCATGCAGAATTCTCACGGGGCGTTTCAACACTATTCTAAAGGACAACCGGTGAAAAAGGCTGGTATGATCAGAATTTCTTGGATGGGAACCAGAAAACAGGAGAGTTGTGACCACCAAAACTAACAGTTTCTAACTGGGAGACTTAAACATAGGTCAGACCACCACAGCTGGTAGGCCATGTTGTAGATTTGGGAGTTCAATCCAAGTACCATCCACTCGGAGCATCTCTTCTGCATTGTTATTGTTTGATCTTTTTGTTGGCATGTGAGCACCAGGGTACAGGGTGAACATCTGACAGGGTACAGGGTGAACATCTGACATGGTACCCATCCATCCTCCCAGATTGGAGTATGTCCCCACTACCATGGGGATTACCACGGATTACCTCAATCTACTGATTTGGAGGGCTTTGGGGTCCGAAGACGTACTGTAGGAGGTGTCTCAACATTCGTTTGATCTCGATCCAATTAGCTAGGGCTATGTTCGACTATGCTAAATTCTGTGGCTTGAAGGACAAAGATGTCTTGCTCACATCCATATAATGAATGTTTATCGAAGATCCGCACCCCAGCAGAGTGTCACGGGCAGCAGGATACCAGGGCGGTTATCTCGCCAGTCTCACGCCATCGGGTTGTCCATGGAGCCAGACGGACGGCTCCGCTCAAGTCACAAGTCATCACCAAACTTGGACGGCTAAGCAACAAAAGACAGTCATTTCATGGGCCCTTTGGGGGATCTCAAATCGAAGCCACACCCAAAGGTTGTCAAATTATGTCAAATTATGATTCTCTACGCGACTGATGTTAGCCTTGGGGAGGGATGAAACAGGCCCACGCCTGGCCAACCAGGAAGCAAACATGATTGTTTTGTGGACACTTCCTCAGTGAATTCGGGGCTCGCCACCCTTGGCTTCACCCGACATGTAGGTTCTTGGTTAAATTATGGACTGGAAGTACACATCCTGGCGGATAAACATTCCTAAAAGATGTTCATACCCCCTGACCAAGAAGTCAACATGTCATTAAAATCATTAAACAAATCATTGACAACCACGACTTCCTCGCTAGTTGGGCTTCAAATTTTGCCAGGCAGATATTGGCCTCCCAGGAAAGTGAACACGTGACACTGTTCATGTTAGGGACCGTCAGGCGGAAACCACTTCCACTTTAGCTGGGCAGAGCGGATATGTTATATTGAATTTGTTTATTTTGTGTGAGTTCTGACTTCAAGCAATTTGCCATGTGTGTCTTCTATCGATGGGGCCGCTGAAAATTCAATCAAACGAAAACACATGAAAGCACAAGTGATGGTCTTTGAGAAGCCACAAAAGAAAACCGTGACCAAACCTATGTTCCTTATGAAGCCTTCAAGTGACATCCATGGTATGAGTCAAACTTTCAGGCCATGCGAGCCACCGATGAAAGAAAGTTGCTTTTTCAATACACTGCCCGAATCCCGGTGGGGCACAAAAATTGCGACTCATACCCATTTGCCAAACATCAAACAAGATACGCAGGGTGAATGTTATGGCAACCCCAAAAGGAATTTTAGGGCAAAGAATATATACAGCACAAGAAAAGAGTATACATTGTATACTGTGTATATATATATATATTATCGAAGGAAGTTTAGAAGTCAAACTTCCGACAAATGG
>CAMXCT020006628.1:116528-124028 GCA_947184155.2 Cladocopium goreaui | reverse complement strand
GTTTCCTATTTTTGAAACTTCCGCCACCGCCTTGTGCGGTACTACTGGTATACATTATAAAAGCCTATTCAAGCAGTTGTAAATTCTTGTAGTCGACGCAAGATTTCGCAAAGTTAAAGCCGTTCGACCAGGGTGGTGTGAGATCTGCGAGTCGCCCATGCAGGAGCATCACAAGTGGCGACAGGTGGCTACATCACTATCCAAGTTCCCAGAGCCTTCCCAGGGATGCTTCTTGAAGTCTCAACTCCTGGGTTTATAGCATGAATTAGCTACCTGGTTGGATCTGGTATTACAGGATATTAAAGGTTGGTCTTAGCAAACGGCTGTGGCTTATCAAAGTAGATAGACCCTGTTTGTAAGGTCCATGGATTTTTTTGTTTGTTTCTTGGTAATGTAGCATGCGTCACTTGTTTATTTAATGGGTTGGGTATGATATCTATGGGTGCCAAAAAGTCCAGTGGTACTCCAATCGGACCTAGAGTCATTTTTTTCAGATTTCTCCTATATAGTGATGCTCCTCGGGCCACGTTTGCATCGACTGGTTCCTTTTGAGTCAATCGTAAATATGGGAATGTGGGGGCACAAGTGCCACCCAGTGCCGGCCCCCATAGCCTAAGTCTGGTTGGTGTGTTGGACTTGTTTTCCCCTGTCCCTACCAAAAAAACCCAAAAAAAAAACACAGGCTGCTGCCTGTGTTTGATCATTTGTTACATATCCACACATTGGGATGATGGTTCCAGCCACCAGTGGACTCGGATGGGGTCAAGAATTCAAGACTTAGGGGGTACAACCATGCTGTATGCATTATCAGCAGTATCATATCGCTACTGTAATAAGTACCTTCAATGTATCTTCTCATAAATTAACACAGTGAAACCATGGTTTGCCTTCGAAAATGATTTGTCAATGAGGAATTTTCCATAGCTAATGTTAGCTCACTGGAGGGTAGTCATGTTTGGTACTTTTTGGGCACCAAATCTGGAATGCCTGGGTGTGGCTTGAATACCCCAAATGTTTGGCAATTTCAATAGGGAAAATACGGGACAATTTGGATAAATCAATGGAAGGGGCTACGCTATGTTAAGACAAACCCATCCATACTAGCCAGCTAAAAAGTAATTCAAGTTACAGGGTATCCAAGATTAGCCATGATATTCATAATGGTTCAACGGGTGGACCACCAACCATGGGCGCTTTAAAGCACCGTGACCACCCTCTCGCAGCGTCAACGCAGCGTCCTTGACGGCGTCGGTTCGCAGCAGTGCAGGTTCCATGATGTTCCACGATCCCCCAGCCATTTTGAGTTTTCACTCGAAAAAAGAGAGAAGAGGGAGAAAAAAAACAAGTTATCACGTTATGTGATGTGAATGATCTGTGTCCAGACTCTTGAAATCCAATGTTCTTGATCTTTCCAGCGTTCTGCAGCTATTTAGTGCTGTTGGTCTCTTCCTATTTAGTGAGGCTGTTGCGCATCTCGCTTCACAAAGAAATCAGGAAGAATTCCCCCTCACGCATGGCGCCTGGTAGGTGGTCACTACAGTCCTTTTTTGATTGCAGCAATTTCCAGGGAAAAAAACACAATATACACAGGATTCACGGACGATAACAAAGCGATAACGGAAACGATAACTTTCGGCATAAAAAGTGATCCTTGTGAGACACTGCCCACTTTTGCTGATTTATGTTTTGTTTTGGATATTCCTAACATGAGCCATTGCTCCTCTGTAGACTCAATGCCATTTCTGCCAGCTGAGAGAAAAGTGTGCTATCCATGCCATGGCATCATTCCAACTTTGCAGTACGAGATTTTCTTGAAAAGACACATCTAAATCTGGTTGTTGTAAGCTGACATTCCGCAAAGAAAACACGATATGAATTCTTTGATCAAGGTGTGAAGCCAGCCCTTGGGAAAACAATAAGAGAAAGAACGATAGCATGTGGAAAAACCATTTTAAAGGGCTTGGGTTTTTTGGATAGCCCAGGTGGGGAAGGAGGTTGATGCGTGTGAAGTTGGCTATTCTGGCAACCCACAACAGGGAATATCATGGGTATCTTGAGGAATTTGGTAAAATGATAGAACATCATGAGCATATTGGATTATTGGAATTTATTGGATATCATTTTGTTTTGGCATACGATCTTGAATGTGTTTGTGTGAAAGTGGAGGCTATCAAAATTTATGGTCATTTCTATAATATAATGGGGAATATGATGATCAACCAGGGGTTTGCAGGATGAGCAGCATTTTTTGATAAACCAAAATGATGGGGTCTAAACATGTCTAAACAATGATAAACTTCCAGTGACAAATTGGGATTCCATTTGCAAGCAGCCAAAGGCCTCTCAACTTGTGGACTATGTCCATTAGCTTGTCCATATGTAGCTATATAATGCTATATCATATTGTAAATACATACATACATACATACATACATCCATACATCCTTACAACCATACATCCATACATCCATACATCCATGCATCCTTACATCCATATATCCATACATCCTTACATCCATACATCCATACATCCATGCATGCATGCATGCATGATATATCTTTGTATATGTAATCGGTATTGTTGTCAGTGGCTCATGTTTTGAATCAAGCACCCAAGACAATCCGACTGACCCGACTCTGGGTCCTAGACAAATTTGATATTAAAAAAAATGATCCTTTGAAACAAGAATCATAACGTATCCTGACGAATATGATATCATGTGTAGTATGCATGTCCTTCAAAACCGATAGCATCCCTGGAGTGAACAAAATGCAAGCCGCGAAAACTTTGTCGGCCGTTATTTTACTGCCAGATATGACTTTTGTTTCGCTTCCTTTAGAGTTTTGGGCGATGTGGCCAAGTCTATAAGTTCTTTATTGAAGCGCTCAAAGCACATGTTTTTCGCATTCAGACACTGACTCTCCCACTATGTTTACCATGTAATCCCCAGCGTTGTTGCACCAATTGCTGCACCGAACGCCTCCCACGGCCATGCCCCTTTCTTGTTTTAATTCAGGGAGGACGCCTCACTGGCGCAACTGGCGGTTTCCACTCGCAGGGACAGCTACCACGGGTCATGGCACCCATGTCGCCGCCTTATTTTCACCGTAAAATGCGGAAAATCGATCAATAGCTTGTAGTTATTAATGGTCATCATTCCCCAGCATGTAGAAGTTCTGGTTGTAATTGCTGGTTTTGAGACTGGATGAGATACAGAAAACTCAGTAGTACTACTGAGTTGCTTCTGGCAAGGTGAGCGAACAAAATACCCAACGGTTGATGAAGGTTGTTTCTAGGGAGAATGATGGTGAATTAGAGGTTTAACTATCATAGATGATCTAATTGATAAATACCCAACTGTTGACTGGTTATGAAATATGGAATTAAACTAGCTGGATGTTTGGAGATTATGGTGACCCATAGTAGGAAAACCTGAAAAACATGTTTTATTTCATGAGATGGGACCGGGGTATTTTTCATGGCTCACATGGCACTCAAAAAAACATTGCGTAACATATTCACCCAAATGGTTATCAATTATTTTTCCGTTATATAAAATGTGTAACCTCGTTGCCATGTTTGATTACCGGAGGGTAGCATCAGAAACTCAGCCAGCCAAAACACTCGGGTCATGTCCTGTCCTTGATGGAAGTGCGCCTTTGACAGCAAAGCCTGCTTGGCCACAATGTCATTTGCTGTGCAGAAAGCTACTGCAGCCACATTGAAGGAATAGCTACGTGATATTGCGATCAGGTGGGGCTTTAACTATCTTGAACTGATGTGATCCCCATGGCCAAAATCAACAAGTTGGAAACATACGGAACATTACGTGCCCGTCGCCCTGGGGTACTGGATCTTGGCTTGAACTGATCATCATCTTAAGGCGATTTTCTATGTCCAGACAAAGTATCATATAAGATCATATAACATAGCGTTGCTTCACTGTATCCAATAAATATGCAATAATGAAATCCACATGATGTCCTAATGTTATCCCATAATTCCAAGACATCATCATTAAATTCCTCATTGTAAACTCATCGCAAAACTAATCTTACGCATCTTCGAACCTGGTGTCTTGCCTTCAGTTTCAGGTTTTGATATAATATATATATATATATGTATACACATTTAAATAGTTGATCATGGTCTAATGATAGTTGTATGTTTATACTTTATTAACTTTAATAATCTAATTGTTTCAGGGGACACCATGTCTGGTTAGTTAGGAACGGTTTACGCTTGGGTTTCAAAGAAATTCTGAGGCCAGGGCACACTGGGTGCGGGCCCCACTTAGTAAATGGGCCAAAAAACACCAGTTATAGACGGAATATCCCCACTTATATATATGGGTGTATAAGTCACCAGGGATTTGTTTCAGGAGATCTCTTTATCTATCTCTGCAAAATCCCTAACGTTTGGTAGGTGAACGGATATCTGAATGTGAAGCCAAACATCGAGGAATACATTATACGTATATATACGTGTATATATATATATACACGTATGTACACACTGGAATATGATTGTAATTATAATAAAAGTGAAATGATGATGATGATGATGATGACGATGACGATGGTAACATGAGTTCCAACAAATCCATTCTTCATTGTTGAATCTGCAGTTTTCAGGATGCGGCTGCGTCTTGCGATGAGGCGCCGAAAAGGTCCCAACTCCTTGGTTGTCGGTACCTTCGCCCGACGATGTCCTGCCGTTCCTACTTTGCTTTTGGCTCCGTGAACGGTGCAGTACTTAGATCATCCATGTTGTGCAGTATATTTACAGTCCAAAAAATACACGAAGGTACCACCAGATTGGTTTAAATTGTTTGTTTATATATATATATATCTTATATCCTCATCAATGGTAAGTCATGATGAATTCCCCAGCATTTACCTCAAAATTCACCGGGTCACGTAGGTAAATATATTGGCACCGTGGATGGCATTGAGTACAAGGCTTGCACTCTCAGCGGCACCAGCGGAAGATAACCAGGCGGAAAGATGCGGACCGGGAACACGTCGCGATTTTTGAATGGCCAAGAGGTGAAGAACGAGAAGTTCAAGCGTCAAAACGGAAATGACAGAAAGGCAACATCAAACGAACTGTAAATGAGCTGCTAGTTTCAGGCGATTTGCTTTCCCATGCGTTTGCAGTTCTTCAAAATGTGGGTACGTCTTTCGTAGATCACCGGCTAGTGGCTGATTTTCAGCCTTAAACCGAGGAATCAAAGTGTTCATAGATACATGCATGCATACTTCCATTACATTTCTTTGCATTACGTTACATTTCATTGCATTGCATTACACTACACTACACTACATCACATACATCACATACATCACATACATCACATACATCACATACACCACATACACCACATATATCACATACAACACATACTTCACATACATCATACATCACGTACATCACATATAATATATTACATGTGTTGCATACATTGGATACATTACACATTGTTTAACACTTAGATAGATAGATAAATAGATAGAAAGAAAGATAGACAGCTAGATACATAGATAGATAGACAGTGAGGTAGATAAATATATTGATAAATACATAGATATTGGGATGTATAGATGGATGCATAGATGGATGGATGGATGGATGGATAGAACCATCTGCATAACCATCTATATATATAGGGAAACATAAAGGATATCAACTTAGCTATATAGGTGGCCTCATTTTGTACATATTTATACATATAGATAGGTCGATAGAATGATACATAGATAGGTAGATAGATAAGCAGATAGATAGATAGAATAGAATAGAATAGATAGACAGATAGATAAATAGATAGAATAGATAGAACACATAGATAGAATACATAGATAGAATAGATAGATAGAATAGATAGAATAGATAGAATAGATAGAATAGATAGAATAGATAGAATAGATTAGAATAGAATAGATAGATAGATTAGATATGAGGTTAGATATGAGATTAGATATGAGATTAGATATGAGATTAGATTAGATATTGGGTTAGATATTGGATTAGATTTTGGATTACGTAGATAGATAGATAGATAGATAGATGCATGCATACATACATACATTAGTACATACATACGTACACACAGACATACACACATACATACATGCATACATGATGCATACGTACATACATATTCACGTATATACATGTGTAGATGTATATATGTATATATGTATACACATATATGGAATTTACATATAGACACACATATATACACATATACACACAGATACACACAGGTACACACAGATACACACAGATACACGCAGATACACGCATATACACATAATATACATATATATATATATATTTATTTGTACTTTCTGTACGTATATATATATATATTCTTTATCTACACACATACCCATATCTACATAGACACACATTTGTTTTTTACATATTCACATAGTGTTGCATTAATTAATATATGTACATACACATATATACACATACCCGTATACACATAAAAATCCATCTTTACATTTATACATATATACATGTTTATACATGTTTACAGATTCTCACATAAATTGTATTTTTTAGCAAATTGATTGTATACATAAATTTTGTATACATATTTTTAGGATTTTATACTCATATAACTCATATACATATCATTTATATGATTATATATGCACGTGATATTTGTCTTTAAGACACACACTCTTTTTGGCCATTTGTCAAGCGGAGCGGCACTGAGGAGTGGTCTCACAGACTGAGCGGCGGAGAAAGTGCTGGAGAAAATGTTTTGCTTTGTGGAGTTCAACCCTTCACCAATAAATCTGGAACTATGTTTGGGAATATCTTAAATTGTCAGAGATGCTTGATTTAGATCCTAGGTTGAGAGTTGAACAGGAACCCAGAAATGTGGATGTAATGGGAATATCATCGGTATAAATAAATACATATGTATATATATATATACCAGTAGTACCGCACGAGGCGGTGGCGGAAGTTTCAAAGATAGGAAACTATAGGAGAGGTGAGTTGTTGTGATGCATGGATGGCAGAGCGAATCCATTGATGGACCGAAAGGTGGCTGTGATTCTTGGAGTGTTTGCAGTGGTCACCTCACCCACAACTGCAGGATGTAGTGTCGTGTAGCGAAGTGCCATGCAATTGTAATTGTAGCTGTAGTTGTAGTTGTAGTGTAGTTGTAGTTGTGGTTGTAGTTGTGGTTGTAGTGTAGCTGATGTTGTTGAAGTTGTAATGCTGTAGCTGTAGTTGGAGTTGTAGTTGTAGCAATTGAAGTGGCTGTAGTAATTGTAGTGGTTGAGGTACTTGTAGTGGTTGTAGTGGTTGTAGTGGTTGTAGGAGATGTAGTTGTAGCTGCAGTTGTAGTTGTAGTGTAGTTGTAGCTGTAGTGTAGTTGTAGTTGTAGTTGTAGTGAAGTGTAGTGGTAATTGTTGTTGTTGCTGTCGCTGTAGCGTAGTTGAAGTTGAAGTCGTAGCTGTAGCTGTAGTGAGCTT
>CAMXCT020006628.1:6528-114028 GCA_947184155.2 Cladocopium goreaui | reverse complement strand
TGTGCCCGCCACGAAAAAGTGATGCCAGGCATTACGAAGTGCTGCACCTGTCATGCAAAATCATCTTGACAAACCTGAAGATCTGATGCTCAAAAATGCAGCCGCTCTCAGGAAATCAGCGCCCTGACCTCCTAACCTATCTGACTCATGTGTCTCTTGTATTGCGCCTGCCACGCAAAATGCATCTTTGCAGATCCTCTTTAAATGTCCCACGGCTGCCAACGCTTTTGAAACTGCTACGAAAAACTTTCACGTTTTGCTCCCTTTTGACAAGGTGCACAACCCCTTGCGCCTGCCACGCGGTCCAAAAGTGGTAGGAGACCGTCAGTTTTTAACACTTTTGTGCTTCACGCCACAACTACGTGCACTTTTTCAACATCTTATCTTCCAAAAGTGCTCCGATGTTGGTGTGCTTTGTACATTTTGACTTGGAAATGTGCTTCGCGTCACAGCGTCGTGCACTTTTTCAACACCTCAACTTCCAAAAGTGCTCCGAACCTGGTGTGCTTTGCACATTTTGACTTCGAAATGTGCTTCGCGCCACAACGGCGTGCAATTTTTCATCTCTCATCTCCCCAGATGATTCCGCACCTGCCGCTTTAACGAGCCTACTTTTTGACCCTCCGGAGCCACAAAACTTTGGAAAAACACAGTGTTTCGCGACTTTCCTACCTTTCCGCCCCGCCAATCTGCATCTTCTTTCTTCTGACTCTTTCGCTTCTCTGATCTTCTTTCTTCTGCTCTTCTCTTCGCTGACTCTTTCCACCTCTGCCTTTTCATCTGTCCATATTGTCGGAAGTTTGACTTCTAAACTTCCTTCGATAATTTTAAAGATAAATAAATATGCCTTTATTTATGTATATATGTATATTTATATTTATTTGTTATTTATTTGTTTATTTATTTTTTATATATATTTTATTTATTGACTTCTGTATTTATTTATTTAATCATTTATTTATTTAGGTTTATTTACTTATTTATTTATCTATTTAAATCTACACACACACTCTATATATGTATATATATATATATACATGCACCGTATATACATGTGGGCTGGTACTTCTACAGTAGTGATGGACCATGTTGCATATTTCGGCGTTTAACCATGTGACCCTTGAACCGGCTATTTGCGGCTATTTTGTTGGGATTTAACCAGCAAGGTTATGGACAGGGCGAATCTTAAGCAGCAATGACCACGGATTGCCTGGATACGTGGTGCCCACTTCATCAGTGATGTGGGAACAAAGAAGGTCTCCTTGAAATATATTTTCCCATGTAGAGATTTAAAAAATAAAAACAAAAAAAACCAAAGACGGCGTGTCTTGGGGGTTGGAATTTTGTATCTTCGGTTCGAAGTGGACCAATCCTGCCCAATGTGTAACTATGTATCGTTGGGTTATGTTTCTTGTAGGGCAATTTGGAAGCACGTAATATTCTCCATTTTGTCACGGTGATCTAACAGACCAACGGACTATGCTGAAATACTTTGTTGGTTCAACCACCAGATAAAAGTGACTGGATGTGGCACTGGTTGGTTTCTAATCTCACCATTGAAATGGGTCAGTGTAGTATTGTGCATGCCATGATGGCAATGTCGAATGCAGGCTGTCCGAAAGTTGGTACCGTTCCTAAATCCACTGGAACCAAGATGATATGGGTGTATCCCCATCATATTCCCCATTGCTGTTCCCATTTATTTCCTGACATATTCAATCAAAGTATATACTTGGTTAAGTCCCATTAAGAGGCCAATTGGGGGGATTACCCCATCAAACCCCCATTGTATATTGCGAGGGCCCGGTTCACAGAAGCGAGAAAGAAATTATCACGTGGAGGTATAGAAAGACACATAAAGACCCCCGTTTGGAGACGCACCAGAAGTCAGCGTCTGTGCTTCTTCAGCTAGCATTGTGTTACCGGGTTCTAGGCCCGTTGGTGGCCCTCCTCCCCTTTTGGTTTAACATTGTAATTATCAAACGAGGTATGCGGGGCCGCTCCTTTAAATTTACATGTAAACGAGGAAAAAACGGTCGCCATCACCGGCGGCCCCAAAAACGTGGCTATTTGGGTGAAGTTGTTTCCAGCACGTTAAAGACTGACAAAATGGTTTTTCACTTACCTGCGCCGCTGGCGCTTTCTTGATTCGGCATTGGAACATAGAGTTGGGCCGCGGGCCGCCCAGACTGCGTATTGCGCAAAGGGCGCGGATAGATTTTTTGGGGCTGGTCAGACTGCGCCCGTGGTGCAGCTTCACAGCAATGCTGACCCTGCTTTTTGGGGCCACATACCATTCTATCCACAAATTGTTAAAGTTTGTGATATCCCGTGATTTACAGCATCTTCTTCAAAAAAGGTCTTACATTAACCTTTCTCCTCACATTCCTCGCCCATTCACAGAGTCGGTCCCCCAAGTACAAGTTGCTGTGCATTTTTCCCGTATAAACCATCTTTAAGACAGGCCCAAAAAACATCCGTTAGGTCAAGCAAGGAGAAGATTTAACCACTGCCACATGGCCAGGGGCCCAACTTCCGCTGAGCCCCACATGGGTGGATGACCATGGCACATGGGAATGAGCCAAAACCTACGGTGCAAGATTTGAGTGGATAATCATCCCATTTTCTGCTTGTTGATGTTTTAAGGTTTTGATCTACAGTCTCTATAGCCATGTCCCTTGTGGTTACGGTTGATGGGGAATACGACCAAGACCAAAACATAAGGCCTTACCTTCACTATTTTGGGAGTACCTTTTCCGGGGAGTCGTTTGATTTACATGAATGTCATGACGATGAAGACGTTTATTGGCAATACATGTCAGTCATGCATTTTCTACGCGTCTCAAAGAGCCACACTGTCACAGATATCATGCTGCGAGAACACCCTCACAAGAGTTTGGACAAGGGTTTTATGCGGACTACTATGGTGAGTTGGGGATGGTTATCCTTAAACGCTGTCTACTTTTTTTAAGCGACCCAGACCAATTAAAATGACAAACCATTGTGCTCCATTTTACCGACAAAGTTTGCTTTGGTTTCCGAAATGGAGAGCTGTTTTAATTGGGACTGAGGCAAGTGGAGACGGTGAAGCAGTTGAAATGCCGACAATGCTCACAGCATGATCAATCTCAAGAGGACGATCCATGGGTCCGGATGGGTCCAAGTCTGATTGTTGGAGCTGCAACGGAAATTCCCCAGTTTGACAGTTTTTGTTAGCTGGTGTATCCTGTTGTCATATCCCGTTGGTTGTTGCTGCAACGCCCTTGATAGCTGGAGAAGCTGGCAGCCCTGCCCCCATGTGGACGCAACGGCTGCCGAAGGGCCAGTACCAACAGCAGTTCCGGCCCTACTGGCTGCAAACTGGCTGCAAAATGTCAAAAAATGAAGGCATATTGAGACCCACTGATTGGATCAGTGTTTTGCCATATGGTGTCAACTTCAACCCGGCCCACCTAATCAAAACCTCTTGGCGGCTGCTTTATTTTGAGTTTGATATATTTCCGGCTCGTTCCATGATTGTTTTTGTGGTAGTTGGGAGGCAGCTCAGGAGATTTTGGTATCCATATTCCGCAGGAGCTACTGAGATGGTCCCAACATGTCCCAACCATATGATAGTTGCTGTGGCTGTGAGTCAAACAAATCATAGTGGCTTGCTTGAGAGGGTTTGGCGACCAGCCTTGGTTTGGGAACCGTTAGGTATGCCCTGACCAGCCTTGATCTTGGAACCGCTATATAGGTATGCCCAACCAGTCAAAACGCATCGTGGAACTATTCAGATTGTTGGCTCCAAGGATTTGGCACAAGTCTCTCTCTATGGTTTCTGTTTGACCAAAAACGCGATCTCAATGATTGTGAAAACAGTACATGTGAGTATGTGCATGTCCATATTTGTATAATAATGCATGCGTGCACAAATGTATGTATATATACCGTATATACAAGGTGTACATAAATAAATATTTATGTGTATATATATATATTTATTTATCTATTTATTTATTTATTTATTTATTTTTATCTTTTTACTTATATATCTATAATGTTTATATACATTTATATTTATATATTTATATATGTATTTTATAATATATAAATATAATATAGTATAATATATATATTTATTTAATATATATATATATATATACAATATATATATATATAACATAATATATATAATATAATATAATATAATACAATATAATATAATATATTATATATATAATATATATAATATAATATATATATATATTCATTAATTATATATACAATATATACAATATATATTATATATATTATATATATTATATATCATTAGAAAGAGAGAGAGAGAGATGTATGTATATTTACATACACGCATACATTACATACTTGCATACATGCATACATGCATACATACCTACATACCTACATATCCACAGACAGGGACAGAGACAGAGACAGAGACAGAGACACACGCACACACACTTGCTCAGACTTGTCTTGTCGAATTTTGATGTGGAAAGCATCTGTCGTGCAAAAACATTTCAGTTACACCTGACAGGAGGGTTTGGTGTGGAGTGAAAGGAAAAATCCTTCGTCTCCACCTTGAAGAATAGAATAAAATCAATAGAAGCCACGAAGAATCCCACAATATAAGCAGAAAATTGCAATGGACAAGAAGTTCACCGCAGTCTCAGATTGCGCCAACTGTGCAGAAAGATAAATGAGAAGTCACCTTCATCCGTTCATGTGCTTAATTCAAATTCTGAAGTGGTTCTCGTTGAAAAACGGCATGGTGGTTCTTGGGCTTGCCACATCCCATCACGATTCAACAATTGCAGGTACGTTTGCACAGCAACTTGGATGGGTCTTCGATGTCATCATCATCATCATCATCATCATCCACCTTTTCATCCTCCACTTCATCTTCCGCATTATCATCCTCATCCCCATCCTCCTCAACATCATCACCATCCTCAACGTCACGTTCCACCTCATCATCCTGCCCCTCATCATCCTCGACATCATCACCCTCAACATCATCGTCCGCAACACTATCATTATTATCATCATCATCACCACCATCATCATCACCATCATCATCATCATCATCGTCATCATGCCATGCAAATTCCTCACACGCACACTGTTTGGGGTCTCTTGCCAGTGAAGTTTATTTATATGTTTATTATTTATATGCATTTATTTACTTATTTTTGTCATTTATTTTTTGTTATTCATTTATATATTTGTTTTTTGTTTATTTACTTATTTATTATTTTAGTTATATATTTTTAAAATATTGTTTTTTAATTTATATATTATTTTTACAAAATTACAAATTGAACCTTTTCGGCATTGGGACACTGATCCTATACCAAAGTATTGGTATCCTCGCCACGTCGATGTGTCGGCGCAGGATTGCATTTCATGTGCCCCCAAGTGCGACTACGGAACGAAGGTACCGGGAATCATCAGCACCGGTGGTTGATCCTCCCGGAATACCCCGGGGTGTCGTTATGGATTTTGCCCGAACATGGCTGAAAATTGGACATACCACAACAAATGGTTGTATAATTTTCTTGGTAAATTGATGATTCACCGGTGAATGGAATGGGGTTCAAACAAAACCATTTATGCTGGAAGGCCGACTGGATGGCTAGTTCACAACTTAAAGGTGTTGCAACATGCATGGGAATTTTTGAATTTATTAACCATATCAAAGTGCGGGGTCCATCCGCCTGTGTTTTGAATCTCAAGAAATCGGACAATTCTGAAAGTTGTTATGAATCCAAATACATAAGAAGATACAGAGGAAACCCTCAGAGATGACTGAGGTGACTATACTTGGATCCACAAGGAACTGCTGTACATAAGTCTTGTCCAAAATTGGGACACACACAAAACATTTACTTGTTGTTCTGGAAAGTGATGAGTTCTTTGCATGCCCTAGGATTTGCAAATATCCCATTCTCGGACACCCCTATATCTTAGCAACTGCGTTGTTCCATAATTCCATGACGGGAAGATCTGCAGGAACACTCTGATATATGTTGTATTTAGATGTGTATATGTATATATTTTTTTTAGAATTATTTAGATGTATATATGTTTGAGGTATTTAGTCTATATTGTCTTATGTAAGAAACGTGCCGGGTGTTTTCTGGACCAGTTTGTCGTTCAATGTTTTTTTTTCTGGCCTGGCCAAACGGAGAACACCTGAGTTCCCGAGCATTCTGACTACTCTGCATGTGTTCACCTCAATGCATCGTAAAAAACTTTGGTGCTCTGGGCGGAGCAAAAAGTTTTGTGACGCTGAAGGTCACCATTGCCATTGGCTAACATATAATGTCTGAGCTGTGTGTTTGGCGACTTGCTATATAGTAGTGAAACTGCAAGACCCTGGCAAAACAACTGCGACTTCCCACGCGGAATGAAATGCATCCCACTCCAACCCCATGACGTAGCATCAAGTGTGCGTACAACTTCGAACGCTATTGTTATCGCCATCTCCCGGCCCCCCCAAACATACACAGGTGCGGCAGTCACCCTGCAAGACCATGGTTTCCTGTAGACTTCACCAAACCAACCCAATCTTCTTGGTGTTTTCAAACACGTTTTATAATACATCAACCTTGGAAATGGATAGAAATACGATGAGAATGATGAGAATCCCAAGTGACAGTCCCATTATTGAGGAGTTCGGGTTGAAACCACCAACCACACAGTGATTCCTCCCTAGTTATGTTGGTTTTTAACGCCCATGAACTATAGTTATCTGTAGTATTCTATATCTACCATAAGTCCCATCGTTCACCAACTAAAGTGGTAGAACTATAGGCTAGATCATCTAGACCATTACTACCGTAAATCCCATGAACTCTAGTTATAGACTATAGTTACTTCAAGGTCTTCACCTAGTGATCACTAAACCGACCGGGCCCGCAGCAAGGACTTGGCTGGTCTGCGCATCACCGGCTGTTTCGATGCTGAGAAGCGAGCCTTTGTGCCTTGGTGGCCACGGGTGGTCCCAACCAGGATGTTTGTTCAGCATGGTTGGGATGTCATCATGGTTCATCCCCCTACTTCTTAGCGTTTCTGAATCACATCAGGGGATGAGGATGGGATTAGTGAACATGACCACAAAATCAAAAGTGTTATGACAGTATGTAAAGATATTAAGTGGCAATAAATTTTCAATTTCGCCCCAACCAGTTTGAACCTCATTACAGAGTATCTAATGATTGACCATGAAATCCCTTGAGTCCTAGGGGACCACAGGTGTTCAAATCATATGTTGTAGTGTAAATGGTTCCTGTGCATTTTTGGGAGTTACCTGAGTTTGAGCCCAATTTTCATGCAGGTTTAACCTGCATCTCGTAGCCGTGGAAGATACGGGACCCAGTACTTGTACCACTGGGGTGATCATGTTTTTTTATCAAATGTGCTTGCCATAGTCAAAACGGTTTCTTCAAAAAGTGTTTCTTCTGCATCAACTATAACTGCTGAATTTGCTTCAAGTTGGGTCAGTGAAGTATCATTACCATGCATTGAGTACAGTTGTTCATTGCAAAGTAGCCATCATTTCCTTGTGAACTCCTCGCCATGAAAAACTCTCCGCGTGATGCGTGTTCAATAATGATAGCAACACTATCCAGCCGGTCAATGATATATCATGAATTATCGTTGTAATATCATCAAACAACATATTACCCTGTGGAAATCAATCATTGCAATTGCAAGCCCGGAAAAGGTTTTGGATGGCTTTCCCATAAAGCTGCCCAACTTATAGGTTCGGTAATATCATCGAACATGTTTTGTGTGTTTATTTAAACACAGTGTTATCCTAGAATATCACTTAAAATTAAGAGCATACTGCATGAATCTCCATGAACTATATAAGTATGAACTATATTTAAGCACAATGTGTATATATGCATATATATATGTATACATATATATATATGTATGTATGTATGTATGTATGTATGTATGCATGTATGTATATGTATATATATATACGTATATGTATATACATATGTACATATATTTACATGTGTGTATATATATACATATGTATATATATACACACATGTAAATATATGTACATATGTATATACATATACGTATATATATATATATACATATGTATCTTAACTTTTATAACAACCGCTGATGTTTTTTCAGAGCTATAAAACTCCAATGAACGGGACAGCTGTTCAAGGACAAGAAAGCTGCGGAGGAACAGGCGCAGGAACGGCTCAAAGAAGCGACAGCGACAGCTCCCAAAGGCACGGATGGCGTTCTGGGGGGACTGCTTTTGAAAAGGGCTTTACAGGAAGCCCTATCGATATAATTAATGTTTACTATATTTACTATATATATATGTATGCATGTAGATATACATAATGTTTTTTTTAATAGTATATAGAGATACCCATTCAAAAACAATGTATGGGTTTCACTTTTCGATTTCATCCAATTCTCGGATAGAAGATGTGGATCTAGAAAAAGGTTTGAAAGGGGCTACCAGGTTTGAACTGAAGCATCCGTGGCTGGCAGTAAAACCCTTTAGATATGACATAAGAACGCCGGGAAAATGATGATAGCACAAAGAATTTTGGCGATTGTAGCGATCCATTACACCATGACCCAAGAAACCGAGAACATGGTGATTTCATGTGGTTTCATCACTTGAAAATTGGGGTTTTCTGCCATCAACATGTCCATCCCAACAGTTTTTTCCCATGGTGATCCAGGCGAAGCTGCTGTGAAGAAAGCGTTGAAGGAGACCTGGAGAAACCAACTGATGAAGGGCAGGATGTAAAAATATCGCGCTGCGAGTAGATACTCAGTAGTTGATGTAGATTTTTGATTCACATTATGTACGATAATGTAAACAGTGAAAATTGGCAAACCTATAGCGAATATGTAAAACCTATAGGAAAATATGTTGTATTTAACTTATTTAACGTAGAAGTGTGTACCATTGCGCCCCAAAATTGGATGGTTTGAGTCTCAGACGATGAAAAAAATAAACCGGTGAGATCCATGATGCCTCAGGACTACGAAGCCAAGGAAGTACCTGAGACCGAATCCAAGCAGCTTTCCATTGTGCCGCATTACAGGCCGATGGCGATGTGTTTGCCATCAGAAAAGAGCCGCATGGTGAGGTCTTACATAGTGTAATATATATATATACATATTATACTGTACATAGTATGTTATAGTCATTATTCCCCAACCTGAAAAATTCATCTTCAAATTATGTTAGTCTACATACATTAAAGTCGGGGATTGTTGGGTAAAAGGTGGTCAGATTTCGTTTACTTATCCCCAAAGTGCAGGGGTAAGACAGTGAACATATCGATATAGTCGTTATGACCGACATTTGTGGGTTGGCTTTGGCGGCCATTTGCGGACACGCTGGCATGTTTGTGCCTGAAATGCTTATCTTGGATTTTAGTTTTTTTTCCCGAGAAATGATGCGAAAAGTTACAGGACACCTGTAGATGTGAGGCAAAAACAAAAACAAAAACATGACTTTCTGTAGATGTTCGGTTCAATCCATTGATGTTTTCTATTGGAACCTGAGTGACATCCCTGTGACTTGGATGATCCCACCAGGGCTGCCCTAGCCCGAAGAACATGTAATGTAGATTGTAGTATTTTAATGTATTTTATGTGTGTGTGTGTATTATTGTATGTATGATATATATATACATTTAATATCTAATGTATGTTGTTTAGTATTTTTAGAAATATACAAGAAGAAGAAGAAACATGATAAGAACAATAATAAGAAGAATCAAAATCATAAGAATAAGAAAATTGAAAATGATAATAATGACAATAATAATATTGATAACAATAATAATAACAATGATAATAATAATAATAATAACAATGATGATAAACATAATAATTATCATAATCATGATAACAGAAATAACGATATTAATAATGGCAATGCGAATGATAATAGTAATAATAAGAATCTATATAATAATACTAATGATAATAACAATAATATCACCATATATGTATATTATAGTTAACAAGGTATTTACATATCCAACCAGTGTAAATCATCTAATTGTGGCTGACAGATGCGTCCAACGAGTGCCAGCACGTGTGTGTTCCACGCCGTCAGGATCTGGAACCCCAAGGAGCGCGAAGACATGGGCGATGCATGGCGTCTCAGGATTCCCGTTGTCTTGGGACCATATGTCCGGTAAGAACGATAGGATTATGTATACGATTGTATATGAACTAGTATATCAATATATTTCAGTTATGGGATGTTATAGGTGTAAAGTAGATATGTCTAGGATATATATTGGTAGTATTTAATAGTATATTTACATATATATATATATATGTGTGTGTATATCATGTCTGGTGTACATTACAGTAGTAGATAAGATCAGATAAAGAGAGATTGGACCAGATTGGATAGACAGACCGGTAGATAAACTGATAAATCGATGGATGGATAAATACATCGATCACTAACCGCAAACAAAGTGTTTGAACCACTCCAATATGATCCACGTTTGTATATCCATGTTTCGTGTGGTAAAGTTGTGGCACTTTCAGGTGAAATTCACCATCCACCTGCTGCTCCCCGATAGTTTTGCTCTCCAACGGAGAACTCAAAAGCTTGTAACATGTGTTTTTCACTTTGATTATGAGATATCTTTGTTGGAACACTGGAAGATCAACAAAAGTTTGTCTGAGAAGCGGGTCACCAAAATTCCTTTGGATTTATCATACTTGTTTCATTGTTTTCTCCAATAAGATTGCAATTTGGGGTATACCGGGTACCGCATGGTTTATTTTGAGTACCTTGTGCTAAACGTTTAGATGTGGAAAACCTTGCTGGTTTCCTGTTTGGAAAATGATTTACACATGGTGGGGAAAACCACATCGAAATGTTAGGGGGCAATATATTTATGACCCCATTTGTGAGAATAATATTAAAGTATCAAACTGTTCATCTAAGCTTGATCCAGTAAATCCAGCATGTGCAGTGCAGGACATCAAACATTCATTAGGCACGGCAAACAGTTAATTTGCCGTTGCGTAATTTGACATAGCTATTGAATAATTTATTTATAGTGTTCCTATGTTTTCCTGCTAACAATGGACATGTTTCCAAAGTGCGATTTTTGAGTACCGGAGGTAAACTGTATGATGGGATTCATCCAGACACATGTGGAGCCTCCAAGCCCTTTCCTTCTATGGTTCCGGCCTAGCTTGGCCCAGTTGAAGTCGCCCAAAGCAGAGTCAGGGAACGGGGGCCCAGGGGGCCCAGGGGGCCCAGGGCGGACGGCGATGTTTGCCACGAATGGGGATACTATATTTACATATTACACATACATATTTTTTGATTTATTATGTACATAAATAGTGTACCTACATGATCAATAGTGTATATAATTGTATTTGTATATGCATACAGTGCACTCAGTGCACTTCCCAGCTAAGAAGTAGATTGTGTTTTGCAGAGAAGCTAAGATTCACCTTGCTATAGTTTGTTATAGAGATGTTAGGCCTCCCATCATGAACGTGCCGGACGCCTCTGTTTAGTCATGGAAATGTCGCAGGTGCAAAGTTGATGCAAACGAAGACCGCGTCAACCTCATTTTACAATGATTTGTTACTAGACAAACAACTAACAACTATTGGATACTATTGGTAGTTCAAACTCAACAAGAGAAATCAAACTGTTGAAGTATACAGCAGACTATTCTGTTGTGCTTCCCCATTTTTGTGAACCCAATAAGACTTCTGTTTGCCTCGCGGCTGCCTAGGGGATACTTCAAGGGTCAGAAGCTGAACCTTGGACGGAAACCAGTGACTCAAAGATAGGAATTTTTAGCATTTTGGATCTTTTATGGGGATCTCATGGTACATGGTGATATACAGTAATGTCAACCCCGGATCAATAAACCACTAAGCTGTTTTATTGTGGCGGGGTACCATTTTCGTAGCCAACTATCACTATTTCAGGGGACCCCCCAAAAAAATTAATCGGGGTTGAGAATAATGGATCAGAAACTCTCCGGTGTTGAACGGAGGTTTCGCCGTTCGGAGCTATGGTTGAATCCATCTCAGTTCGCTACAAATGCACACTGTGCCCGGAGCCTCCCCACCACTTTCAAACGTTATGAATTGTGGAAGTTGTTTGAGTCGACCAAACTGTGATCAATTGTAAGAAACATAGTAGAATGGAGAGTTTGCTGGTTTCGGCAGGTGTTAATAATAGTCCATGACTCAATGACCGTTCCTGGTATTCCTGTTGGCTCCCGAAGGGTGACAAATCGGAATTGAACACTGCCCAAAATCACTCATGGTTGTTGTTGATCAGGGGGTGATTTAGGTGGTTTAGTGCGGAATATTTGTTACATATTATTATTGCATATATCAGATTTGAATGTTATGGCATCCCCAACATCCACCGAGCGGTACTGCCTTGGGTGGGTTTGCTGGGCCAGGATGAGACGAGTCAAGAGAAAGATGACACCAACCCCATTGGAAAAGATCAAGATATATACACTATATATATATATATTCCCATTATATCCCACTATTATTAAATATATGTATTATATATCCCATTATATCATTAGTAGTCAAGAATGGAGACAATTTCTGTGAAGCTTTGCGAGTACCAAATTGCATGTTGACTCTGGGCCAATTTAGTGCTTTACCAAATGCTAGACATCAAGTTTCACCAAATCATTTGGTTTCTAAGGATGTGGGATGAGAAACGCACAGATCTACACAGATGGTCAAGTTTGTTTTTGTGTTTCACCACATGTTATTTCTCACCCCAAATGGCCAGCCACAGAAACATTTCATGCAGTCCAAACCCAGCAGATAAGGGAGTTATATTCCTGTAGCCTGTAACCTTATTTTGCGAAGCCTCCAAGGTTCATGTATGTTCATGTGGTAAACCCCACCAGGAATCAACCCCAGTGTTTTTAAGGAGGTTAATTTAGACATGGTTGTAAACAAAAGCAATGACTCAGCAAATGTGTCTTAAGCGTACAATAAGCCCATTCCCAATATAATATGGTCCTTGAAAGATAGACAAGCTGGGGACCTGGAAACAGTGGAAGAGAAGGGCCATCAAAAAGCTCTTACAAAAAAAGCCGGGTTGCTATGAAATGAAAACTGGTTTGATGGATTTTCATTTTTTGCCGAATTCTCGCTTTTGATGCTTACATCCCCCAGTCACATGCATTGGTACATTCATTTATATAAAGTTCATGGATAAGCGTGGATAAACATGGATAAACTATATTATATAATTATTTATAATTTCTATGTGTGAATTTTTTGCGTCAGTACTTGACACAACTGGTCGCAACGTATAATGCGACGTATATACGTGTATATATATATACATATAACTATATATATATAACTATATATATAACTATATATATATAACTATATATATATAACTATAACAATATATATATGTTTAACATGTCATAATTTCCGAGAAATTCACATCAATTCCATGATCAGGCCGTGGGAGACGAGCCAGCGCTATCTCTCCGCGCGCGCAAGGGACACCCGAACGACAGCGCGACCAGTTGTGGATCTGGGACCCCATCGGTAACTCAACTGGTAAATAATGGGATTATATGAGTATATATCTACAATTAAAAATCTATCTATACATAATCGTGGTAGATAGTAACTATGAAACACTCTAAATCATACTATAAATATATTACATAATGGGATTATAAGGGATGTTTACCATCTACCAACTGGTGATTTTGCAACCACAGTATGTCACAAAAAGTATGTAGCTGAACGGGTTCATGGTCAGTTGATAAAGTTGACACAATTGATAGACAAATGGTCTCCCACTCAAATTGCCCTTGGGGGAAGTACCCGAGGTTGAGGATGTGGGTGATTTACATTGACTTCATACATGTCCAAGTTGTAACATCTTTCATCAGTATGATGACAAGTCTCAGGAGCAACAAATTGGAGAACCATGTCGAGTAGAGAAGCATGGATTTATTCAGGGAGACTTTAAACATTGCATTCTGCTTGTAGATTCTGTCCTTGGCTGGGCATTCTCACAACTGAACGCAGTTCCTCATCACGGCAGGTGACTTGTCACATGTACAGTCAAGGGTCAAAGTCGTAGGGATTTCACAGTTCTGCTTTGATACCTTGCGGAAAGCCTTTGGGAGCGATTGTGGCTGTAGCTATGGGATCTGCAATGAACATTGTATAGTTGTTTGCGCTAAATAGGCCCCAAATGTATTGTAATCATTGGTTTTATCATTGAGGGTCATGAGCATCCACATACATCCACACTAAATATTATCACGGTGATGGATTTATCCAGCAGTTTCTTGGATCCTTCATGGCTGTGGTTCAAAACCTTTGGTCAGCGATCCCTTTTTTAAAATCCAGATATGCCATGATCGTTCCAGGCTTTATCCTTGCACTTTGACATCTCTTGATCGAAACAAAACACGAGTTATCTTCATGTCTGTTTGATCCGTTCAACCCATCGATTCAATGGGAATATCGATTGATTGGTTCCCATTAATTGTCCCAGCTGTCGCCAAGATAGCAAAGTTGGTTTATAGCTCAAATAACTATGGTTTATGAGTTCATGATAACCCAATAACATCCAATTATTATAATATTTGGAGGGCTATTTGTTGTTTTTTGTTTTTTTCGCGGCAGGTTTTGATTTTTTGGGTGGGTTCCTGGTTCTATGCTTTCCTGTTTCTCTGCTTTTCTGCTTTTCTGCTCTCTGCTTTTCTGCTTCTCTGCTTTCATTGCTTCTCTGCTTTTCCTGCTTCTCTGCTTTTCCTGCTTCTCTGCTTATTCTGATTTTCTGCTGTTTCCTTTCCCTGCTTCTGTGCCTTTCTGCTTCTCTGTTTTCCCGGCTTCTCTGCGGTTTTACTTCTTTGCCTTGCTACTTCTACTATCTACTTTTTCTTTTCTTCGGTCATGCGTTTTTGCTGCTCTACTTCCTGCTCCTTTGCTTCTTTGCTTCCTGTCTTTTTGTCTCTTTGTCTTTCATTTTCTTTTGCTTTATTCTGTTCTGTTTGTATCCTAAATGAAACCCTGGAGAGACCCTAGGTGAAATCCAAAGAAACCCTAAACAAATCCTGATAAGAAACCCTACATGAAGCCCTAGATGAACCCTAAAGAAACCATGAATTAATACTAAAGAAACCACAAATGAAACCCTAAAGACTTTAATTAAATTACACCCTAAATGACATCCCAAAGAAACCCTAGACAACACACTGAAAAAAAAAAACTAAATGAAAACCTTAACTGACATCTTAGCTGAAACCCTAAATTGACAGCCTAAAGAAACCCTAAATGAAACTCTAAATTGAAACCCTAAACGAGACCCTTAATGAAACCCAAACTGAAACCCTAAAGAAACTCTAAATGAAACCCTAAAGAAACCCTAAAGAAACCCTAAATGAAACCTTAAAGTAGCCCTAAAGAAACCCATTTGAACGTTTAGAACTCCTGATAGGAAATCCCGATAAGAGACCCTACATGAAACCGGAAAAAAAACTAAATAAAACTCTAAATTTAACCCTAAAGAAACCCTAAATGAAACCCTAAATGAAACCCTAAAGAAACCCTAAATGAAACCCGAAATTAAGCCTGAAGCCCTAAATAAAATCCGAAATGAAACCTTAAATGAAACCCTCAAGAGACCCACATGAACGTTTGAAGTACCAAAATGTAGCAGATGCTATGCAAATCACAGGTTGAAATGCCAAAATGTGACAAATACCATGCAAAAGTGGAAGGCGAACATGGCCAAATGTAGCAAATACCATGCAAAATGCAAAGTTACCATGCCAAAATGTAGCAAATACCATGCAAAATGACAGGTTCTAGTTCCAAACTGTTGCAAATACAAGGCAAATGGTATCTGGAAAGAAAGCCAAAAGAAAATCCAAAACCTGAGGCAAAAAAATACCAAAAACTTTTCTACACCCATAGTATTTTCTAGGGGTTGATTGGATCCCATCGAGATTTCCGTGGACTGAGGCGTGGATCAAAGAATTCCCACACGCCGCACCGCAGATTCAACACCTCTTGGCACCTTGGCGCGGCGAGCGAAGAAAGCATGGCAGATGCTCTAAAAAAGATGGCTATGGGAGAGAAATTGGGGTACACAACTAACAATTTCATGAGGATATGATACCGTTAGATTTTAGTATGTTGATCAAATGAGCCTCAAGTAAGTTAGTTGATAGAGACGTGGGTTTCCAATATTGTTGTCTTTTGTGACTTTTCGCCAACCCGATGAGGTTGCTTATTGAAGTGTCCACGTGCTACTCCTTGGTTTCAAGCCTTTCTGATGCTCTCAATCAAGCCATGGCCTTTTTCCATTGCACCACTATTGTCGACGGAAGTTTAGAAGTCAAACTTCCGACAATATGGACAGATGAAAAGCAGAGATGGGAAGAGTCAGAGAAGAGAAGCGAAGAAGAAAGAAGATCAAAACGAGAAAGTCTCCGAAGAAAGAAGATCCAGGTGCGCGAAAAGGTAGAAAAGTCGCGAACCACTGTGTTTTTTCCAATGATTTGTGGCTCCGGAGGGTCGAAAAGTAGGCTCGCTAAAGCGGCGGGTGCGGAGCCATGTGGCCAGATAAGAGATGAAAAGTTGCACGCCGTTGTGGCGCAAAGCACATTTGGAAGTCAAAATGCTCAAAACACACTATTCTATACTATTGTCAGACCACGTTTGGAAGTTGAGAGTCGAAAAAGTGCACGCCGTTGTGGCGCGAAGCACATTGCCAAGTCAAAATGTACAAAACGCCTCAGTGTCGGATCACTTTTGGAAGTTCAGATGCCGAAAAAGTGCACGCCATTGTGGTGCGAAGCACATTGCCAAGTCAACAATGTTGAAAACTGACGGTCTCGGAGCATTTTTGGAGGTTCAGATGTTGAAAAAGTGCACGCCGTTGTGGCGCGAAGCACATTGCCAAGTCAAAAGTGCAAAAAACTGACGGGTTCGGAGCACTTTTGGAAGTTCAGATGTTGAAAAAGTGCACGCCATTGTGGCGCGAAGCACATTGCCAAGTCAAAATGTAAAAACTCCGGAGCACTTTTGGAAGTTCAGATGTTGAAAAAGTGCACGCCATTGTGGCGCGAAGCACATTGCCAAGTCAAAAGTGAAAAAACTGACGGTCTCGGAGCACTTTTGGAAGTTCAGATGTTGAAAAAGTGCACGCCGTTGTGGCGCGAAGCACATTTCGAAGTCAAAACGCCACATGTTTGGACCACTTTTGGACGTTCGGATGTCCTGTCGCGTGGCAGGCGCAAGGGATTCAGCACCTTGCCAAAAGGGAGCAAAACGTGAGGGTTTTGCGGCACTTCCAAAAACGATGGCAGCCGTGGGACATTTGAAGGGGATCTGGAAAGATGCATTTCGCGTGGCAGACGCAATACAAGAGACAGCTCTGCACTCAACGTCCATTTTTGAAGGAAGTCACGCAGAATTGGTTCGTTTTTTATGTTGTCACCGTCAGAAAATTAGGAAGTCTCGCAGAATTGCTTCGTTTTTTGCTCTTGTCACTTCGAACAGACATTGAGGAAGTCTCGCAGAATTGCTGTGTTTATGATGTTGTCAAATTCAAAAAATTGAGGAAGTCTCGCAGAATAGGTTCATTTTCAAGCTTGCAGGTAGACAGATAGACAGATAGATAGACAGACAGACAGACAACTACAACTACAATTACCACTACCACTACCACTATACTACACTACACTACTACTATAACTACAAGATACTACAAGTATAAATACGAATCAATCCGCTACATTAAACTACACTAATTACCACACTACACTAATCACTGCACTACACTACTTACACAGCACTAATCACACAACACTAATTACACGACTCCAATAACACAACTCTAATTACACAACACTAACTACACAACACTAACTACAACAACAACAGCAACAACAACAACAACACCAACAACAGCAGCAACAGCAACAACAGCAACAACAGCCTGCTACTGCTACTGCTACTGCTACTGCTACTGCTACTGCTACTGCTACTAGTACTAGTACTACTACTAGTACTAGTACTAGTACTAGTACTAGTACTACTACTACTCCTCCTCCTCCTCCTCCTCCTGCTGCTGCTGCTGCTGCTACGACTACTATTACTACTACTACTGCTGCTGCTGCTGCTACTACTGCTACTGCTACTACTGCTTCTACTACTGCTGCTGCTACTGCTACTGCTACTGCTACTACGACGACGACGACGACTACTACTACTACTGCTGCTGCTGCTTCTTCTACTACTCCTCCTACTCCTCCTACTCCTACAGCGACTGCGACTGCGACAACGACAACGACAATACATTACACTACACTAAAACTACAACTACAACTACATTACAACTACAACTGCAGCTACAACTACATTACCTTAGGCTACACTACACTAGTTACACAACACTACACCACAACTACAACTACAGCTAGAACTGCAACTACACTACTTCACACTACACTACAGTATACTACACTACACTACACCACAGTACAAAACACTACAGTACGCTACACTGCACTACACTACACTATATACACTAATTGCACCACATCACAACTACAACTGCAGCTGCAACTACAGCTACACTACACTAATTACACTACAATACAACTACAACTCCACTACACTACAACTACAACTACAACTACAACTGCACTACACCACACTACATCCAGCAGCTGTGGTGAGGTGACCGCTGCAACCATTGCAACCACTCCAAAAAACACAGCTCCCACCACCTTTTGGTCCATCAGTGGATTCGCTCTGCCATCCGTGATTCACAACAACCAAGCTCTCCTATAGGTTTCCTATCCTGAAACTTCCGCCACCGCCTTGTGCGGTACGACTGGTAACTTCTACTAATGGATATGAGTGACATGGTGGTTTAACGGAGGTTAACCATTAAGAATGGTGATTCATTTGGTATATTAATGGGATATATCAATGTCATTGAGGTATTTTCACCAACCAATTTATATAGCTCCCTTTCTGATAGTTAATCAGGGAAACAAATCCGAGCCCCCGTTTATACAAAATACACACACACACCCGAACCCATGGTTTAAGAGGGGATTCAGAGACACATATTTGGGACCATGGAATGGGGTGGCTCTAACATTAGGCGGATCGGATTGACTGTTTTGTTTGTGGTTTACCAAACCCCCGTTTCTATTTTTACCACAAAGACACGATTGGCCCTGAGGACAAAGTCTTCCAGATCCTGGCTGGCAAGGTGCGAACATTAACCCTTCCCACAAGCCATGCTGAGACGAAACCATGATGCGGACCGGACCCCATTTCTGTAGTGATATTGCCATGCTCATAGCTGATCATCAAAAATTGTGATTCTGGCAAGTTAACACAATCCCTCTCGACTCCTTTTGAAATATCAAAATATGCATTGTTAGCTACATGTCACGCCTGAGAAGCCATAGCCATTTTTAGAGTTTTGCTCCTGCAGCATGTTTCAAGCTGCGTGTTTTCACCAGTGTGTGTGTGTGTGTGCGTGTGTGTTTTTCCAAACCACAAAAAAAAAGGTGATGCATCAGGACACATCAAGCCTTACACAAGAAACTGACTTACTTCGAGTGACCCCACCCTGACACACTATTCTGACATAGTTTCTGACATATCATCTCGAAGTATATATGGAATATTATATATATATATACATAGCCTATATTGTGGCATTCTATCTGACATGTATTCTGACATTCCGTTTGACATTCTATCTGGCATTTTCTATGGCATTCTGCCTGACATTCATTCTGACATTCTATTCCGCAGTCTTCCTGGCATTCTGTCTGACATAAATTCTGACATTCTGTCTGACATTCTATCCGGCATTTTCTCTGCTTTCTATCTGACATGCATTCTGACATTCTATTTGGCAGTCCTTCTGGCATTCTACTTGTATCTGACATTCCTTCTGACATTCTGTCTGACATTTTATCTGGCATTTTCTCTGGCATTTTCTCTGACATTCTATTCGGCAGTTTTTCTGGCATTCTACCTGACATGAAATTCTGGCATTCTATCTGGCATTTTCTCCGGCATTTTATCTGACATGCATTCTGACATTCTATTCGGTAGTCTTTCTGGCATTCTATCTGACATGTATTCTGACATTCCGTTTGACATTCTATCTGGCATTTTCTCTGGCATGCTATCTGACATTCATTCTGACATTCTATTCGGCAGTCTTTCTGGCATTCTATCTGACATATATTCTGACATTCTGTCTGACATTCTATCCGGCATTTTCTCTGCTTTCTATCCAACATGCATTCTGACATTCTATTTGGCAGTCCTTCTGGCATTCTATCTGACATTCATTCTGACAATCTGTCTGACATTCTATCTGGCATTTTCTCTGGCATTTTCTCTGACATTCTATTCGGCAGTCTTTCTGGCATTCTGTCTGACATGAAATTCTGGCATTCTGTCTGACATGAAATTCTGGCATTCTGTCTGACATTCTATCTGGCATTTTCTCTGGCATGTGTTCGAACCCAGGCGATCCAGAGCTGGTTCGGGTCCACATCGACATCTGCCCAGCTGCATCAAGAACTGCATGCGGAGCTCCCTATGGCTCGGATTCATGCCCACAGTCCCGACGAGCTGGCAGAGGAAGGAAGAAGAAGACAACCAGGAGGAGAAGAATAAGGAGAAGAATAAGAAGGAAAAAAAAATCTAGAGGGACCCTTACTTGGCAGGTGTGAGAGGGGATGATGATAAAAAGGTAACGCACATACTATGACCCAAGGCCTGACATGTCACTCCGGTTAGACATGAACAGTCCACACATCCCTGCGGAACTCAGCCGTTGGCACCTTTTCAACCTCAATAAGGTTTGCGTTTCTTCCAATCCAACATTTAAAGTGAGAAGTTTGTTGACTTAAAAAATCACCCCGTGTGGAATTTTTATCATTTGTGAACATCCCTATGAATATCTGTGGTTTTTTCCCGCGAGTCTTCCAGTTATTTTCAACCACCAAGTTTTTTTGATGAAGTAGGTGACACTCGGCCAGGCAGATTTGTCCCAAATTCCATGCTCTGAGCTTAGTCTGGGAATGTGGCGCAAGCGCAATTTGCGGGTTTCCATAAATGGGAATACCCCAAAATGTGTTGTTTCTAATGCAAAATCCTATGAGAATGGATGATTTGGGAGTACTGCCATTTTAGGAAACCTCCATGTGTGCAGTGATAAAAACGATGTATGTTTCTCGCTATGGTTGGGTCAATTTTGGTGACTCATTGGGTTGTGTGTGGATCCATAAAACGGTTTGATCAGCCAACAGAAACATATTTTCGTGTGAGGGCATCTGAGACTTGAGCCAAATTGGGAGGTGTTGAAAAGGATATGGAGTGCTGATGCAAAGACGGCAAGTTGAGTGATCAAGCCAAAATCACGAAAAAAAACGGATTTGGAAGTTTCCATGTTTTTTATAGTTCAGAAAATATGAAATGTTCCAAAATGATGTTGCGCAAACGTTGCCAAACGAGTCCCTGCAAAGTTCTCACAGATTTTGTCAGGCGACGGTCAAGGAACTGGCGGCGGAATGGGGCCGGCGGAACCCAGCGATGCGGGGCAGTGCTAAAAGGTCAAGAACATCTTAATAGTTCATGATAGTTAATGGGGTTTATCTGATTTTGGCAAAATCTGACTTACCTGGCAAAATCTGATTTTGATATTTTGCACCAAAAATTGCTTGGCAAAAAAGAGATAAACAACACGTTGGATCCCCAAATCAGGGCTGAAATGGCAAACTTCTATGGTAGAATTAACTAGCAAATATCATCATAAGACATGACCCAGCAGAGAAAGGCTGAAACTGAAAGGGAGGCTCAAGGCCTTAGACCGTTTTTTCCTTCAAAGCCAGGCTAGCTTGACAGCAAGCTCTTTATTTTGAGATGGTGTAGAGCCTTATCATTATGATATCATACAGTATCCCAGACTTTGAGGTTCCCCCAAAAAAATGGTTGCACCCGCATTTATGACCATTGGAATTGTGAAATTGAGTTAATTATCAACCATGGTGATTGGTGTGTGTGTTTTTTTTCAGAACCTGGAACAGGAAACCCCCACATATGTTTCATCCGTGTGACCACCTCGTGGTGAACGGAGGGGTGAGCTGAGCTATGGTTGTATCCTCCTCCTGCGAAATGGGAAACCAAGGAGCTACTGTTTGCCAACCTAGTTAAATTGGGAGGTTAGGTACATTCAACTGGTTGTTGGTTTCAGTTGCTTGTCCCTGTTGAGTTGCCAGCATCACCAAATCCTATTCTGGTGCTCAATGGAGGTGGGTCATCCTGGCCAGCAGGTGCCACATCCCCATGCACACCTGATTCTCATGTGAATGACTTCCGAATTGTTTAAGGCAGCTCATGGTATATCATGATAATCCGCATATTGGTGTGTTGGAAGATAGGGTACCCCTTAATCCACTTTTTTTCATCAAAATTGCAATTTTGGGAGATATACATCGTTATCAGACACACGACGCACCCATTTCATCTTAAGATGATTATATAATGATATATATATATATCCCAATTATATCCATATAATTTATGATGATTGTTGGTTAAGTCCCATTAAATGCATTTTTTTGGGCGGGTATTCCCCATTAAGTCCAATTGAACAATATCATACAATATCCCATTATCGTTGCTTATGTATCCAATGATATCCCAGGATTTACTCATTATTTTGCGATTTTGAGTTGTTACTATTCCGCATGAATTTCCATGTTGTTAGTTGTATACCCCATTAGATCCCGTTAATTTACATGTGGTTTCTCAATGATTGTTATATTATATGTACATATATCCCTTAGTTTTCCCACTTTTCGTGGTTAGATTTGCCCATTTCATCCCAATTTCTATGTGAGATATCGCGATTTCGAAATCGCGTCCTGCGTCAGGCAGCTAATCGTGGGCACGGAGACAGCACAGAAGAGCTGCAACAACATGCAACAGACTGTCCGGGCGCCCCTTTTGTGACAGGCCTCGGCGGGTCGAGACACCCCTATTGATGATTGATTTGTTCGTCATTTCATAGGGTTTTAAATGTGTTTACCCATGGTATGGATATACAATGATATACAAGTGGATGTAGGTGATAAATATTTCATAGGGTTTTTACCATGTTTTCAGTTTCACCCATGATTTGGGTATGCAAGTGTACGTGATAAATGAATATAAATGATGGTTGCTTCATGATCAGTTCGGGGGTAATACTGCGCTTTGGATATTGGGGATGATCACAACCCATGAATTGGGAAGTCCGTTCTAAACCAACCAGTTGTTTGACGGGACGCGCAGCAGGTTCTGAACCTTGCTCACATGGTTTTTGCTCTCACACAGAGCAACCACTCTGGCTGCTGATTCGTGATTTCAGTCATTTTAAGCATTTTAAAGTTCTGTGTTGTCTAAATCGATTTTACACACCCTTACACAGTTGGCATGATTTTTATAAATGTGCGTTTCACAAAATGCGCTGATTCTCCCGATTCTCTCGACTGATTCTGATGGTGTGATGGTAACCTGGGCCCAGAGAAGTGTTGGGATACTCTGAGATGTTGGTTGGGAAGTGGGGTGTCAGTGAGGTAAGCCAACAGTTTCTTTTTAATACTTTTGAATGACCTAATGTTATCCCACAATTTCCAAGGATTTCTCAAAAAAAATGCCTTGGAAAATCTCTGCGGCTTCCTTTGGCTCACCGCAACTAGTCCTTCTGTCAGTGTGTCCACCCTTTCTGCTGACATGTGGGCTCTTCGCAGCTGAGAATGAAAGATTGGTGCCAGCTGGTGGCTGTTGACTGGTTGAGGATATATGACGTTCGATGATGTTAGAATATGTTAGATGGATATGATGATATGCAGCAACATTCACTACCGGAATGATTGGATAGTTTCGTACTAAAAGAGAGTTGGTTGGTGGGTTGGGCGGTCGAAACATTTGCCTCATATTGGGTTACAGTATGTACGAGGATGAATTGCGTTATTTTTGCTATCTTGCTGAAATGTTCTGGGTCATATTGGCTAATAGTATGTATATACAAGGATTATTGTTGTTTTGTTATTGTGCTTTATTGATCTGGGTCGAGCTTTCCCGTTTGTTTTTTGCCTAACTGGGAAGGAACATCCAAGTGTGACAACTACAAGCAGTACACACAAATGCCATCTTTGCCAAGCCTGCGCTCAGATAGTGACCTTAATTTAGATTAATGCCTTTTATTTCAACACGTTTGCGACATATATATATATATATACATATAGAGTGTTTGTATAAATAGGGACACACACACACACATTACAAGACAAGTATGTGTCTATATATACATTTATATTCAGAATTCAGACTGTATGATTTTGCTTTTGAACACCGTCCGATAAAGTTTTTCTGATTCCTATGCTGCTGAATAATATCATGAATGTTCATTGATACCAAGACAAAGACCACATCATTGTGAGATCATCCTCATCGGCAACGTCCCTCTCTCCTATGAATACCTATGATTTTCCTCAGTGTTACTTTATCTAACAACTCAGACCTTACTTGGAGCATGCATGATCCATGAAACCGTCTTGAGCATGGATTAAAACCGTTGAAACGCATAGCAACTATGGTTAGCACGTCCCTCAATGGATTCCCCTGCGAATTGGAATCAACCCCACCAAGTCAAAACTTTGTGGGAAATGAGGGTACCTCCAATTTGGCTAATCACATCTAATCACCTATCTGGGAGTATCATGTTATCATGTGTCTCATTTTGAGACACCCCTATCACATCTATTTGGGGTGGATGCCATGATAGACCCCCCATCGGCCGGGTCCCGTTTGGTCGATTCTAGGTATCTTCTTGCTGTCACTCGTTGCGGGCGTCTCGGTCAGGATTTATAGCTCAAGAACTATATTATATACATATATATATACAGAATGTACATATATGTATATGCATACATATATATATACACACACATGTATGTATATAGAAATATACATGTTCACATATATATATATATATGTGTGTTCTATATTTACAAATACTGTATATATATATACATATAGAGGTATTTATATATACATATATATATACATATATATATATACATACATACATACATATATATATATACATTATAATATACATTCTAAATAGGTGCACAGACATTTTCACGGGTTACTGCCCACAAAAGAATGAGGCATAGTTGCCTTCTTGGTGTATGCGTATGTGTGTGTGTCAAACACGGGCGAACCAAATAAAATGATAAAACTCTGATCACTCCGAGGACACGAGCCCTCATAGTGACCATTTAGCTACGGAGCATCCAAGTGCCTAGAGACTTTGTGGTGATATGATGCGGTAGAGCAACGTTTTTGGCACAAGATTGGTACTCCTTTCAGCGTTTGCTATCATCAGTTCTGGCTGGCTCCAACTCCACTGTGCTACTGTAGGGGCTCAGGGGTTCCATTAATACACATAGAAAAATACCATTTCATACCATTTCAAGGAGATGAATTGGCATCCACTTACCAGAAATTTCGATCTTTTTTAGGTGCAAAGCCAGGATACCAGGCTTTCGAACCATACCCATCTTGGGTCATTTATAAAAAGTTTTGTCGAGGCAGAGGAGAGATCTTGGACGCGCTTACCAGCGATGCTTGCGGTGCGGAGTGCAGTCTTAGTGCCCTGCAGGTCACTTCGGTCTACTGGTCCCGGTTTGGAGAGGAGGGTAAACCCCTGGCAATCTGACTCGGCAATGCAAAGTTCCAATTCCGAGTGTTTGGAAAAATCCCAGAGAGCAAGTCACATACTCATTGAGGGTTTGTGCAACTTTGTGCATCTTTGCCATGGCCACAGAGTTTTCAGGTAAAACCCAGTTGCCTTTGAAGATTGGATGATCCCCAGAGGATGCTACAGTGGAATTTCCCAATGTTGCTTAGGTCCTCCACTACTGAGTGATCGGTTGGGGAATTCAGCTAGAACATCATAGAACACCGCTAGAGTTGCTGTAATCGTATGCAATCGCAACAATGGACTTTCCTCAATAGAAAACCACTTTGTCAGAGCATGTCAGAGCATTGTGGTCCCAATGTTTGCTTTCTAGATACATTTGATATCATTTGATGGCAATTGCTTCAATGACACTTACCGTTTGTCTTCATTCATCGTGCCATTTGGGCCTTCACACGCAGAAGCCGATGTGAGCTTGTCCATTCAACTGCAGGAAACGGTAGAAGCCTTGAACCTCAAAGCACCCATAGCACAGTAAAAGTACAAAACATACGGATATAATTAATTATAAGTTAACGTAATTTACCAATTTCTGATAATTTTATCGATAAGCTTAGGCACAAAAGGTTGAAGGTTGCACACTTGGTATCCCATGGTATTCCCACCATTCCGATGTATACTGTATACTCCTATCATCTCCAATTTCTATTGTATATACTACGGACATATAACTATACATAATTAGATTGTATTATATTATATCTGTATATATATATATACATACACAATGTAAACGTACACATACAGAGACACCATCTACGGAATGATGTGAGCACCCAAAATCCGAGGTCAAGGCGTCCAAAGGTGATGCCGACGACACCAGTGGCGGCTACTGCTATGGCACCAGCAATTTCTGCGCGACTCCATCTCGATCAACTTGCCACTGGGCCAGAAAAATTAGGACCGGACCCCAGAAAGTCTGGGAATGGCCGAGATCTGCTATACCGAAATTATGTTGTGATGTTTTGTGAATAATACACTATAAGTTGGGGACGTTGAGTCTGAGTCGGTCTGTCAATAGGATGATGAATGTACCGTACCCGTAATTTATTTTTCCCTTTGATTGGGACCGCTTGGAGTTTTTTTGGCAAGTGCCTGGTTGACTGATTGTAGAATTTTCTTGCATTTTTGTTCCTACCTACCATTTATATAATCCCGCTCTTGGGTTCACTTCTGAAAAAACAATATGCCTTTGGACTCCAGTTTGTTGGCTTAGCCTTCTCAATCCCAAGGCTCCATGCTTTTTGTGAATTTTGACCGAAGACATTTCCGGAATAATTTAACGAATTTGCTTCCCCCAATAGACTCTACCCTCTGGTAAACCAACATAGCTATGGAAAATGGCCCATTTATAGTGAGTTTTCCCATTAAAAATGGTGCTTTTCCATAGTTACCAGAGGGTAATCGACCAACGTTCATGGTCTTTCTCTGCACGAGGCGAATTCTGGTCCCAGAAGGGCTGTTCGTGGGTCAACTGGGCACCAAATCTGGATGGGGAGAGATTCTTGGCTGGAACTCCAATGGCAATCCCATCCCACGAAAATCAGTGAATTAACATGGTTAATCAATGAATTAACATGAATTAACCCATGAATTAACTCGTGAATTAACATGAATCAAACATGTTAGCCACACACAACTCGTGCCATTATGCTAGTGCTCTGGGATGGGCTCGGTCCGTGTCACTGGCAGGTTGCTGGCAGCTATGTGACTCCAAATATTCTTTGCTGTGATACAAAGAGTAATCCTGTAGATTTGATGGTTTCATATTTCATCCCTGAATTATTCCACTGACATCGGAATGAAGAACATGTGTTGAATACGCTGTCTGTGGCTGCTGAGCAAAGGACAAACGTCTAAGATATACATAAATTTACCTGAAGCGCACATGCGTGTTGTTCCAGGCACTTAACAAAAGTTTATGGTGGCATGTATGCAGAAGTTTATACCGGTCTTGTGCTTCCAAAAGTCCAGCACTGTTCAACTATGATATGGAGGCTTCCCAAAATGGGGATACCCCCAAATCATCCAGTCGTTTTAGTATTGGAACCCATGGTGACTTGGGGATGCTTCATTTTAAGAAACTCCATATCCTTTTTTCCCGACTGTGTCACTGTCGTGACATCACAGGTTTATCCCATGGTCCGTGACATCTTTCCACTGGACAATTCTTGTAGCGCCGATCCTATGACCCTACCTACTATTGCTCTGCAGCAAACAAGCATGATAATGGAAGGATCCAAGATATAAAAGATTGCAGTCTGTATATATATATACACACGAAGATTTAATATACACGGCAATATCATACAATATATGTATGCAGTATGCATATCAACAACAACTGGATTCTGGATGATGTTCCTATCTAACTTCCAGGGAGACTACCAGCTCAGGTTATTGCGCGGGCTCCTCCTCGTTCCCTGGCGAAGCATTGGCCATGCGGTGCTGATGTGAGCAGGTGACAGGTGGTATCTTTTTGGGTAATGAAGAAAAAAACCGTGGAGGATATGTTCAGGTATCTAAAGTTGGCGGGAAATATGCTACGTATAATACCGTATAATCAGCTATGTGAAGGAGTATCCACGGTTCGATTAATAAGTAGTTGAATCTGTCCGTCTAATAACATGGCAGCAGATCCATGGACCAAACACCTTAATGGTAAGTTGGTTCAGGAAAACAATACGATCTAAGCTAAGCAAGAATGACGGATTCAGTTTGGATTCAGTTTGGTACAGAATCAGAAGGCTGGTCATTTCATCCTTATATAATTCCACTATTTATTCAACCATCCATTTTTTGACTCAAACTTGGATGGTCATTGATGATCATCCTGCTCAGTAACGTCTACAGTAAGTAATGAATCATTTTGGTGATTGGTAAGTCCCCTAATAGCTCTAATTGGCATTTTCCCAAGTAGTTGATGAGGGGAAGAAGTGCTCAAGCGCGCGCCGCTTACGCCACGTGAAGTGGATGTCCCGAGGTTCTGTCGGACAAATGACAGGAGTAATTGCAACTTTTGGTCCAGCCAAGGTTGTGCCTGGGCGCCACAGTGATTGGAGGTTTCAAATAGGATGTTTTTTTCGCGGGAATGACGTGGATGATGTGTGATAATTTTCTATCTTATTATATATACAATATTATACAATATTATGTAGCTGTTCAACTTTCTATTTCCCCACCTGCCAGGTGAGGGTCTCTAGATTTTATCAGAGCTGCATGCTGCCTGCCTCCTCCACCTCCGCCTCCACCTGCTCAACCGCGAGCTCCAGAGCTCAGTGGGCACTGCCGGACTTCAGCCAGACGCCGCGAGAGAATGTCAGAGAGAATGTCAAAATAGATGCCAGAATGAATGCCTGAAAAGAAGCCAGAGATAGAATGTGAGAGTAGATGCCAGATAGATTGCCAGAACGAATGTCGAAACATATGCCAGAAAGTATGTGAGAAGAGATGTCAGATAGACTTCCGGATGAAATGTTAAGTATATGCCAGAAAGAATGTCAGATAGAATGTCAAAATAAATATGCCACATATGCTTCCAGATGGTATGTCAGAAGCTATGTCAGAATAGTGTTTCAGGGTGGGGATCACTCGAAGAAAGTATAATATAATTCCTGTATGTTTCGGGTTGGTATGGGGTTCTTTAGTTCTTTGGGTAGGATTTGAACGCCAAGCAATAGCATCGATAAAGATGGGGAGTGAATGTGGATCCCATTGGTATGAGAGTTTTGGTATGGTACCAATATTAGGACGAGATGTGGTTTAAATGTGGCTCTTCCAAGCTGTTTTATATTTATTTTCATCCCACCTGCAATGACAGGCCCAAACTGCTCAGGCGACAGAGGCAGCTGCAGCCATTGTCTCCACCCTGTTGATACATAAGTTGGTAGCCCACGGATGTCACACTGGTTGGTGCCAAGTTCATGTTTCAACTGGGTTGCAAAACTTACTGGCATTGTGCTGTTTAATCTGCAGAACATTCCTTTAAGCACCCGGCGATGTAGCCTTTTATCTTTTATTCTCTGGTGGTTTATTTTTTGTTTTTACCCCATTTGGATCCATTTGGGATGATGATGATCCCCAATGATTCACTTTTTCCAGATGGAACGGAACCTCATGAGGGGCTGTCATGAGAGATATCCTTGGGTTTGAGCGCCTTCAAGATCTGGCACAGTCACTCATCCTTTTCCATTCAAGGCATAAAAAGGTCACCTTTTCAGGATTTTGGAGAGGCTACAATGTGTCAATTTTTCCATTCATGTACCGGGAATCAAAACCAAATATAAATATACGTTCCGTTGAAGTGCACTGAACTAGTTCACGATTTTGCTGATTTTTGTTCTTCTAAAGCAACCATATTTGCCTAATATTTGGCACGTCTCCAGGGGGGATCACCCTCAGGTGTTTGGACCCAGGGTGGTTGGGGACCACATCAAGCTCGCAACGGTGGCATGAGCTGTGTGGGCACGTCCATGCATCCCGGCCCATGGAGGAATATGGTAGGATGACTCCCCAAAGTGGTGATAAATGGTGGTTTCTTAGAATGGAGGATCCCAAAACCCATGGGTTTCAATCCTAAAATAGTCTAAGTTTGGATGATTGGGGAGTATCCCCATTTTAAGGAACCTTCGAATAGTGATACCCATGGAAAATCCCCGAACTAAATGGAGATTTATATCTGGGACGATCATCTATAAATGGACCATCTATACCATAGCTATGTTAAGTAACCAGATGGTAAATTTTGATAAATCACAACTTTTGTTGAGTTGGGTAGAACCATTCTGGCCAACTCTGACGGATATGACCCTCCCAGAACGGCCATGATTTATGGTGAGCAAAAGACATCCCAAGGGCCCCAAGCGCCTTGCCTCAAGGTTCTGTTCCACCACCAGCCAAAGCACCTGCGAGTTCTGGAAGAGTGAAGGCCAAGGGTGCAGTGGCTTTCTCTCTATCCTGTAAGTTTCAAAGCTACTGTAAATACCCCTCAGCAGAAACTGTAGAGGTTGTAGAAGTATGTAGAAGTAGTGGACCCTGTGGCAACCTTACTCAAAAATGAAAGATGTGTTTACAGTATTTTACAGTACATGTCTTGCATCCTATTGTTATGTTTGATATGAAGGGGGGTTCAGGGGGGTGTTCATGACAATTTTATGTTCCATCGCCATGGAAGACTACCTTGACTACTGGATGGCTGCTTGGTTTCTGCTTTCCCGGTAGGTTGCAGATGGGTTCAGCACTGGTGAGATCTGCAATGCAAAGATTGGGTCATTGGGCCCATTGGGTCTTCAAAGCGCTGTTGCCAACATCCCAGAAGGGAGAGTTCTCCAGGGAAAATCAAGAGGTAAAAATGGTCAATGTCCACCCCTTGTGGCTATGATTCACCATGGGTTGGAGCGACCCTGAATGGTTGGAGATTGTGGATTATCTGAAACTTCTATGGAGAATTGTTCAATGTTTTTGCAGGGTATCTCAGCCTGGGCATGGAAAGGGGTGCGTGGGTTGGGTGACAATAGAAAGGGTGTGTTGTTTCCATCAAGGATTGCTTCGCTGGTTGATTCGTCAATGTCGTTTTATGCTACATGATCAACCTACAGATATCTGATGATAGCATGTTTTGGTTGCATTCAAACGGAAATAAAGTTGGCATTCAACTTGGAGTACTGACCCACCGCAAAGTCTTGTTATCTAAGCGATTTCACGCGCACCTCTGGAGGTTCAGCCACCGAGAAAGCCAAAGACCAACTCAGCAGCAGCGCGTAGAAGAGCCGCCATCTCCAAGTGCTACCAGCTTCGCTCGTGCAAAGCCACGAGTTCCATCCAGTTCCCACAGAAAGTCTTGCTAAGGCTGACAAGCTGGATTTGTTCAGTGCTCGATTCAAGGTTTGCAGTGCCCCACGTTTCAGCAACCACCAAAGAGATAGGCAGATTGCAAGCCTGGACATTACAAGGTAAATAGATGTAAAACGATGTAAATATCATTATCAAAATACATGGAACAACTTGTCTACCTATTTGCGTGCTCCTGTATAAATGTATGCAGTATGCTTTACATCATATTCTGGAATTCTGGAATACAGTGACATGATATTCTGGAATATTCTTGATGTATGGAAAGATAAAACAATGCTCCACATACCATCAATCTAGTGGGCTCTATTCAGGATGTGTTCCATGAGTTCCACTGCAGGCAAAGCCTGAAATCCATGATACCCATCGATATATTGGAGCCTGGCCTTCCCCTCGATTCTGCAACCGTCTTTGCGTTTTTTGTTGGATGGTGTATTTGTGGTGATATTTGAACCCAGACACTTGACATTGCCTTAAGTGCCACTGCGCCACTTCCTTTTTTGGCATGCCACCAAACATGCCTCGTTGGTAATTTTATTGGATATTATTGGATTGGTTTGAGGGAAGATTTACGGGAATTCCTATAGCCTATAGTTGATGGTAAAAAAACATGGTTTGCTGTAGATTTTCCCTTAAACCAATCCATTTATCATTGCGCATATTTTCTTTGCGTCAGTTTCAGCTGGCCCAACCATGGTACCTGATGAACATCCAGGTGAAACGCATGGTGAGTACCCCATTTGGTGTGGCCATGACACATTTGTCCAACGGGAACCTTCTGAGTTATCCAATGCATGCTTCTCCTACATCCCTGCAATTCTGGATATCCATGGTCGAACTGAATTCATGTTTGAAAACTGATGGGTTTCTCAAATAAATGGACATATTCCTCTTAATCAGTTGGCTATTTCCTAGTGACATTGCTATTTTGGGCGATAATATAGCCTATTTTATATCTATTTATATATAGAGTATGTATATATATATATATATGTATATCGAATACCTGGAATAGGCTATATGTATAAGATGCACATGTGAGACCTATATGTACATGTATATACTCTGTATGTTATACCCGTTGGAGACCTCTAAATGTTCAGCGTCACCTCGTTGCTGCCCTATGGCGCGCGTCCATCCTGATGGGCAGCAACCGGCCAGGGAGGAGATGCTTGGCTGCAATGATCATGCCATGGTCCCCTCAATAGAGTATGATTAATGCATATGTATGTGTATCTGTAAGTTAATGTCTATATATAATATGTATATATGTCACATATATATATATATATGCATATTACTTTCTAGGCAAATATATGAGGATTTGTAGGGAAGAACATCCCAAAATGACCTTGTTTCAGAGTGGTGACTCGCTGTGTTTTTCAGCCAGAATTGCTGCTGACCTCGCAGAATTGGTTGGAAAAACTGTTGCTACCAGCCATGGCTGGGACACATCCAGCTACACCAGCCATTTGGGACGGCCACAATAGCCATGTGGGTACCAGGGTTTTTTTCACCCATAGTGCTGGTGTGGATGACCATTTTTCACCTGCCCAACTTGGGGATGGTCAGCATTGCTGACCATAACACTGGATATTCTTGGTTTATATCACTGGAAACACTGGAAACACTGGATCCATGCCCATTTAATGGTTTATGATTGGCTTTTCTCCATTGGCTTTAGCTCATCACCATGCTTTCACCATCAAATCCGAGGACGGGATGTTTACCCTGCGGAAATTGCTTGGTGATCGTCCCACAGGCAGCTCTGGGTCTACCATCTTGGAAGCCTTAGATTCGAATGATATTAGGTAGGTATACTTATCTTTATCCCCTTAGGTATAAGTGATGTGCATGTACATATATATAGAGATACATATATATATACATACACATATATATATATATATATGCATGGTCTAAACATCTTGGGCCTGTTGCGGTCACTATTGGTCACCGACTGCGGTTCTTTGCTAGCAATAGCAGCGCCAGCGGTCACGATGTGTTCATTCTGATCTCAGTATATCATCGTTATCATATAACCCCACAATATCCAATGTTTTCAAACACATGTTTGAACCATCAGTATATATATATATATACCACTGATATCTAAGGGGATAGATATAAGTGTACCTAATTAATGTCCACTAGTGCCGACAAATATACCATGGATATCAGCGACATCCCATTGGGCCCATCACGCCAGGATCGCTTCTTTGCCCTGGAACGCTTCGGCAAATTTCAGGAGATTCTGGAGCCAGGAGCGCGGTGGAGGGCGACCAGGAGCTCGCCTCAAACATAGCGACACATAGCGTGGGGTGTGGATTCAATCACCAATGTGTATATATGTATACAATGTATATGTAGATACAGTGTATGTATATATATATATAGAAATATACATACATTATTTGATATTATTTGTATGAAATAGGACTGGAAATCAAATTCAATTGGGATTAAATCTGAATTTAATTCTTCTCTAGTTTCCAACCTACTGGGCATGTATCAGAAGAATTAAAATCGAGTTTAATCCTTTTCTCAGATGTCATTCTTCTGGCAGATGGCTTTTTCTCAGATGCAATCTTCTGGCAGATGGCTGCTCAAGAGGATCGGCGGGGGCGGCGGCGCAAGCCATGGTCTCACGTGGCCACTGATGCGTTCTTGGCCGAGGAGACTCTGCGGCAAGGCGCGCAGCGGTGGCTGAAAGAGAAGAACATTCAGCACAGCACACTGACATCCACGACCTGTCAAGGCGCTGGCTGATGTTTGTGTTCTGGGGGCTGGTTGTTTGTCTACTTGCGGGGGTCCGCTTTTTGAGTTTTTCGGGGCTGAAAGGTCCAAATTCCGGACCCCCGCGGGTCGTAGTATCTGTGGATGATTCCAGGGGTTCACTTTGGTTCCGGAGAAGGTTCCGCAGAACGTCTGCGAGGCTTTGTTGCGGGGGTCCGCTTTTTGAGTTTTTCGGGGCTGAAAGGTCCAAATTCCGGGCCCCCGCGGGTCGTAGTATCTGTGGATGATTCCAGGGGTTCACTTTGGTTCCGGAGAAGGTTCCGCAGAACGTCTGCGAGGCTTTGTTGCGGGGGTCCGCTTTTTGAGCTTTTCGGGGCTGAAAGGTTCCAAATTCCGGACCCCCGCGGGTCGTAGTATATGTGGAGGAACTTGGTACTTCGCTTCCGGAGAAGGTTCCGCAGAAGGTCTGAGAGGGCCGGGGGCCCGCTTTGTGAACTTTTCGCGGTCTGTCGGGTCGAGTTTCCGGATCCCCGCCGGAAATAGCCGGAGAAGGTTCCGACAAAGCTCGGCTCTCTCTCTCTCTCTCTCTCCCGCCCTGTCTCTTTTCTCTCCAGGACTGCGATCGCTCTTCCCGCAGCGCACGAGGGGTCCGATCGGCTCGTTCAGTGTTTTCCAGCCACCGAGTGCTTCCTTTTGGGTCGTTCCCCTCGGGTCACACCTTTTTGTTGTAAATGTAACCAACCACTTTCATACACGGTCCGCCTAGCTCAGTCGACAGAGTGTAAGGCTCTTAACCTAAGGTTTGAGGGCTCGACCCTTCCTCGGGGCATCAGGTTTTCCTGCGGGCCTTCTCCCGCACAGAGAAGAGTATTGTTGTTCTCACTATCTCTGGTCTCTCCAGGACCGTGATCGCTCCTCAACATGCCTGCTGCTTCATACTAGCTTAGAAGGTGTGAAGATGAGAAGATGTGAAGATGAGAAGTGTGAAGATGAGAAGATGTGAAGGTCTATGTGAGGATGTGAAGATGAGAAGATGTCAGGATGTGAATATGTAAGATGTTAGGTTGGGGAGGATGTGAAGATGAGGAGATGTCTGCTGTCGGTCCGTCTGCTTAGCTAGCCAGCTGTCAGCTGTCTCTCTCTCTCTCTCTCTCTGGGTTCCTGCCTCCCTGTCTGTCCTGCCTTAGACCGCTCGGCCACACTGTCCATGTGATGCTGCCAAGATGTGAGCATGATGGCTTTTGCCACTGGCTTGTTCGGGGCGAGGCTGGCGAGGCCAGGTGAGGCCCCCTTAATACTATTGCAGGGGTCCCCGACACAAGATGCCCCCTTCACCTCCAGAATTTTAAGCTGTAAGTTCTCCTTAGTCGCCCGTGTGAGTTTGATGCGCCTTGCAAAGATTTCCATGGACCCGCAAGGATGACACGCACAGAAGTGTGACAGCCTTCTTCTCAAGATTTCCATGTCTGAAATTCCCGTCAAAATCCGTCCATGACAGGAATTAAATTTGAATTTAATTCCTTCTTGAAGGTCAGATGAAGAGCAGACACGTAGGAATTAAATTCGAATTTAATCCTTTTTTAAGGTCGATGAAGACCAGACACGTAGGAATTAAATTCAAATTTAATCCTTTTTTAAATTCGATTCCAAGCTTTTTTTGAATTCGATTTTCGGCCTCATCCTCAGCATGTATATATATATATATTTCTTTATTTATTTATTTATGTATTTATTTATTCATTTATTTATTTATATCTTTCTATGTTGATTTGACATGCTATGTCTATGCAATAAAACATTAACTTGGACATGTGATTTTTCAATCCAGCTGATGGAGATAGATACGCCATCAAAGCTTGGTTGAGTGAAGTGGCTGGTGGTTTTGGATATTTTTTGGTGAGGACAGCCGAGGCAACGAGGCAGGTTGCAGGAATTAGCGAGGTCAGCCCTTAATTTGCTCATCAGAATTAAGCCGACCTCGACGAGGTAGCCCTGCATTGGTTCTGTTGCATGCTTGGGCTTGGCTAGAAAAACTTTTTTGGGGGCCAGAGGCCGGTCAGCAGGCAAGGAAGGAAAAAAAACTTTTCAGGCCCCAAAAAGTTTTATTTTCTATCGCCAGAGGCCGGTCAGCAGGCAAGGAAGGAAAAAAAACTTTTCAGGCCCCAAAAAGTTTTATTTTCTATCGTTAGAGGCCGGTCAGCAGGCAAGGAAGGAAAAACAACTTTTCAGGCCCCAAAAAGTTTTATTTTCTATCGCCAGAGGCCGGTCAGCAGGCAAGAAGGAAAAAAAACTTTTCAGGCCCCAAAAAGTTTTATTTTCTATCGCCAGAGGCCGGTCAGCAGGCAAGGAAGGGAAAAAAAACTTTTCAGGCCCCAAAAAGTTTTATTTTCTATCGCTAGAGGCCGGTCAGCAGGCAAGGAGGGAAAAAAAACTCTTCAGGCCCCAAAAAGTTTTATTTTCTATCGCCAGAGGCCGGTCAGCAGGCAAGGAAAGAAAAACAACTTTTCAGGCCCCAAAAAGTTTTATTTTCTATCGCCAGAGGCCGGTCAGCAGGCAAGGAAGGAAAAAAAACTTTTCAGGCCCCAAAAAGTTTTATTTTCTATCGCCAGAGGCCGGTCAGCAGGCAAGGAAGGGAAAAAAACTTTTCAGGCCCCAAAAAGTTTTATTTTCTATCGCCAGAGGCCCGCTTCGTGGGTTGACGGCTGCAGAAGCAGTAGGATTCAGAGTTGCTCCAGAAGAGCATTGCATCTCTGCGATAATGTCAGAGATGCCACCACCCAAGCGCAAGAAGCGCAAAGACCGATCAGACTCAGATTTAAAAATCCCTGCAAGAGACCGTGGATCGTGGAAAAAAACTTTTCGGAAGCTGAAAAGTTTTTTTCCTTGGGGTTGGACCCTGGAAAGAAGGCCCACAAGCTACTTTCTTCCTTCGAATTAACGAGGTAAAGCCTTAATTTGCACCTGCAAATTAACGAACGAGGACAGTAATCATGGGGAACAAATTAAGACACGAGGGAGACGAGGTAAGAATTAAAGTAATTTGGCCAGATGCTGCCAAGATGTGAGCATGATGGCTTTTGCCACTGGCTTGTTCGGGGCGAGGCTGGCGAGGCCAGGTGAGGCCCCCTTAATACTATTGCAGGGGTCCCCGACACAAGATGCCCCCTTCACCTCCAGAATTTTAAGCCGTAAGTTCTCCTTAGTCGCCCGTGTGAGTTTGATGCGCCTTGCAAAGATTTCCATGGACCCGCAAGGATGACACGCACAGAAGTGTGACAGCCTTCTTCTCAAGATTTCCATGTCTGAAATTCCCGTCAAAATCCGTCCATGACAGGAATTAAATTTGAATTTAATTCCTTCTTGAAGGTCAGATGAAGAGCAGACACGTAGGAATTAAATTCGAATTTAATCCTTTTTTAAGGTCGATGAAGACCAGACACGTAGGAATTAAATTCAAATTTAATCCTTTTTTAAATTCGATTCCAAGCTTTTTTTGAATTCGATTTTCGGCCTCATCCTCAGCATGTATATATATATATTTATTTATTTATTTATGTATTTATTTATTCATTTATTTATTTATATCTTTCTATGTTGATTTGACATGCTATGTCTATGCAATAAAACATTAACTTGGACATGTGATTTTTCAATCCAGCTGATGGAGATAGATACGCCATCAAAGCTTGGTTGAGTGAAGTGGCTGGTGGTTTTGGATATTTTTTGGTGATCCACCCGATCATGATTCCATAATATCGACCCTGCAGCTGGGTTGAAACCACCAGTCAAGCGAATCTGTGACGACCTGTTTCTTCGCAACACGAGGTTCGGAGGTTTCATGATTTTGAAGGTATTACTTGGAGGATCATCCCACTTAAGTGGTTAAGAACTCAAGTTAGTAAGTCCTCAAGTTGAGAGTCTAGAAATATATATATATATACAGTATATAATATACATATATATATATATATATATATCGCATATTTATGTATATTCCCTGCTTGAGTTTGCTTGAGTTTCCCTTCGCAACGTCCTTGTTGGCAGGATTACGCTGGGCCGGACTGGACCTCTGTGGCGCTTGTGTCACCCGGGCTGACGCGATCTGGGGGACTGAGGTACACATCAATGGGCATCAAAAAAAAACAAATGGGCTATCTATGACTATCTATGACTATCTCATCTAAGACTATCTATGATGTAGTGGGACCATCTAAGACTATAATGACTATCTATGACTATCTAAGACTATAATGAGAAATTCGATGGATACAATGGGGATGTGTACAATCAACTTAAGAACGCTTAAGAAGAAATAGGTTCCAATAATGGGAAATATCATGGGCAGAATTAGCACGTGTACTGAATGGATACAAATGAAACATATGAGCTATGATTTGCGTGTGTCTAAAAATGGTGGATTTGTCCCCAATACATTGCCATTCAATGAAGAAATAATGATTAACCCGTGCATTTAGTGCTACCCTATTGCCTGACAAATCCATATTGGGTGTACGCTTAGGCTAGTGGATGTGTGGAGATTGCTTGTTGCCCATGTTCACTCAGATGGCTTCTCAATTGGGGCCACAGATAAAGATGAATATGTGTTTGCATATGCATGCAACTATATATATATATCTATCTATCTATCTATATATGGGTCCAAATTCACTGAACTGGAATTGATGGTCAAAGCCACACACAGACACACCCAGGAGCCCCCAGAATTCGCTGGGTAATCTTGGTGAATGGGACCTTTTTTTCTTTGGGAACTTGTCAACCTAAACACAGAACCAATTCATATGGTTAGTCATATCTATTGATGTATGTGTACATATAGTATCGTGTATTGAGTCCAATAATTAGAACAAAACAACTTCACTATGGTCTTATTAAGAACTCATTTAAAATATAATAATGCACATTAGAACCAGTGAATATCCTGTTACATAAGACTTAGGGGTATCTAAGGTGATCGCCCAGAAAGGTGACCAACAACCCTCTCCTTTAGGTCAACTTTCGGTCAGTGAGCAGCCGAGTAATTCAGCTGCTCGGAGGGGGACGCGGAGAGTGATTTTTCTCAGGTCATGAAAGAGCAGTTGGGGGAATCCCCAAAATGGGTATTTGTTCCAGGTTGGTCAATTATTGTGGTTTATCCACAACATACATATATATATATATATATTTATTTACTTATACATGTACATATCATTATCTACGTGTGTATATATATATATAGACATTATACATATTCATATTATATTCTCATTGAGTATTACATGTAAAAAGGCAAAAAGATACCCGACAGTGAAATGCTGGGAATCATACTTATTCCCAACCATAATGATTGGGAAGAACAAGTTTCTGTTTAATTGATTAAACAACTTGTCATGGGAACCTCCGAAATTATGTCTCAGCAATTTTCACATGGCGCAAGTCTCTGCCTGTGATGATTTGTCCAACATTGAGGTACCGATGAGGATGCTTAGTTCACCAAAAACCATTCCGGTCCAACAACTCCAAATCTCCCGGCAGATGTGACTTCCACTTTCTTCGGAGGAGTTGGACCGGAATTTCCCTGGAGGGATTGAAATTGCTCCCAATCTCCTAATCAAAACCCTGGGACTCCTGGGACACGCGAATCCCAAATATGTAATCAGTTTTTCCCCCAACTTTTGTGGAGGAAAAATGAGTCCCCAGAAATCCGGTGTTCTCCGTTTTTTTTGTTTCGACGTCTCGACAGCCTCGCAGTCTTTAGACACGTCCAAATGGTCTGGACCTCCCAGCTAGTCACGCAACAACTGGTGTTCCTTTCCCCAAACTTGTGGTTATTCCTTATCAAACATGGCATTTTTTTGGTAAGAAGAAATATAGACAAAACCCATGGCTTGAAGCGACACATTTGGGTGATCTTGAGTCCTTTACCGGATCTATGTGTATTATCCAAATAGTTTGGCCCATTCTTACGTAACTGATTGATTGGTAAATAGAGTCAAAAACCTGCAGCACCCAAGTTCATTACACACTCCATACTCATCAATAATCATTTCTTGCGATCAATGTCTCAATGTTATTCTCATGAGAATCTCTGATTTTATTGCTGATGATCCATAGGTTTATCCCAATGTGCAATCCCCTTGGAGTCGATCTAAAATTCTGACCGATTGTTGCTCCAAGGAGCTTTGTACGAATCTCCACCAAGACGACGGAGCCAAAAGATGGGCCATGTACCCCCCAAACATTACCAGAAATCTGCATTACCTACCATTTCTTGTGGAAAAAATGCAGATATTCTAGACACAGATATGGTAATAAGCATGAGGATGAAACATGCAAACAGCGGGATTCACATGGTGGGTCAAATCGGTATATCTATCATTCAACGGGGCGTGTCTTCACTTCAGCGACTTTGTGAAATGTGGTGCCTTCTCCCTGAAAGTCATCGGTCCAGACAGCATGGTGGACGTAGGGGGATGGGATTCATGGTCCAATGCAATCCAGATCCGGCCCTGGGGAGACAGCCATGGTCATTGAGGCTACTTCCAATGACCAACAGAAAAGAAGTTTGTTCAAGGGATGGGTTTTGCCTCTTTTCAACCAAAAGGAACGTATGTATCACTGACATATTTATATAATACATATATTTATCCTATGGTGTTACATTGTATGTACAGATCAGTCCCATATTTACATATAGTTTGTTCAACCAGTTCTCTGTTGAGTGCTTAGATGACTCAGCTTCAGATGTCTGATTTTTGATGCACAGAAACCACCGAACAGTTTAGCCGCCTGTCCGAACGCCGATGAAGGCCCAGATGATTTCAGAGGCTCAATCACCAATCAGTTATTCAGTGGATATATGATAGATATCCCCATGTTATCTATAATATATATATATATATACATATGTAAAAAATTTCCCAACCATCTTTGATTGGTGACCTCAAAGTACCTGACTTGACCAGTCTTTATACACAGATATGGAAAGATACATACACACTGCATATACTAAGTATTTAAGCACCATATATACATACACATAATATACACGATATAATATATATAAATATATATATATGTTATTCTATACTAAATTTGTACTCTGTATTTATATATATATATGTGATTATAATTATATATATATATATATACTAGAAATATACACTATACAGATACCTAGTTTCTTCCGATAGCTTACTGGTGACTTCTTCCTTGCCGTAGGACAACGTCTTCGTCTTCGTTCACGTGGCCGTGCAGCACACGATCAGCGCCAAATCGGCGGAAGCCGTGCCTTGACGGGCCGGCAGTATAGGCTGGATATACATAGATATACCATCTATATAGATATCTATCTAGTCAAAGGAAGTTTAGGGGGAGAAACTTCCGTGTTACGGACTTTTAGAATGTCAGGGAAAGAGTTAGTCAAAGAAAGAGTTAGCAAAGAAAGAGTTCGTCAGGGAAAGAGTTAGTCAAAGAAAGAGTTAGTGAGGGAAAGAGTTAGTCAAAGAAAGAGTTAGTCAAAGAAACAGTTAGTCAGGGAAAGAGTTAGTCAAAGAAAGAGTTAGTCAGGGAAAGAGTTAGTCAAAGAAAGATAGTCAGGGAAAGAGTCAAAGAAAGAGTTAGCAAAGAAAGAGTTCAGGGAAAGAGTTAGTCAAAGAAAGAGTTAGTCAAAGAAAGAGTTAGTTAGTCAGGGAAAGAGTTAGTCAAAGAAAGAGTTAGTGAGGGAAAGAGTTAGTTAAAGAAAGAGTTAGTGAGGGAAAGATTAGTCAAAGAAAGAGTTAGTCAAAGAGGAAGAGTTAGTCAAGAAAGAGTTAGCAAAGAAACAAGTTAGTCAAAGAAAGAGTTAGTGAGGGAAAGAGTTAGTCAAAGAAAGAGTTAGCAAAGAAACAGTTAGTCAGGGAAAGAGTTAGTCAAAGAAAGAGTTAGTCAAAGAACCAGTAGTCCGGAAGATTTTTAGCAAAGAAACAGTTAGTCAGGGAAAGAGTTAGTCAAAGAAAGAGTTAGTGAGGGAAAGAGTTAGTCAAAGAAAGAGTTAGTCAGGACGGTCCAGGTAGTCAAAGAAAGAGTTAGTCAGGATATATGAGGTAGTCAAAGAAAGAGTTAGCAAAGAAACAAGTTAGTCAAAGAAAGAGTTAGTGAGGAAAAGAGTTAGTCACAGAAAGAGTTAGCAAAGAAATTGTTCCCTCACTGTAAATGGGATTGCAAGTGGTTCTGGTGGATGAGTTGCCGATGGAGTTTTGAAGGAAGTCTCGCACGAAATGCGTTTTTGAGAGATAGCAGATGCACGAAAGCCTATGTTTTTCCATACAAAGTCCGTCCCCGAACGTCGATGATCTACCTCTGCGGTGCGACGGGTGCGAGACGGTCTCGTGTGTGGTCGGATCATTCTCGGATATTCTCGGATCATTCTCGGATCGGTTCCGCATTGTAAAATGGGGTTTCAACTGTTTTTCGTGCATGTGCGGTCGACAGAATTCCATTGTGATTTGCAACTGTAGGATCGTTCCCGCAATGTAAATGGGATTGCAAGTGGTGCTGGTGGATGAGTTGCCGATGGAATTCCATTGGGATTTGCAACTCTAGGATCGTTCCCTCACTGTAAATGGGATTGCAAGTGGTGCTGGTGGAGGAGTTGCCGATGGAGTTTTGGAGGAAGTCTCGCACGAAATGCGTTTTTGAGAGATAGCAGATGCACGAAAACCTATGTTTTTCCATACAAAGTCCGTCCCCGAACCTCGATGATCTACCTCTGCGGTGCGACGGGTGCGAGACGGTCTCGTGTGTGGTCGGATCATGCTCGGATCATGGGCGGATCATGCTCGGATCGGTTCCGCATTGTAAATGGGTTTCACCTGTTTTTCGTGCATGTGCGGTCGACAGAATTCCATTGTGATTTGCAACTGTAGGATCGTTCCCGCAATGTAAATGGGATTGCAAGTGGTGCTGGTGGATGAGTTGCCGATGGAATTCCATTGTGATTTGGAAGTGTAGGATCGTTCCCTCACTGTAAATGGCATTGCAAGTGGTGCTGGTGGATGAGTTGCCGATGGAATTCCATTGTGCTTTGCAACTGTAGGATCGTTCCCGCAGTGTAAATGGGATTGCAAGTGTTGCTTCCTCTTTTGGCTGCATGCGTAATACTATTGTCTTTTGCAGCTGGACTTCGTAAATCGTATTGGAGTGGCTGCATGAAGGCTGCGACAATGATTTGTTAGCAGATTTTCTCCATTTTGGCGCCAGCGATTTTCTTTTTAAAAATCCTTTTAAAAATTGCTTCAAAATCGTCTTTTTTTTCGCTCTGGCGTCGAGATCCGGTTTTGGAGCCGCAATTTCCGACCCAGTTGCGCGTAGTTCTATTGTGTTTTGCAACTCAGTCTCTGCAGATCGCATAGTAATGGCTGCGTCAAGGTTGCTTCTTGCCACGGCTGCATGCGTAATACTATTGTCTTTTGCAGCTGGACTTCGTAAATCGTATTGGAGTGGCTGCATGAAGGCTGCGACAGTGATTTGTTAGCAGATTTTCTCCATTTTGGCGCCAGTGATTTTCCTTCTAAAAATCCTTTTAAAAAGTGCTTCAAAATCGTCTTTTTTTCGCTCTGGCGTCGAGATCCCGGTTTTGGAGCTGCAATTTCCGACCCAGTTGCGCGTAGTTCTATTGTGTTTTGCAACTCAGTCTCTGCAGATCGCATAGTAATGGCTGCGTCAAGGTTGCTTCTTGCCACGGCTGCATGCGTAATACTATTGTCTTTTGCAGCTGGACTTCGTAAATCGTATTGGAGTGGCTGCATGAAGGCTGCGACAGTGATTAGTAGTAGTGCTGGGAATTGATTAATGAAAGCTTAATAGATGACATATGAGAAGGGACGAGATGAGAAGAGATGAGCTGGGATAAGGTGAGAAGAGCTCAGATGAGATGAACTGTGGAGTGTGACGAGTGCAGTGTGAAGTGTGGAGCGTGAAGAGTGCAGTGTGAAGTGTGAAGTGTGATGTTTGGAGTGTCAAGGAAGCAGTGAGAAGTGAGGAGTTTGAAGTGTGGCCTGTGAAGTGTGGAGTGTGAAGTTTGGAGTGCAAAGAGTGCAGTGTGGAGTGTGAAGAGTGCAGTGTGAAGTGTACAGTGTGAAGGAAGCAGTGGGAAGTGTGAAGTGTGGAGTGTGGAGTGTGAAGTTTAAGTTTGGAGTGCGAAGAGTGAGTTTGAAGTGTGACGTGTGAGGTTTGCAGTGTGATGGCAGCAGTGAGAAGTGAGACGTGTGAAGTGTGGAGTGTGAAGTGCGAAGTGAGAAGAGTGAAGTTTGGAGTGTGAAGGAAGCAGTGTGAAGTGTGAAGTGTGGACTGTGAAGTGTGAAGTGCGAAGGGAGAAGTGTGAAGTGTGAAGTTTGGAGTGTGAAGGAAGCAGTGAGAAGTGAGAAGTGTGGAGTGTGAAGTGTGGATGTGAAGTGTGGACTGTGAAGTGTGGAGTGTGAAGTGCGAAGTGAGAAGGAAGCAGTGGGAAGTGAGAAGTGTGAACTGTGAAGTGTGAAGTGTGGAGTGTGAAGTGTGGAGTGTGAAGTTTAAGTTTGGAGTGCGAAGAGCGCAGTGTGAAGTGTGAAGTGTGAGGTTTGGAGTGTGAAGGCAGCAGCGAGAAGTGAGAAGTGTGAAGTGCGGAGTGCGAAGTGTGGAGTGTGAAGTGTGAAGTTTCGAGTGCGAAGAGTGCAGTGTGAAGTGTGGAGTGCGAAGTGTGGAGTGTGAAGACTTTGCTTCGTCTCTCGCTGAAAAAAAAAGCCGCTTGTCGAGGGAAGGACACGGTCGGGACAGGCTGGCGTCGAACTATAGGTCATTTATGTTTGGGAAACTTCCGCCGCCGGCTTGCCCGGGTCTATGTTAGATAGATTTGGATATCTACTATCCATCTGATTCTATTTGTATATAGAGAGTGGATAGGCTGGATAGATAGATGGGAAGCATTTAACCAGTCGTGTAATGGGGACAGTTGTGATCAGAATTCATAGATGCTCAAAGTCAGCAATTTCCTTGCAGAGAAAAATAATCAGGCACGCTTCAATTGGTACTATACCATTTGCTATGCAGTCATTGAACCAGACATATACCCATGAGACCAATCATTGGTTATCAATTTTACACAGAGTCCTTTACTGGCTCCATGTTTGAGCAAAAGACTTGAAACTTTATGGACCTGCAAATTGCTTTGTCTTTAAGTTGACCTAAATGAACGGAGCTAAACAATTGGATCATATTTTGAAATCTGGGGCAAAACATATCAAGTCTTCTTTCATAAGGACCTCAAACCATGGTTAAACCCCAAACGGTTTGGGGTTTACTTGGACCAAGGCGAGTCAGCAAATTTATCTCACATTTTTTGCCAACATCCAGAATGTGGTTGTTGATAATTGGGCAGTTACTTTAGATATGTTTAATTTAGATGCAAGATTATGAAGCAAATTATTGGAACATATTGGGAACGTATTTGCCATAGGTATTGTTATTTGCCTAGTATATCTCACTTTTTTGTTGTGTTTTTTCTTCATGGGGAAGTTGGTGGTAACCTCGGCTCTGACAGGCTTTGTACAAATTGAATGACATCAGCGAGCAGCTGGATTCCTATGTGTACCTCGGTCTCTGGGATGAAGCTTTGTCAATACTGTTTGTTGGTACATTGGTACATCCCTGTTTGTTCTGCCTATGGTCAAAAGCTGCATTTCTCCTTGACTGGTTGCATCCTATCGGTATGGGTGAAAAGCTGCAGCATATGACCCGGTGGATGAACATCTAGTATGGAGGTTTCCTAAAATGAGGCTATCCCCAAATCATCTCAAGGGTAGATCCCCAAATCATATCGAGGCTGCACCATGACTTAGTATTGAAACGACCATGGTGATTTGATTTGGGGGCCCCCCCGTGACTTAAGAACCCTCGTCATCGCCGAAAAAATTCATGGTCCCTCGCGACCTGAGGTCAGATGTGGTGAGGTCCTTTGTGCCCAGCCTCACGTTGGATGAAACTGGGCCAGCAGTGACCAAAATCCTTGCAATCCTTTTGTTGATTGGTCATTGTAGGGATTGCATCTTTCAGTTGCTAGGACAAAGGGATGAGAGTTTTGACTACTGCTTCATTCACCCGTTGAACCATGGATTTTTCAGATGTTCATTCACCATATATTTAAACATTGTCAGTAATTATCAGCCCAATTTAAGCTTTGGTGAGTACTGGTTCAAAAAGTCAACCCCAACATAAATACAACCATAAAATTAATGCATACATGTTTGGGAGTATTTGCTGATTGATTCTTTTTCTTCATTTCTTAGGTGTTTCAGAAGCCACTGGACCATCTAAATAGCTGCGGCAGTGCTTGAAAGCAATGGGCCCCTACTGTACCCGTTGTAAATGATATACGATAAACATCCATAGACCATGGTTGACCTGGTTAAAACATCTTAAAAAGCAAGTTAGCCTGTGGCCTAGGGTAAACCAACAAAACAATGTGGAAAACTCCATGGTTTCCCGCCATCCAGGAATGCTTCGAAAAGAAGGACGAGATCTCCGCGGCTGTAGAGTGCCACGGCCGAAAATCAGCGTCAGCAGAAAAAATCGACCTCAAACGACCCATTCAAATGATGGGTATATTATGGGTATATGATGGGAAACCATGAAAATTGGTTCCAAATCAACTTTTAAAGCGGGTCTTACAATGTGAGATTCTCCGGACACGAATTGCTGTGTCGAACTGGGTGATTTGCCACAGGCAAATTGCGGGAATCAACCAGACCAAAGACAGATAGAAGTACAAATCACCATTCAATCACAATTAAATCACCATAAATTGTTTTAATCACCATTAAATCACCATTAATCGTAACATGTGACAGCCCCAAATTGATAGCAAAAGTAAGAACCGCCGTCAGCTTGGGCATCTTGGGCCAGGGAGAAGCTGAAAGATGTCATGATCCAATATGGGCTGGAGATCACCAAGGCGGGGAATGGTGACTTAGATGGCTTAGATGACTTAGATTTTTTGCATTACTCTTGGATGACTCTTGGACTACTCTTGGATTGCTTGGATTGCGGCTGGGAGCTGGCACTCTTAGATTCCAATCCATCTTGATATTTGACCAATGGTGGCCGAGCCGGAAGAGCCAGGCTTTGGTGGTGAATGTCGAGCCCGATGCCAGCGTGGTGAAATCCATGAACGAACCTTGATATTCGCCAGGTGTGGCAAGGCAATGGCAAACATGTTCAAACTAGGCCCAGGGCCGAGGTATAAGGGTGTATAAGGTATATGAACGGTATATGTGTATAGTTGGCATCCCACTGTTTGTGACTTTTGTCCTGCAATGTTTTGAATGTGTCCGGGGTCTGAAAAGCATGAAGAACAGGATGCCACCAGCCAAGCTGACAACCTATCTTGAAGATCTTCAAAGGGGATTGGTTTGCTTACACAAACCTGGGAGGGGTGAGCTAATATGTGAAATCCGCAGAAAAAAGTAGAGATCAACCTGTGCATGATGCAAATGCAAGCTAAGAAACACTTGAATCAAGCTCTCAGCCACGAGTCATTGAATTTATGTTAAATCTACCCTGCAAGCCTCGAAAACACATTCTACAGTAAAACTGAACATTGTCAACCTCTTTGCTGTCCTATTTTAAGCGGGAAGTGGATTCCACTGAAATCATAATGCAAATTACGACAAAACTGAATTTGTTCAATGTACTGAAACCCATGATATTAACGAGGCACTTCCGGTAATTCTTGGTGATGAATGAATTCTTGTAAATGTTCCCTTTAAAATCCCTGTGACAAAGATCTGTTCAGTAAATCTATGTGATGTTTGTATCAGTTAAAGCACCCAAAAAGATCCACAAGGTTGACCTCGCCATGTATTTCTAAAATTCTCGTAGGGTTTTACCATGTTTTACCATATGTGTTGCTATGTTTTCACATCGCTTGGGGGTGACCCTACTTTCACAGTGCGATAGCTTCGTTTGCGCCATCTCAAAGGAGATCACCAAGCAACGTCGGCTGCGTGTCCTGGCTGTGACGCGGGATATGCATTCTACGTTTAAATACACCTTGATTTGCTGAAGATGATTTCACTTATTTTGATTTATTATGATTTATTTGGTATGTTAGTCTATCTTCCCAGTTGGTGTAAATCGACTACTCGTACTTGGGGAATTGTTTTTGGGGGGAGTGGTTCCTTAAGGAAATCCAAGTATATGCATATGCATATTATGTACATGTATGTATATGTAAAGATATACATACGTGTGTAGACAATATGGTTTTTATCATACGATGGGACAACACAATGTAATGACATGGATATGTGTATACATATATATATATACACCATTTGCCACTAGATGACAATGTGTCAAGCCCCTTTCCTCGTCGATTCGCAGCAATATAGCTGATAGTTATGGATGTTCATCTCCCCAAATATTGTAGAAAAGCTTTTGATCTATATATAATGGGATATGTGATTCTATTATTGTATCTATATCATCATGTGCTATTGTTGGTGGCACTATAGATATGTAAATATATAAATATAACTATATAGTTGTATATATATATAATGATGTATATATATAGTTATATATATAATGATATATACTATTATATATGACCATTTCTCAAAAATAGTTGTTTAGAAGTTTAGTATTGGTTGTTGATAATTCATCTGGGTCTACTGTTTTTTCCTCTTCGTTATGAGGCGGCACGCAGCTAAATTCAGCAATTCTGCAAGGCAGCGCTAGCAAACCCGCTAGGTTTGCGCTAGGTTTGATTGACAGCCATGGCCTCCATGTCGTGAATGTCTTGCCAGCTTTTCTTACAAGTCTGTCAGTTTCCACATATTCCCACCTTTTCGATTTTTTTTTACGTATTTTACGCGCTAGATCGCCGCTAGCAACGCGCTAGCGAAAATTGCAAATACATGCCCCGGTCCACCCGCAGCCCATTCAGAGGCACAGCCGTGTTCACGCTTTGGTAGCTTACAGTAAGGAGGCATCTCAAGAAGCATATTGCATTCAGAGAGGCACACACACAGAGACACACAGTTCAGGAGATAGTACCAGCGACAGCGAATGAAAACCGACGTGCGTTAGCCGATTCCTGTGGTTTTAGAAAGATTTCCAAAGATAATGAAGAATTTCCACGTTTTCACGTCATCAAGGTAGGTCATGTTTTTTAAAGGCAAACATGAGGCGGCACGCATGGAATTGCGATTTATCAACAAAACCGGGAACATACATTTTGACAAACCGTCATATACGTACAGTATCTTCGGATATGGATCATATCCGGGAATAGAACTGGATATGATCAGATATGTTTGGGCTTGCCGCCATGCACGTTTTTTCAGTATAGTTCATGGAATTTCCCAGCAACTCCATGACCGCCAAAGATTTCCCAGTGCCAGGATCGATTGCCACAGATTTGTTGCTGAGTGTTGTTGCGGTCGCAACAAAACAAGGCTTGGTTGCAGTAATATGTATCTACTATATGAAATCTTGATGTTTTATTCTTCACTAATGCCATGGTTAATCCAACTGTCGAGATCTTCTTTTTTTCCCCACTCGATGACGCAGGCGCTGGCGGTTTCGATCATGTTCCAAAGCTCGTGGGAGCGAGCTTTATAGTATCTACGTATAGTTCATATCCAGTGAAGATAGGACTTAACATACATAGAATATACATGTAGCATACATAGATTACATATATAATTATATATAACGTACGTATAGCATACATATAACAATACTCATAAGATACATGTAGCAAACATACACAACGCATGTATAATATACATGTAACAATAAACTATACATAACACATACATCAATCATCGTCGCCATCATCATCATCATCATCATCAGCGGCGGCAGTATCATCATGATCATCATCAGGAGCAGCAGCATCATCATCATCATCACCACCATCACCATCACCATCATGATTTCTTATTTTATCGTTTCATCGTTGTTTAAAGTGCGTCACCCACCCAAGGTGATGCACAACAGATGCAGTCCGAAGGGGAACAGGTCCGAACTGTCAAGGCGCAGCGGCCCTGAGTTTTGTTAAAGCTTAGGATGGCAGGAAGGTAGCCACCCTCATTGCGTTTAAGGGACAAGCTGCAGTAAACTATAGAGTTTTATCCTATAGGTGTTTGCTGTATTTTTTCTCGTGAGCCAAGCATGTTCCCTTGCCAGACTGCTAGAGGGCAGTTACGCCTGTTCCGGGGATGCCTACCAGGTTCACATGTGTCCTAGGACCCCAAAAAAATCCACTGGTGAGTCAGCATGTTCCCCATTCTTCTTACAGTGCGTAAATGCTACCACGTAAAAGTCTGGTTAGCAGTTTCAACTATTCTTATCTTCAACCATTCCACTGCATATTGTTTTTTTAGAGCCGTTGAAAACACCAATCACTGATTGTTGACATGATAATGGTATCCCCATTTTGTTGGTGAACCCTCTACCCCTAAAAACTCCCACACGTTATGGGTCTCAACGACTCTCCATCAGATTTTGATGAACCACGGCTCGGTTTTTGCTTGGCTGATCCCCCCACGATATACCTTTGATTCACCACATGGATTTGTCTGAAAATAGGGTGGGACCATTTTACAGTATCCGAGTGTATCCAAGTATTCATTCTTGGAGGAACCCATATCATTGTTGTCATTGTTGGTACTACATCCATGTATATCCCGACGTACATCCCATTATATTCCCATGATATCCATGATATCTCAACGTACCCTCTCGCAATTTCACATAGCTATAATAAACAGGTAAATAATCTTTAGATACTCCATGTTCCATAGCTACCTTAACTTACAAGTTATTGGAGGGTAATATCAAGTCCCATGCTTTTCCATCAAATCTCGTGATTTGTCCCATGATCTTCCGATAATCATCCCATCTTTCACGTTTGTTCCCCGTTCGTTCGCGTTCGGCAGAGGCTGCCGAGGCGGCGGCAGATGCCAAGCAGTTGCAGGGCGAAGGGATTGCGACTCGCTGGTGTTTGGCGGTGTTGAAACACTTTGAAACCATAGATCCAATCGCTCCATGGGTAGATTATGGTAAATTATTGTTAGAGTTTTATGGTTATAGTTATAATGGTTTGAATGTGTTCTTCGCCGTATTTATATATATATACGTACATACATACATATATATATATATATATACGTGTATGTATGTATATGTATGTATATATATATATATACATATTAGTATGTATGCATATACATACGTATATGTATATAAATATGTATATATATATATACATATGTGGTTAGATTATACTATTAGTGATGTTTTTTTGACATGGGTTATACTATGAATTTAATCACTATACTATGAATATACTATGGTTGTAGTATTGGTTTAATCACTAGGCTATGCTTATAATTATAAGGTATAAGATGTTATAACTTACATAACTTAGATGGGTATTGATGAGTTTTGGTTACTTCCCACACATATTTTGTGATCAAACCATAGATACAATTGCAGAAAAAACAAAACACGTGGTTGTAATTTTTGGTTTTAGTATGTGTTTAATCACTATGGATATACCATTGTTTTTTACTACAGATGGGTTAGTGTTCAAATTTACATTTATAGAATACAATCATGATTGTGGATCACTATACTGCCAATATACGTATATATAATATAATGTATTTTAATATTAATATATATATATATATTATATATATAATATATACTATATATATATATGTGGTTGGTAAGTTACACCAACTTACATTTATAGATTGGTATAGTTTTTGTTTAGCCATTCATACTAATAACCTGCTATGTACCATTTAAAGATTGGTAAAGCCCATTTAGAGATTCTCAGAGATTGGTATAAGCCACCTACCATAGTTGTGACTGGCATTTATAGATTGTCATAATAAGCCATTTATATACATAACATGTTATAACCCACTTAGAGATTGGTATAAGCCACTTAGGGAACTGACAAACAGCAGGGTTACTACCCAGTTCCCTGGGTTTAAAGCAGGGGATGTTTTTTGAGTGGTTCTCCCAGCGACGGGAAAGCTTAAATCATGCTCAGGAAAGTGGCTGAAGCACTGCTGAAGCTATGATCATTAGGATGATTGTTAATTCATTGGATTACATATCCTGAAATTACAATTGGCTAAAATGCAATCCGGTTGAGTTGTAATCCCTCGTTGTGTATTGCTGATGTTTGTTTATACACCCGAAACGTCACTTTGTTATTTCATAGGCAACAGCCACCGTCAGAATCACAGTTGTGGATCGTTATCCCAATAGAAATACGTTGCAAGCGGCCTTGATGGGGTATTAACAGCACATCAGCACATCTTTAAAGTGGAATCAACCACACTTTGGTGTACCTCCGTTAGTGGTTGTTGTCGTATACCCTTTGGCAAAGTAACATAACTACAGAAAATGTTCCGTCTATACATGATTTACATATTAATAATTGTGATGTCGATGGTTGTGTTAGTTTTACTGGAGGATAACTCATTATACATCCTTGGTTAAATGTCACATATGCCGTGCTCAAAACTTGGTAAATGACCATTATTTGTGCATGGCCTGTACTTGAGATTTAATTATGGAAACATAGAGAAACACAGAAACACTTCAAGCATGCCCATTATGGGATCGATGACCATACTACATTAATCATCATTAATCCCATGTACCTTGACCATGGCACACCATGGCACATGTCATGTGATAGCATCCTCCTGTATCTAAGAAAGCCTTGGTGAATCAGAGTTGGCATAGCTTGAAGGTGTTATTTCTGGTACGTCGAGGAATATGTAATATCCTACCTTATGTTTTTTTTGGTCTCGGCCAGAAGGTTATATAGCTACTTGTACTGCATGTCCCACGGTCCGACAATTGGAGGTAGATGCAGGAAATCCCCACATGTTTTGAATTGGGGTTTAAATTCATGGATTGTTGTATTTATTTCATTGAAATCAGTCCATTGAAACCTCAGATGGTTTCCTGGTTATTTTGATCCCACTATATGTCCATGTTGTCCCCAGTGTATTCCCGTATTCCCATCATATTTCTCTCCATTGAATCATTATCTAACACCATCTCAAACCTAGATTTGTTGATTACGTGAGCCCATGAAATATCCCTGATTTACCCCTGCCTGATATGTGTTGTTTTTTTCCTCCTTCACATCAACCCATTGAAACTTCAACATTGCTCATTAAATCAAGAAAAACTCCTATGTTCCCTATTTTCCTGGGTCAACCTTGATTAGATACTTTACATAGTACTGTAATCTTTTGGTATCAATAGCAAAATACACTAACCAGCTCAAATCTAAGATTCACGATGTTTCACCCAAGCCGTTGGCGTCCGTCAAACAAAACCGAGGCAAGGCAACGGCGCGCCATCATCGACGGCATCCGCGAGTCCATTACCTTTGGAGTGGAGGAGACAGGGCGAGGCAGCTCCAACGATGGATGGTTAATGGATGGTTCATGGATGGTTAATGGATGGTTAATGGATAAATAATGGATAAATAATGTGAAATGATGTTAAATGATGTTAAATGATTAGTCATCCCCAACCTTGGATGGTTGATGGTTGAATCCTTGAGTTTTTTGCTAATGGAAAATCCAAAAAATCACCATCAAGAGATGATTTTTGTGTGGAATATCAAAGATTGACCATGAAATGGTTAAGTCATAGGTGAATGGTTAACCCTGAAATTCAAACATAACCAAGTTTTAGTGGAAACTAATCTTTCAAACCCTGCAGTATTTGCCAGGGTCTATGTTGATTTCCTGGAGGGTAATGGATGTTACAGCAATGGTGTGTAATGGTAAATGGTTGATGGCATGTTTCAACCATACTGGGTGAATATAGATAAATGGTAGCCATTGTTGGGAGAATTTACCCCTTTTTGTAGCTGGGTCTTTGGAGCAACCCCGATTCAAAAGCGAAGATATGATGAGAGGAGTTCATGGCATTCATAATGGGATTTCATGGGGTTTATAATTGTGTTTCACGGGATTTAGAATTGTATTTCATGGGATTTAATGGGGATGAATGGAGGTATAACCAGTAAAGTAATACAATGAAAATTGGATCCTAATATACAAGCTATCTGAACATTTGGTTTCTTTGTTTGTTTTTGTCGAAGGCATGTGATGGAACCTTTATCTGCGAAATGGGTTACCGTAAACATGTTAGTGAGTTTCAATTCAATGGCTTATTCTCCTGCAAAGAAAAACATGTGGGTTTGTCCAAAAATAGAGGGTAACCCAACTTGCAACCATTCACAACCATTCAGATTCATAGATTCGGAAATTGAGTTTCTGATTCTTTACTTGTACTGACAAACTCATGCAAGATACTCGACAAATTGCTGTGGAAGGTTCGTCAACCTGCAAACTGACCATGAAGCTGAGCATATAAACCTCAGTACTATTTTTTCGTAACGGATGAATGGTGGGCAAACCAACATGTTAAAATTGCCATGAGCTTGCTATGATTCGCACTTGGCTTGGGCCGTCAAGGACTTATGCAATCGGTCAGGGCTTGTACTTATACAATCATCCATTTTGGGGGCCCGTCTTTTGAAGCCGCGGCCAGATAGGTGCACCGAACCGAAGAAAGAAATGCAACCAATGACATCGAGGGGTGATCAGTTCTCGTATCGGAAAATGACCAATGACAACGAAGATGAACCAACTCGCAAATGGGGAAAGCACCTCTGCAACTGGGATTAAGCTAATATAGACACGATGTAGAGAATCACATTTGATTGTATAGATTAGAGATTAGCCACCAGAAATGTCTACACAGTATACAGAAACCGGCGTGGTAACAATTTTTTTCGCCGGAAATTGACCAACAGAAAAGGACCAGCATGGAAATTATTGCCAATACGAGGAGAAACAAGTAACAATTTAGGGATTGAAACGGCAAGAGATGGGGTCGCTTGAGGGTACAATATTCGAACGATGTTGAATACACAATTTGAACTTGTCGAAGTTCATGAAATTTGTCAACCAACACAATCAAATTAAGAGCAAGTTGAGGTCCTTTTCAAATCTTGGATAGTGTGTACATTGTGTGTACAGTTACTCCCGTTAACAAGTTTTGACTTTTAATGACGACTCCCATCGTTTGCATCCAGCGGCCGAGGGCGCTCGCGCCTAGGAGACCCTTTCAGCAGATGAGATCTCACATTTGCTGGTGGTCACCCAGTGACCACTGCATGTTGAATGGAGCTCATGTGGCAAAGCCCAAGTTTACTGGGTGGTAAAGGTGAATATATCTACACATCATCGTCAATTGGAGGTGCAGTACTGGGATGTCCCGCGTTCTGCATACATCTGTGTATTGTTTCTAGATCAACTTGACCCATTTCTATCTATTCCTACCAGAACTTTCCTGCGAACATCACAAATTTTGGATGCATTGGTCTGGGTAAATTATAACGACCTCACTGCGACCTCACTGGATTAAAGATTAGTAATGGGAATCATCCCAAAATAGCCCTATTTCAGATTAGTGAATGATGATAATGTTCCCAGATTGGTGTACATACCATTTCTACGCGGACGTTCATGTTGTGGAAATCGCTTCGTTCCTAGCTAGCGATCATACACATCAAAATGCAGCCTTTCCATTTCCAGAAACAGCATTTATCCTGCTATTTAAGGTAATCCGAAAACAAGGAAGGACATACTTGGTTTTAGTGTACTGACAGACGAACTAGAGCTTATAGTAGGGACATATCAAAATTGCGTAGGTTAGATAGAAATATGATAAATACAGTTAGATAACCTCCTGTAAACGAACAGTTCGATGTGGAAAACATGTGTATATATATATACACTATTTGTAGATAAACCATTGGTTTTCCACATCTTTTGTTGTATTAAGTTTATACCATGTTTTTCTGAGAACCCAGCTGGACAGGGGGCTTTTTTCCAGAATCGGATTGTAGTATCATCATCCCATGTGAAAACGGACATGGCATCTCCCACAAAAGGGGACGGGCATCCATCCAGTAATAGGGGTTTGATATGGTTTCATTATATGTCATTCATATGCTCATGATATGCTCATGATTATGTTGTGTTTTTTGCTCAATGTGCATGAATTTGCCCAGATGGATTGGATTACAGGGTTTCATCGGTGAGACCAAGAACATCTTGTCACGCGGAATCGGATTGGAATCCCACCTGACCGATACAGCAAAGAAACAACACAAGTGTTCTTGTACCTGTAGACTGCCCAAAGCACCAGCTGTTCGGGCTTTGGGATCCTTGAACGCCATGTACTTTGGCCGCGTGTGTAAGCTGAATTACAATGGTGGCGGCTGCTTGGAGTATGAAGACCAATGTGGGAAACGTTGGCAAGTACCTTTTGGGAAGGCAGCTGGCTGTTCGGTTCAAAAGGTCGGACAGAAGGCTTCCTTCTCGCTGAGGGATGTTGCAGACCAAAGGGAGGCCATAGATATTTCGCCGGCAACCGAGATGCTTGATGCGAATCCCTTGGTTAAATCAGCTCAACAGGACCATGATGTCAATGCTCTTGTATGCTCTTGTTGATTTTACCTGGGATTTGTATCGGGATAAGTTGGAATACGTGCATGTTTTTGTTTGTTTATCAAAATGAACGATTTCATCGTGTCGAGTTGTCACATCAAGTTGGTTTCGTGTGGGCGCAAGCATGAGGTGATCTTTACATGAATGTGGGTGAACATTGCCATTTTCTGATGTAGTGGTATCTGCTTTCAGTATCTTTCAGTGGCATTTGCACTCCGTGTTTCAAGGACTCCCTCGACGATACGTGGAGTGAAAGTCTGTCGCAAAGTCAGTGTCGAAAGCTCCAGCGGAGCATCGGAAAGTTCCATAATGCAGATACGAATGAAAGGCTGACAATGTTGATGGCAGCTGAAGATAAACTGCAAGAGTTGTTGCATTCGAGTGATGCCGATGGTGATGCGATCTCCAGATTGGCCGTCAGTTGTGTTGGATGGCTTCGCGCTCCGTTGTTTCACGGGTCGCAGGGTGCTAAGAAAGTGGAGGAAGGGATCCAAGATAGCTCCAAAGCTGCCGACTTGCAATGGCGTGTGAGGAGGCTGTTGATTCGATGCCTACAGTCATTGGACCTGACGGATCCAGACACATCCAAGGCTGTGGCTGCAGCGTTGCATTTTATCCGGCAACTGTTGCAGAAGACCCCCTGCACGGATCATGCTGTGACAACATCCAAAGCTGCTAGGCAGTGGAGAGAACTTCAGGCTTTAGTTGCGTCAGCTCAAGACGCTTCACCGCTTGCACGCGGCAGCAATGGAGGTGCGATAGAATCACAAAATAAGTTGGAGGGCAGAGCTCACTCGGCTGGTGGCATTTATCGCCCAAGTCAGAAGGTTCTGGCTTTATCCAACGTTTTCTGCAGTAACGAGTCACTTCTTGTACGATGTGGGCAGTGCACTGAGTATGCCTTCCGCAGTTCATGGTACTGGCGCCATCCAGGAAGTGGTAAGATTCATGTGCTAGTGCCCCATTGGGGTCATAGAGCGTGCAGTGTCCGATTGGGCAAGAAATGTCCCTGGCTTATTGAGGGTGGCACACCACAAAAGAACGATCGAATCCAGGACTTAGAGATGTGCTCACACAATCGCACCAAGAAATTCTGCAAGGACTGTAATACTGGGCAAGTTTGTGTTCACAGTCGTTTGCGTTACAGCTGCAGATTCTGCAAAGCTGTCGAGAGCACCAAAACATGCACGCTAAAAGAAAAGCTGCTGCCTGGGGGTGATTGTTGTGAGGCGTTGTCAGTGCCTTCCCCCCCAAAAAAAAGAACATTGTTGAATCAATAGGCAGCTCAGTATATGTGCAAATCTGTGGGATTGGTTACTAAAATGGATTTGAATATAGTTGAATCGCTTTTACTCACATGTTGACCAGATGTTGACAGAGCGTAAGGTGAAGCTGTCGAATTCAGGAATCAGTAGCCCTTTTCAGATACCCTGGAGCTGCCTGGAGCCAAGTGTCCCAACATTCCAAGCACTCCCAGGTACTACGAGACCTTGAGAGTTGGAGTCTTAGGGCAGGTAGAAGAGAGACACACCGGGACTGAAACCTTCACTACTCACTTCTACCGCAATTCTAAGTGGAGAAAAACATGTTTCCCCGGGTTTCTCTCCGCGGTGGGACAAAAAAATGGTGAGACTGAGTTGAAGCTCTGCAAAGCAACATGCAGTCTGTGTACCTAATTGTTTGTTTTGAGTGCTTCCTGAAGCAGCCTGTGTGATCTAAACAGGTGTAGATGCGTCAACGGTTCTACTGGGCCCATAGAGGCGCTCCAAGTTTGAGCCATATTCAGATATTCCTTACTGATTCCTTGCTGTTTGTTTTCTTGTTATTTAAAAAAAAAAAACGTCAAATATATTCAAATATATCCCATCATATTATCATAAACCAACATAAACCAACAATATCCAACAATATCCAACAATATCCAACAATATCCAACAATATCCAACAATATCCAACAATGCATGTTCGATGTTTAGCACGACTGCATTGTGGATAGGATACTTAGGATGTGGCGTCGAAGAACGAATCGTCCATCGTCTTCTTGGATGGTAGCGCTTGGGGCTCAGATGTGGAAGATGTAAGGGATGACTCGATGATATACCATGATTTACCATGACAGTACCTAGACCCTCCAAATAGCCCATGAAATTCCATGAAAGATATGAACAAATGGTAAAGGTACTAGAACTATGGGAAAAAAAAATATGGCTACTTGGAGGGTCTAGGTATTGTCAACATGAAGGTAATAGCAGTTCCTAAAAGTCAAAACCCTAAAATGTCCTAACCTTGCGCACCATAGTAGTTCTAGTTCGCAGTTGGCAATTAATCCAGCGGTAAGATGAATCATTGAGATGGTCGGAAAATGGTAACCTGGTACTATAAAATAATACTGTATACTGTATAGATCTGTATAGCAATAGGAATAGTTTGTTGATGTTTGGTATAACATATCCTTTTAACGTAGCTGACACGTCCTCTGAGGCAATCATGTTGGAAGGGACAATTCGACAGGAACCCCCGGGGTGGGAAAGAGCATGGCTTCGGGGATGCTTTTAAATTGGAGGATGAATGGTCACGATCCACACGCCATGCAGCCCTTCAGCCACAATCGGCAGTTGGGGTTCGGTGCTATTCGGGAATGTTCAAAACATGACAACTACAAACATGTTGAATGCAAAGACTTCAAACCAACCAGCATACCGGGAAGCGTTTTATGTTAACAGTAAAACATTGGGAAACATTCGAAACTGATAAACACAACATGGAGAAAGGCTCAAAACCATCTATATCAGCTCCGGACCGCGACAAGAATTCTTGCCACTTGCCGATGGTTTGTCTCAAAACAGGGTACCCAAAAAAAAATATCGCAGTTAGATATTGCCAATACTTTCATCTCTGAGCGAACAACTATTGTTCTACATTCCGGATGTGAAGTCTTTGGCTTATGTCCAGCTTGAAAGCGGTTTCCCAGGTCGGGGCTGTGAAGGATTTGGTGGGTCAAGTTCGCAGGGGCCCCAGGATGCCGAAGCACCGGCCAAGATTCCATGGAATTCCCAGCAGAAAATGTACAGGAAATGTCGTGTTTTGGGGTGTAAATTCATCTAAAGACCATATCCTGTAAGAGTTGAAGGATGAAAGAATCTGAAAACAGTGAATTCGGATGCAGATACTGTACTACCAATGGAAACAGTGCTGTGGGCATATCATATATGTGCTTTGATTGTGGTTTTTGTTTTCTATCAAGATTCAGATATTATGACTCTCACCGACATATTTGCCGTTCGACGGAAAAGTGACAATCAACGTGGCAATCTTCCAGACTGTCTTGTCTGGGGGATTGACGTGGCAATTTTTTGCGGAAAAATCATTCCTGTGGCACAGCCAATAATAAGCCATCCTGTTGGTAAACCACAGCATTCACCAAGCAGTTTATGATACATCCCAGTCATACGGTCCCAACTAGACATTCAGGTTTCGCCTCACCATACTGGTCCAGAGAGGCAGCCAAAAGATCCTGGTCCAGATGGATGATATTATAAGATGATCCGGTGAGAAACAAGTTGTCAATAGTTTCGGAATACATCTGGGGGGTTCTTGAAATGGAGGATCCCCAAGTCACCATGGTTGTTTCGCGAAAAAATTGTCGACCTTGATGATGCAAGGGGTACCCATATTTTAGGTAACCTCCATCTCAATTATATGTGTATATATATAATATACATATTCAATTCAACTATCACATTTCCTTATTGGTTTGGTTTATAGAAAATCAGGAATGACGTAAAGTCCTGACTGACACATCCTGACAGTCACATCTTAATCCTGCGGTAAACCCGACCAAGTCTCTGGCAATCAAATTTCATGTTTGCCACCGGGGCCACTGTAGGTCGGGGAATGCCCAAAGGAGCCGAGGGGTTGGGTCCCGGATCGTGGGTGTGGCAATTCACTGGGTTGTTGGAAAAAACCAAGGTATCTGCATATGTTCGTGGGAGTCAATGAGTTTTCTTATTTGTTTTCTTCCTCCGGGAATGCCATTAAAAAGTGTTCTTGGTATATTCTCCTGTGTTTGATACCCGATTGTTGTAGCAACTGTAGCTGTTTTGGTATGGCAGATTCCATTTATCATACATAGTATGTAGACTCTATATGGTAAATAGATATATTTATAGATATATTTACATACAGCATACAGATATATTTGATTTACTTGTTGATCTATAAGCTGTGGCAGCTATGGGTTTGCGTGAACATAGGGTATCCAACCAATTCCAACTGTTGATATCTGTTGATCATTTCCCAGGAGCGCCGGCGGCGCCAGGTGTCCGGAAACCTTCGCAACAGGCAGGCGGCATGATGCGGCATGGTTTTTTGTGAAAAAGACGGAAAATGCGGGAAGAAAACCATTAAAAAACACACAAAAATGTTGATACCCCAGAATTGTAGTTGGAATTCTAGGACTAAACTCAGATGTTTGGATGATGTTGGTAGTTGCAGAGTCTTTTACCCCAAGATTTTGACCATGTTCATTGGTAGTTTAAAGTCAAAGTCTTTTTCAGCATGCCAATATGGCATTCCAAACTTTCTGGAACATTTTGAGTGTGGACACCGCTAACCTCACTGGTTCTTCATCATCATCATCATCATCATCATCGTCATCGTCATCGTCATCATCATCATCATTTTCTCATTGAATCAAAATTGACTTTACAATTTTGAACTATCCACCCGTGTTTGGACAAAACCATAGGGTTGTTGCTTGTTGTTTAATTGCATATTCCATGACATCTCAACTCTAACCCCACGTTCTATCTCCATTGAATCTACGAATGTGACCAGTTTTCCCATTGCCAAATATTCAGGACATGGTCGAGATGGAACTGGCGAAATTGTCGGCCAGTTGAGTGCGACCCATCATGGCCATCAGCGATTCAAAAAAAAACTGATAGCCACCTGAAAGACAGGGTGGTTAACAGGCAACAGGAAACACATGGCAAGCGATGTCCAAGCTGCACACCTCTATAGGATGATGCTTTGATGTACCTGCCGGGCCTGCCATTCTTGGGGGTCTATGTCATGTATTGAGCTATCCATAGGATTCCATAGGTACATATTATTATATGTCATGTGCAGCTTTTTGAACACAATCATGCATGCATTTTTTTCATTGCTGTACATTGCGCGCCGTTATGCTAAATCACAATAAATTACAGTTGTTTGTCTCATGTCACATAACATGTTTATATATATATATATATCATATATATATATATCATATATATATATATATATCATATATATATATATATCATATATATATATCACATATATATATAATATTATACATACACAAAACATAACCATACATAATTATACACATAAACAAATACATCATATGCATGTAGCAGTACTGGTGTTTATGTGTACACCCAAGTTTTTGAGGTCGTGTGTTGTCAGCAGTTGATTCATCCCGCAGAGAAGCAGTACGATTCTTAGATTCTACCGTATCACTATTTTGGGGACCCCCTCAATTTATGGTTAGGGTTAGGGTTCATAAATCCGGGGTGGACATTCTTCACAGGAAATTTGCTTCACTTTTCTGGAAGGGATTCTGTTGCTCCTGCTTTGCTGACTTTCCCAGACAATCTATGACTGTATGAATTTCTGATTGACCAACCAGTACGTTGGGTACGGGTTGCATGGCTTGCGAATCAGCCGCTATGTTTCCTGATAGTTCTTGCTGTAGATCGTAGGCGCTTTGCCTCTCTGCTTCTGAATGGGGAATCCCAAAAGCGTGTGATCCATGGTAAACGACTTTGGTGAGCCATTCCAGGGTCTATCCAGAAGCAAAGCCTTTGTCATTGTGAAGGGAGATAGGCACCTCTTTGATTGAGGGTCATGATCCGAGGGGTCCTTCTATTTTCCAATGTTAGGCGTTTCGAAGTGTCGAACTGTTAAGTAAGAACTTCTGATTTTTGCAGTAGATGGTCAGTGAGTAGTGCTTGGCCCACGGAAGGGTGATGTTTTGGAAGAGGTATAATAAAGCCAGTGACAACTCCTCATAAACTCCATGACTGTCCATGATTGGATTACTTTTAAGCAGGAACACATTCAATACATGTGTGGTTGGGCCTAGGGCAGAAAAAAAATCCTGGTCTTCCCTGGTCCTCTCTGAAGGCGTATAGAGCTCAAAGGAAGCTGGATGATTTTTGCTCTTAGAAACAGCGATTCTTGGGGTTCGAGCCATTCGACTCTGTAGTACTCTGTAGTGTACCGAAATCATGGTCCACCGGGTGAAGAAATGTCACCTGGTACTCAGCCTACTGTTTTGGCACAAAAGACAGGGCGGGTCCTCAAGTAGTGCGGAGGGTTCTTGCAAGTAATTAACTGCGCTGGTCTTTTTGGTCCTAAGTGTGTGGTTACCAAATTCCAACTCCTATTGGAGACTCAAGAAAAGGATTTATGACAACAATATAAAGATTGATGAAGCGGAGGCATGTTCTGTTCTTGAGGGCAGACGAAACAGATAACCTGCATCTTCAGGTTCGTTTGCGCACTGTCTGTATATGTCTGTATCATGTCCATAGTCTATTATATTATATATTTATATATTGTATATGTCTATCGACCTATACTATTGACACATCATGACACATCAGTGTGCAGCTTTCATAGACACATACCGTATCAATCCACAGTGACTATACATGACTATATTGTGAATTACTTTTGGCATAGAGATGCAGATAGTACTTAGGTACACATAATATACATATTATATAAATCACATATATATATATATACTTCACTAGGACAAACGTTTTTCCCGTCCTCTGTTTCAGAACAAAGCAGAATGCGTTTAAAGGTTACGAATGTGATCCGTGGTCCACGACCCAAGCAGAAACTTCTTACGTAGAATTTCTTTTTTGGTAGGTGAGGAAAGGGTGTTGGAAAGCCCAAGAGGAAGAAACTTTTGTCCTGGCGGTGTATGTGTGTTCTATTGGGTGTTATACATATCTCAATCTATATATATATATATATATATATGGGGTTGTCTGAAAATAGGGTATATTCCCAATTATTATAGCCATTTAATAGGGATCATGATCATTAACCATTGGGTTTAGGGTACACTATTTTCAGACACACCCATATAATATATATATATATGTGTGTAGGACACAGCAGTCCCTCTGAGCCTCTGAGCCCTCCCTGCCCTGAGGCTGAGACCTTGGCGAAAGAGATCAAATTTGAAAACGAGGCGAACGGTCAGATGCTGCTGGGCAGCAACGGTGATCGGGGGAGATGGTAAAGCCAGTGAGATTAATGTGACAACCCTGCTGAATGGGGACGTACTGAATCGGGTTATTAACCATAAAATATGATTTACCATCAACTACAGTGGTTTTAGCCAACCATTTCCTGTGGTTTTTTTAAGTTTTAAGCATGATTTAGAATTTAGAGGGGTGTTCACCATCATTTGTAGAGTTTTAACCATCAAGAAAGGGGTTTTAACCATCATTTACAGCGGGATGTAACCCGAAATCATTAACCAAACAGGATTTTATGGAATAACATTGCAGTTTTTTGAACACTGCTCAGGTGGGAACGGATTGAAGTATCTTGGGAAACCAACTTGATGGGTAGTTTAGTCCAACGTCATCTTTATTTTTATACTTTGTACCAGCTTTGGTTTTTGCTTGTGGCAGGGTATCTAAGATTGGGTATTGTGTGGTGATTCTTGCCACTTTGCAGATGGGATAACCCATACATAACTAGGTCAGAAGCACACATAATTACTCATAGCTCAAGTGGGGGGACTTACTGAGCATGATGATAAGCCACTTCCCAAGTGGGATCATCCTTCAAATTGCTGGTTTGGCCTAAAAACCTGGACTGCACGTAGATGATGGCAACAAGAAGGGTTGCAGTGACGTCCCCCTAAAAGAGAAGCAGATTTGGTCGATTCGACAGAAGGTCGCTTCACTGCTGTTTGTTTGCAGGGCTCGATATTTGTGGGAAGAAAAATGGTGTGTATATGTATATAGTATATAATATATAGTATATAGTATATTATATATATTTATTTATTATATATTGTATATTATATATTATACATTATGTAAAATTATATTATATTATATTATATTACTATATCATATTACATTATTGTATTTTAGTATTATATTATATTATATTATTATATCATATTACATTATTGTATTTTACTATTATATTATATTATATTATATTATATTATATCATATTACATTTGTATTTTACTATTATATTATATTATATTATATTATATTATAGTATTATATCATATTACATTATTGTATTTTACTATTATATTATATTATATTATATATATATGTGTATGATGTATAGGGCTGGTTGGTCAAGCGGTGTGCTTGCCGAGGGTTCATTGCGTCATGGGTAGCTTGGTGGCAAATGGGCTCCATGGGGGTGACGGGAGAAGAGTGCAGGCTTGGAAACATCAAGCAGTTGAACAAAAAAAAATGCAGTTGTCAAATCAGATGAGCACGAGTGATTAAGATGGTTGTCCCCAAATCAACAGGTTGCAATGGCCCAGTCATGAGACTTTTACTGTAAGGGTTTCTCTTTTTGACTCAAGCAGGCTATTCTTCAGTCCCTTAGGTCATTGCCAAACACGTTTGCTAGGGAAAACAATGAAGACGTTTGGGTTGCATTTGTCTGAACATATTCCATACTATTCCATGATATGTCATGGTTTAGAGGGTCATGTCCCTATTCAAATGACCATTTGGAGGATACTTTCCAGACTAAGCCGTGCCATTTCAGGGCGTGGCAACTTGTCTCCTACAATGGAAGAACAAACGTCAGAGATTCGCCACATGAGGGGCATGTGGTTTCCATCAGAGAAATCCAGATATCCAAATGATCGTCCACTGATGGTAAAACGCACTGTTTTGATCCATGTTGATTGTCTAAACAGAGTGTATTCCACTTTTGATGATTGCTGTTTTTTCATGGCTTGGCCCGCATTGTTCAATGGAATTTCAATGGATGTTGTAAAGGCAACCAATTCTACGGAAAACCCTTCCTCTTACCACAAAATCTATAAGGGTTTCTGATATGGTCCCTGAAATCACTGCCTCAAAATCTCTATTTTGTTGGCTTGCAATGGCCTCTTGGATCCCCGGCAGAGGTGATGGCGGAAGGCGGGGCCGGGTTATGTGCAAAGAAGGGTGAAACAGTGAGAGTGGCCCACATATCTTTGTTTTGCAGCAACTTTGCAGCTTTTGTTCCTGGAGATGGTCCGGAGTCAAATGACCAGTGGCTGTTTTTGCCAGACACTAAATCCAGTGGCTTGTACCTTAAGGACTTTTGGATACATTGTGGCTGAGAAGGGCCAGGGGTACTGTAGAAGGGCAGTGTCATCCGTGGATGAGGAGTACATCATCTTCGGAGAAAAAATATCACCCGAATGAGGGACCCCACTTCATGTTGGGTGAGAGGCCCCCTATGACTTCAAAATTGGGCCCCAAAATTGGGCGTCTTGCCACAATTCCCAGTTGAGATATGTCCAATTAAAACATGCTCAAAATCGATGACCTTGGAGAACTTCACAGTTTTTTCAGTGGTTTAGCGTGGTTTAGTCTATGAAAAGACTTGCCCCATCCTTTCCGGGGCTTTCACCAGGTGTGAGCGCTTGAACTGCTACACTGGAAACGAAGAGATCACACGGGTGCCGAGCTGAAGGGGGCCTCTGGTGGTGATGCCATGATGGATCGTTTCAAGGCTAACTCCCCATCCCCTTGTGGGTCTTGGATCCTCTGAGATATGTTTTAGATTGTGTTTAGATATATTATATTCATTTATATTCAATATTCAGCATTATTTAGCAGTAGGTTGTGCATTCTAGGGCTATTTGTTGGTAAAGAGATGCAGTGGTCACAGCATCCCAGGTAGGAATGGCAACCTGAATGACCATGAAACTTCCAACCCCACTGAATCCACCTCCATCAAGTTTTGCACATTAAAAAATGTACTTCACTTTGCGCCTTAAAAAAATGCACTCTTACCCATTTGATCTGGAAAATCCACCAAATTCATGAGGTCATTTCGAAGGGAAACAACCATGGAGATGTCCATGATGTCCATACCTGTTTGTATGCTTCCTGGAGGGCAAAGGTAACTACTTGGATGTATCATGAAATTCGGATGCCTATGTCAGGCGCTCGACAAGTTGAAAGTCCGACAACAGAAGATGTGCAAAGCTGCCGGGCAGCCCAGTGTCTAGAGAGTTACGAAGTGCAGCGCCTGCCATGCCAAACAGCCGGAGGAGACCGACCAAAGGCAACATGTTTGCGGTTCAAGCATGTTTGGCTCCAATTTTGGAAAAGGGCTACTGACTTCTGGATCCATGATTCTGGAAAACATGTGTGTATTACGTGTCCTAGAATGTATGACTAGTATATGTATGACTATGTAATATTGTAATGTACATGTGCAATTATAAGGTTCCAATACAATAAGCTGTATAGATATATAAGGAATACATATACAGATATACCTATCTATCTATATATATACATGTGTGTATAATTATATATAACACACGTGTAATCTTGCAAAATTTTAGCCAAAAGGATTTCTGAAGCAAAGTCCGGTGTTTACAACCAATGGTTCCCATTGTTTCCCATTGTTTCCCCATAAATCGTACGTTTGGCCAACCTCCTTACCGGACACCGAGACGTAGCTCCAAGGTTGATGAGATGCTTAGCCAGGAAGAGGCGCTTCTGACTTGGAAAATATGAGATACAGTACGTGTATACATAATGTAAATATTATGATGTAATCTTACATATATAGTTTACGTATATATACATGTATATATATATATACAATAATATAGTGTATATAATAAATGTATATGTATCCACCACCAGTAACCAATGCTTAAAAGATGGGACACATGTTTTGCACAATTGCACACAAGGATCCTATACTGTGTTGGCTCACCAAAGCCTGAATGCCACCCGTGCGATGGATGATACCCTTGAAGCCATAATATGTGTTGCCCTTGGTTATGATACAGTACCTTGGTTGTAATACATATATATATATACACACAATCTATACTGTAGATCATGGATGAGATCCTGCTAAAAGCTGTTCCGTCAAGATGTGTGTGGCCCTTGAAATTAGCCTTGTTTTTCAGGGTCAGTCAAAACGAGGATATGAATTGATATGATATGAACCTGAAAATCAAGTAGTAAACATCATTAAACTCGCGACTTCCGACTCCTGTGCCTGTGCGTTGTTTGGGATGGGTGGCAGTAAAGCGAGTGAAGGTTCTTAATTGCCTAGTCGTGATGGCTTGTGAGAGGGCCCCCACATTAAATCTGTTTGGGACATATGTTCAGAATCGACCTTTAAAGACTGGGTACTTCACCGCCAACAAAAATCTGTCAATTTGACCCATGTTCATTAATCCTCCGCTTCGCAGAAAGCAAATGGAGAACCGCCTCCCTTTGAAGGTGGTTCGTTGCGTGACACGGCTGCAGAGGAGTAGGTGGAAGTTCGTTGATGATAAGCAGTTGAACATGTTGAACGGGTGAAGCCACACAATGGTGACCTTCCCAAACATGAACAGGATACGCTAATTCAGAAAGAACGCAAGTTTGCTCAAGTTGGAGGCGTTTATATCATTTAGCCATGCAGACTCCTTCGGATTTTCACGTGCAATCTTCAAAGTTGTTTCTGGTTTATCAAACATTGATTCAACCCTATTGGACATGGGTTGGATTTGTTGTGTTCAGTTTTGCAGGGTTATTTATACTGTATGTTTTAATATGTGGCCATTTCAAAAATCGGTGCACACAATGGAAATAAGGGCTTGGCGCGGAAAGGGCTCGGTCACAACTTCCCAACACGCACTGCCGCAAATCCCAAGCTGAATCAATGAATGTCAATGTGCCTCAGTGCCTATTCCATGCGAGAAAACGCCAAGAAGTATAAGTTCTCCATTTACCAACACCATTTGGTGATAGATATCCCTAGATATCCCCTGATTTTCTGGTGGTGAACCATGTGACTGGATCGCTGGTTCAATGCTCAGTGAGGTGAAGATCCCCGTTTGTTGTGGAAAAAATGTAGGTTTTGGCTTTTTTGCCCAAGATACTCACATACGGTTGTAAGTTATACAAAAATAATTGAGTTTGTTTTATATATATACAATTATTTATATATATATATATACACATGTTCGCAGATGTTCAACATATCACATCATATCAAACTGGTTGCTAGCTCACCAGTCAATATCTCTGCTGTTTTGCTCAAAGTTATCCAAGTATTACCTAAAATGGCCATCTGAATTGCGACGTTCTAAACTTCATCCGGCTATACCACCATTGTGGTTGGTTTCCCTTGTTTATCCTTTGCCTCCATTTATACCAATACATATATATATATATACGTACTGTATATGTGTACATATATATATATATGTATATATATATACATATGATGTATATATATATATCAATGTATATATAATATATGTATTATTATATGTATATGATATGTGAATATATGCCACGAGGCTTGATGTATGTATACACCATGAATATATGATAATATACGCATATGTACATGTTGGTAGTTTCCCATCACCCCATCACGACTTCACCGCAAATGATGTGTGTTAAAAGCCAACATTTCCGGTTGGCTAAAATATTGTAAATGATCCAAATGTACATATGAAATCATATGAATATGCATAATTTAGGTGAAGAATGTATACTTCAGGAATGATATAGTATACCCGGATTTATATATGAATTTATCATGCCATATTTGGCAACGTTGAGATACTGGTGTTTGTTTATTCACATACATCGATACAGGTTGGTGATATAATGCGTATTCTTTTTTTGGAAAATGATAGCCTCACCATAGATGACTAGTCCGGGGACTCATTTTCCAAACGATGACTTCTTTCCACAATGAGAAATATCGTAGCCATGAAAGATGGCCCCTTTTAAGATGGCTTACGTATGAACAAGTGTGATTCTCCAGTTCGCTATGTAACAAATTATCAGAGGGTAAATCCCATTATCATTTTCTAAAAAATTGCATTCCAATGATATTTTTTCATGAAATCCTACTAAATCCTATTTGTTGTCCCATCAAATCTAAATACCAATTGTTGGCCAAGATATGCCAAGACATCTTTGCAACTCCCATCTTGGTGAAATCTTGGTCCCGTTTCCTCCCAAGGTGCCAAAGCAGGAGCTCTGAGCAATGCTGAGGCGATGTGAAAATTATCCCGCTGGAAAATTGATTGGAAATTCCACCATTTATTTAAGGGGAATCGGGAATCTTAATATCAACGTTGTTGTTTTTTTTTTGAGCGGGAGACCCCTGAAGCAAATCCAGAATCACAGATATATGGCTATGGGTCAAAAAATCGGGATTTAAGAAGCAACCAGGTGATTTTAGTCGCAAAACGGGTGAATTACTGTAGTAACTAGTAAAATGGAATCATAATGTGGTCGCTTTTATTCTAATTTTGATGGGGAAAGATGATGATAGATAACGATGCATTTCCGGGTCGTGTGGCTGCGGGTCAAACATCGGGTCCCAAAGGACCCACAAATTCTGGTTCCCATTAATTTTATGGTGGACGTAATTTTGATCCATGACCCCAATCGACGTTTGGGTGATATTAGCGAGCCAACCGATGATCCTGCAGTCACTGACACATAAGGTTTGAGAAAGATGTTTGGCTTTTTGCCCACACATACGTATATAGATATATAGACAATATAGATATATAGACAATATTCCCACTTAGAGACGGGGACGCAAAACGTAGTCGGTTTAGGGTTCCAGCATTTTGTGCTGCTACTCATACTACCGGAGCGATCAATCGCCGGCAACTTGCTATCTTGGATGCCAACAGGAACAGAAATAGCTGTGACCGCAGAGTACCCCGCATATGAATAGAATGAACCGATGCGTGGGTACTTACTTGTCAAAGTACTGCAACCTGCTGCGGCCAACTTCACAATTTACAGCATTTTACCTCGACTTCCTGCAGTGAGCTGCTTACCTGTGGAAGGCAATGAATCTCATGTCCTTAAATCATAATATGGCACGCACGGACGCATGCACATATTATATATATATATGAATATTATTAGATATTTATATTGTCTGTCTATAACTATGTATATTATACATACATACTCATAATTACTCACAATTCTATAGTTTACTTTTGTATGTATAGCATATATATATATACATATATATATATATATTAAGCATACGTTTTGGCACACATATGTATACGTATCATACAACAGATAATCACATCATACATCATGTATACCAATACACACGGACCAAAGACGACCTGCCGGCCATGTTGGGCCATTAGCCCATCTTTCTGGGAGATCAAGGCTAAGGTCCACCATGATCCACCATGGTCCACCCATTTTCTCACAAGCTACGTGCAAAAACGCAGGTGGCAGACCAAGTGACGTGTCGTCCTCAGAGATTTTCATTGCGCAGAGCAGGTTGGGAATGAATCTACCAGCATTCATAGAACATCCTCGGAAATTTGGGATGATGATCCAAACTGGTTTAAATGGACTTGGTTGAGCCAATTAGCTATGCGATAGTCAACGGAGGTCATTGGTTTTGAAGATGTGTGTTGCATCCCTAAAATCCCTAAACGTGACGAAAAATGGGATGTGCGCGAACGCGGTCACATGTTAATATAGCTGTGATACAGTATACAGTTAGATCCGTCATCAAGTACCAAAATAGTTTCAACTACATCAGAAGTGGAAAGCTTGAGATGGTAGTTGATTCATGCAGATGTTTGTTCTGTGGCAGCCTGCAGGTGTTTTGCAAACTTAATGTTTCCTCCAAAAGAGCTGCCAAACCCAGGATTGTTTCTTGTTTTGATCATTTCAACATCGATGCATGGAATACTAAAGCAGGTTTTCGAGACTGGCTGCCCGTTGGGTCAAGACTATGAGCAGCCTGGGCAGAATCTCCCTTTCGTTCAACCCATTTTTATCGATGTGTCTTTGATTTCGTCAAGTCCCTTTTTCGCTGCACCAACTTTGATTCGTTCCCAACTTTGATGGTCCAGGTCCAGTGGGTTTTCCACCTTTGCCCAGCCGAGTCCAGCGCAGCATTGCATGAGTTTCGTCGCACCAAGCTGGAGATTCAAGGCACGATGTTCAAGATGTTCATCCCAAGGGATGCCGAAAATGGTGGCTATTCAACCAACAAAGCTGACCCCCAAGAATAAAATATGTATATGATTGTTAAGGGCAACCACTATGATACAATATGTATCAGAGAGTTGGAGATGATGTAGATATAAGCCCAAGCAGGAAAAAATGTGTGATTTCGCTGGCAGATGCTGGGATGATGGTTGAAGTCCATATATTCTGTGATTTCAAGTATGTTGTTTATAAGTTTATATCCCATTTGAATCCATTTGATCTCAAAGATGCCGTTATAGCCCCCCTAGATGTCCCTGTTTCCACCTCGACCTGCAGGAAGCCAGCCGCCAGTGTGGTCCCTGGTGCGCCGCATTTTCACCTGGCCGAACCTGGAGGGATCAGCGTTTGAAGCGATAAAAAACCATGTCCGAGCTACATATTCTATGTTTTTGTCTCGATCAAACTCTGCATGTTTTTCCCCTTTATATAATTTTATATAGTGTTCCTACTGGCCAGTCTGATTCTGAAATTGGTTCAAAGCTGCTCGACGTCATTCCAAACTCATGCCACCCGTGTGTCTGTGGTATGCATTTATATGATGTAATTACCTGCTTTTTTGTTCAGTAGCCTTAAGCATTACTTAAGCATGGCTAGCTGGGAAATGGATGGAAATGGTCTATAGATGGAGCAAGTTTTATTGGGAAAACATTCGAGAAAACATGTGGATTTTCCAGCCGTGGACAGACCTTGTAGAGGAGCTCGTGTTTTGCGAATTTGATCCCCAAAGGGTTTTTGACACGATCCCAAGCCAAAAATCAACATACAGTGGCATGCATTGACATCTTTTGTACGGTGCTGTATCAATTAGATTGGCCATAAGCCAGGGCTTGTGAGGTTATGTGTTTGGGGTGTTGTTTTGGTGACACCCGAAATGTGTTTTGTGTCCACCTTTTTCATAATCTTCGAATCTTCTCTTTGAGGCGTCGGCGACGCGCCGACTGTGCCGACTTTCTGGCGGTGTGAAAAAGGGCCACTCCGGGAGGTACCCTACCAGTTGCTGACGAGAGTTGGCGGTGAAATGTAAGGGTACTAACCAAAAGAAATGATGATTTTGGTTGGAAAGATGGAAGCTAAATCCACTAATCACTGATCGCTGTTGATTTGGAATCATTAACAAATCCTTGGACATAACTTGCGGAAGAAAAACATATTGATGCAACCAACAAGCATTGGGATCCTCCTGGTTTTTCATAAGCATTAGCTACTACTGCTGACATAAGCTAAGAATAGAACAAGCACTGCAGACGCATCATAGGCCCTACTGTATGGTGGAAAATCTTCGGCAGGGTTTTGGCCACAGCCCGATTGACTTTTTGATGGTTTGGATAAGAGGTTTCCTTTTTCAACATATCCTCAGCATTTCCACCACTGAATAAAGACCTGATCACACTGGACCTAGGCCTCCGTCAGCCTGTTCCAGTTCAAGCTCCCCGAATCTCAAAATGAGACCTCTGGACAAACAAGTTCGTCAGAAGATAGTGACTTACAGCTGACAGACCAATACATGATGGAAGGCTCAGAATGAAACGATATCGCAGAGGGGCTGAAAACATGACTGTTTGATGCTGTGTCCCTCAGCGAAGATCATGTTTGACATACGAGTCTATGGTCAAATCCTTCTAAGATGCCATCTATGGCAACTGATCAAACCTTGAAGCTATGGCTATGGGAACCTAATGAATTACTTTGGAGTACCCCAAAAAATCGACTGAATATGTGGCGAAGAACGCGGGCTGAGAAATAAGTGAATGAGACCAACAAAACTCTGGATGTTCTCAAAGACTCCTGAACACATTGACTATCACTTATTTTCAAGGGGGTGTATGTGTGTGATTGTGTGTGTGTGTGTGATCCTTTTATCCTTGTTTATCGGACACCTGCTACCTTGTAACCCAGATACCAGGTGGTTTTCCCTTATCTTTTCCTTGTTTTTTTGGATTCCATGGGATGATGATTTCCAGTTGACCATACCACGCCCACGCGCCATGCTCCGTGGCAGCTGGCAACGGAGTCTGAAACGAAGGTGGCGGAGATCGGTGGTCGAGCAGTAACCCAGATCCATGGCTTTAGAGTGATACCTTATAGTCACCATGTTGTAGCATGTTATAGTGCCAACAAAACAAACTCATCTTAGATAGCTTCAGTCTTGCCAGATTTTATCAGATGATGTGAAAGGCCCAACAGACTCCCATTGTTGATGGCAAGTTCACATGGTGATTGGGTAGAACCCTCGCATCAGATCAACATGTATGATGGTAAATATATCATTGGGGAAGCAATCAAACATTACCCAAAATCAGGTTTCCGAGTTGTGATTTTCACACAAACATCCCAGCCCAATATTTGATCAGTCTTGGGTGAATCAAGCATTTGATAGAATTATATATATATGAAATTAAATAATAAGATACTGTATATGTGTGAAAGGATGCGCACAGCCCTTAAGGTGCACGCGTCACATGAGTAGATGCAGCCTTGAATAGTGACACTGCTCACGAACGCGCGGGGTAGAGAAAACTTACACGAAATATCAAATGGGCAATCATTGAACTCAGAACGTGATCTGCGAAACCAATCACTGTTTAAAGTAATGATATGTTTCATGGTTTCAGTGGCTTCAGACTCCGTTGTCAGGTCCTGGTGCTCTTGCGGAGCCAAACCTTACCCTTCCCGGCATTGCTTGAGGAGCAGAGATGCCAATCGTGGCGCACATGGGAGCGGATGAAAGTACAATGTTTGTTGATGTTTGTTGTAGATCAGTCTCCCATGAGGGATGCTTGATGGATTTGTATGACGTGTCATCATATTTTTCATTCTGTAAAAGGATGTGGTAAACCCAATAATAAACCGTCCCCAAATTCACCAGAATTGGATGGTATAAATCCGCCAAAATTGAAGGCTTCTTATTGTGTTGTACTATTGCATGGGGTTCGATCTAAAAGATACTGTAATTAGTGTAGCTGCGTGAAGCTGTGCGCCGCATTGAAGATGATCGTGTTGTCACTTTTCAACAGGGAAAGTCCTTGGTTTCCCATTGTTATTTGGGAGAAACAATGCATTTCTTCTGTGTGCAAAGGTGTGCACAATATTTCATAACCGAACCTATCAGAGGTGCTGCCAATCCTAGCCATTCACCGCAACTTCAGTGAATTATCCTAGGGTTGGGCCCTCTATGGGCCACCGCATATTTTGAGAGTCTTGATTGATAGGATTATAAGAATTAATATGGATTAATATGGATTAATATGGATTGATATGGATTAATATGGATTAATATGGATTAATACTAATTGCCCTCTCTATGCATCCACCATCATGGATTAATATCCATGTCTATATCTCATTTGTTGTTTGGTACATCCCCTGTAGTAGTTTTGCAGGTAAAATATACCCTTGTGGTGCTGGTTTGATAGTCATTGTCTTTGTTGAAGTACCAAGGTTTGCTCGTGATGTTGTTTTGCTGAAAATTCCAACCTTTCCTCCTTTATATGATAGGAGACGCGTCATATAATATAATATTATATTATATTATATGATTACATAATATAATACAATACAATACAATTCAATACAATAATACAATATAGTACTATATATAGTACTATATATATATATTCTTACATTATGAGTGGGACTACAAACCCTGTCAAGGTTACTCGATGATGTGGGTCTGTTTTGAAAAGGGGCGATATCTGAATTTGTAGCCATGTTGATGGAAGATGTACATATAGATATATATTCTATATTATATTTAATATGTAAAATTCTATATTTAATCATAATATTACGGCAAGACCCTGAGGTTTGCCCGGACTCGCAACGAGCAACCGGGCAAGCCAAGATGATGATGATGATGACGATGACGATGACGATGATGATGATGATGATGATGATGACGATGATGATGATGATGATGAAAACATTGATGATGAAAACATTGATGATGAAAACATTGATGATGAAAACATTGGTGATGAAAACATTGATGATGAAAACATTGATGATGAAAACATTGATGATGAAAACATTGATGATGAAAACATTGATGATGAAAACATTGATGATGAAAACATTGATGATGAAAACATTGATGATGAAAACATTGATGATGAAAACATTGATGATGAAAACCTTGATGATGAAAACGTTGATGATGAAAACGTTGATGATGAAAACATTGATGATGAAAACATTGATGATGAAAACATTGATGATGAAAACATTGATGATGAAAACCTTGATAATGAAAACATTGATGATGAAAACATGCATGATGAAAACATTCATGATGAAATCATTGATGATGAAAACATTGATGATGAAAACATTGATGATGAAAACATGCATGATGAAAACATTCATGATGACAACAACATTGATGGTGAAAACATTGATGGTGAAAACATTGATGGTGAAAACATTGATGATGAAAGCGTTCATGATGATAACACTGATGATTGTAACATTGATGATGATAACATTGATGATGATAACATTGATGATGATAACATTGGTGATGATAACATTGGTGATGATAACATTGGTGATGATAACATTGGTGATGATAACATTGGTGCTGATAGCATTGATAATTATAACAGTGATGATGATAGCATTGATGTTGATGATGGTGGTGGTGATGATGATGATGATGATGTGGATATCTTCTTGAAACCTTATAGGAAACCCTAATGACTGTATGGTTCATTGTTCCATGGGGCCGGGGGATTTGATATCTTCTTGAAACCATATCAGAAACCGTAATGACTGCATGGTGAATTGTTCCATGGGGCCGGAGGATTTTGATATCTTCTTGAAACCCTATAAGAAACCCTAATGACTGTATGGTTAACTCCCTATGATATGTAGAAGTGACATGTTCTGGTTATATGATATGTAGAAGCAACATGTTCTGGTTGACACCATATATATATATACATATATATAGAACATAAAAGCATTGTCGCTGTTTGACATGGTACAGAATTCCCTGGTATTTACGCTATTCTGGGTCTGGGCAAACCTCGGGGTCTGTGTGTAATATTATATTTTACCTTTTTTTTTCCGTATGTCTTTCTCTGAAAATACCAAGACTTTTGGGGCACACATGGCGCCATGGCACCTCCAGGACATTCCGGCACCTCAGCGACCTTGCCACACCATCCAGTGCGGAGTACGGGGCTCCCAAGGGAACAAGGTGGCGCTCAGGAAGGTACCATGTAAGGGGGATGCTCAATATTAGGGGAATGGGCGTAGTATCCTGTATCCCAAAATAACTCCATCATACGTGTATGTGTGTGTAGTTGCTTCAACGCACAATTTCGATGTGTTTGCGGTTCATTTCATTTTGTGAGGATCTGAAGAACAAAAGAGGGGTGCAGGGTATTTACCGATTGCCTTTTCATTCAAATTCTCATTTGTTTCATCAATCAACAGGGTCTATTTGTTCAATTTATCATTCTCATAGATTATCATCATCACTGATAATATACAGTAGTGAAATTTTACATGTTCTCACATTTTATGATGATTCCTTCTTCATATAAATGATCATTAGATCAATGATAATGAATGATAATGAATGATAATAGGTGGCTTGCTTTAGTTTGATTCAAGATCTAAACTCTAAGACTTATACATATATCACATTCCATACTTGGTGGCTCATCCCATTCGCTAAGTAGGTCATATCCCTAGCTGTAAGTTGGATAAATAGGGATTAATCAGGTTAATCCACTTATAAATCCAGCAGCTTGGGTTACAACCCACTTAATAACTGGCATGAACCAGATTTTTTCTCATCTTCCAAATTGATCCAAATTGGGGGTTTAGATACAGATATGAAACTTATAACACCAACATGTTCTATCCATCATCCATTTTCCATCAGGCTGCGGCGGCATTTCGATGATGCCCGGGGGCCCAGATTTTCAGCCGCGCCCGGCTTGGGCCTAGTGAAACGTCTGGAGTATTTAACTGCAATGAAAATAACGTTAACACAAATCATGGCAGAGCTTTGCAGTGACTATATCATATACATATATATATATGTATAGTGTGTATATATATATATGCATATGCACTTAATTGAAATGAATCAAAAGATTCAAAATATGACAGAATTGCAGTATGTGTTTTCCTTTTGGCATTGGCAAGACTTGGGGTACTGCAGTTATGCCCAGTCTCCTTGCCACTTTCCAGGCGCACCAATGGAAGCTGACGCGGGTCTTTGGTGACAAGTCCTGTGCTCAGTTTGCTCATTGGTCAGGGTGGACAGGAATTGGTACTATATGACCAAAATGGTCGATGAGGTATATAGCAAATGAATGCAAATGACAAAAAGATTCAGAACAGGTTTAAGTTACATGAAATTACAATGATGTTAGTGGGAGCTACTTTTCTATGTGTTTTGGGGTTGCTATACCGCAGACCCTCGATTTAACCAGAAAATCGGTGTTTTACCTAACAAGGTCTAACGGCATCTAATGGCAAATTTTCTCATGAACCCATAAACAACTTCAGTGTTAATACCGACTGATCAGGGGATGTTTACCCAAAGTGGGATTGTTTCACTGGTGCAAAACAGTTTGCGGATGTTTCGGGTAGAGATTTGTTTCCACTATATAGTGAAGACGTTGAAGACGTCAACCACGCCTGTCCAAATGTAGGCAATAATGAAAGAACTAAAGAGCTCATGTTTAGGTGAACAAATTGCAAGAGATTTGCCCCTGCATCGTTTGAGTAAATCTTTGAAGAGATTGAAGAGTTACAGGAGTACCGTGGCATGCTGACAGCAACACATACTGGCAATTACCTCCTGCGTGTTGCACGTTGGACACTTTCTATGCACGTTTGCTGGTATATGTATATCTAATGTTTCTATTTGTGTATATATATATATATGTGTGTGTGTTTCTACATCTATAAATCTACAACTACTTGAACAGAAATATATGGCTATGGATCAATACCTATTAATACCATTTTTAGTGGGATGAACATCCATTTACCAGCTATTTTGATGTTCACCAGGGGTACAAGGTTTTGACCCACTGCCATATAATAATAGAGCTACATGTGTTATACAGAGACGCGGCTAAAGCGAGCCACCAGGATGGTGGTGACTCCTCCATCTGCTGCACATGTGCGGGCACCGGGGGCGGTGTTGCTTCAGATTTCTGATATATATATATATACGATACATGATACCACAGTGAAATATCCACTAAGTTATATTATATATTATTATATATATATTGCTATCTATATATATATATTGCTATATGGTCTATTTGTTTGAACTGCTTATATTGTATATATATAATGTGCATTGTTTTGTCCTGCTTTCACAGAGATAGGGGAAAACCATTTCAATTTGACCATAAATCAACTTTGCGGAATCCTGAGGGATTTTGATTTTTCAACATGTTTTATCGTATACTATCCAGGGCAGAGTACATGGGGTCACGATCTGCCAGATCGCCATTGAATGTGTTGATTGAACTCACAGCACAGGTACCAAACTAGAAGATGGGAATATGAATTGGGTCTGTGTGTTGAACACATGTTCTTCTCCATTTTATGTTCATTTCATGGGGAATTGTGATTTTATATTGAGGGATCTGTGGTATACACCATTTTTTGGACAAACCCATGTTCAACACTTTGAGCTGAGAGTTCTTGACATTCTGTTTGATTCCACGTGCGATTTGTTGCGGGTGGTGCAGGAGCCAAGGTCTCCGATTGGCAAATGTAAAGAAGAACAACTGCGACTGGTAAGGGACATCATGCCATAAAAAGTATGTGTTTGTTTGTTTTGCGGATTTATCAAAGGAAGTTTAGTTCGAAAACTTCCGAGTTACGGACTTACAGACGACTGTCCAGGGACAGTCTTGTCATCATGTCATCATCGATCATATTATCATCATGTCCAGGGGCAGTCTTGTCATCATGCCATGGTCATGTTAACACTATATTGAGCAAAAGCAGTTCGTAACAACGTAGTAAGCAAAAGGAGTTCGCGTGTGGGATCACTAGAGAAGAGTAAAAGGTCGGTACCTAGTGAACTCAAGGGTGAAAACACTCTCGGGCATGTTTTTTCGGTAATGTAGCTCCAGGGGTCTTTGTTTCCGCGGTAACAGGGCTCGATCTGGAAAAGTTGCCGACAAAAAGTGCACAGGACTGTGGCGAGAGCTCGATGTGCACTTCAAAATGTTTAAACACTGACGGGCGCGGAGCACTGTTGGAAGATGAGGTTGGCAAAGTGCACGATATGCACTGTAGACTGTAGCAAGAGCTCCGCTTTAGAAAAAAACGTAAAAAACTGAGGCGCTCGGAGCGGCCCCGGATTAGTGTGGTCGAGTCCCGCTGTTGACGCTGCGCGAACCTTGGTCGATTTGGCGCGACACTCCTGCTATGCGGGTTTGCAACCGCGGCTGTGACAAAATGCATTGGCACTGCGGTGCGCAGCAAAGCATGAGTGATTCTACGACGCTCCTGGTACGCGGGACGCGGCTAAACGCATTGTAACAGCTGTGCGAAAGGTAGTTCTTGACCATAGTGCTACTCTTGTGCTATGCGAGATTGCAGCTGAAGGTTGCTAAAGTAACAGCCGCGCAAAGAGAAGAATTGGGTTCAAGAAGCTACAGAAGAGCTAGCTGGGAGGCAACTCAGAGGTACCTCAGCGAAGAGGTCGCTCAGTGAAGAGGCAGCTCAACAAAGAAGAGTAGCTCACTCGTGCCTCTATCCATCCATCCATTCAGTCGCTCACTGGTTGATTCAATGATTAGTTCATTCACCCATTGCTTGACAAATTCACTCTTCATTGATTCACTGATTCATTGTTTCATTGGTTCACTGATTCATTGCTTCATTGATTCACTGATCCATTGACTCATTGGTTCATCGATTATTTCACTGGTGGATTCATTGAGTCACTGCTTCATTGACTCACTGCCTCATTGATTCATTGGTTCACTGCGTTATATACCTATTCATTGCCTCACTGACTTACTGAATCATCGATTCATTGATTCATTGAACTCATATGAACTCATGGGTTCGTCAATTCATCGATTCATTGACTTCATGGATTAATTGATTCACTGGTTCATTGATTCATTGACTCCTCGACTCACTACTTCATCCTTTCATGGATTCATTGGTTCATCGACTCAATTCACATTCATTGGTTCACTGAATCATCGATTCGTTGATGCATCGGTGAATCATCGACTCACCAATTCACTCATTCATTGATTCACTGAATCAGCGATTCGTTGATGCATCGGTTCATTGGTTCATCGACTCACAAATTCACTCATTCATTGATTCATTGGTTCATGCTCTGCATGGATTTTTTCGTGTCATTTCATTCGCATATCAACCACCATTTGCTGATTCGTTGATGCGCCTCGCACCTTCAACCATTCATTGTTTCTGCATCGCAAACCTTTCCTATAGGCCATTCACTGCTCAATACCCAAGTCATTTTTTCGAAATTTCCGCTTCGGCATGGGCCGGGCACTATCTGCTATTAATGACAATGCTCATTCCATTGGATTTCAATTTTTGGAAGCTTGCTAAGCCGTCCCCTGATGGGATGTTTCCGAGGTTTTCGTCTCCTGCGCTGTTCTTGAAGGCATTTTCTTGTGCACCTCGTCCCAGGGTTATGGGTGAAGGATACCCTTTTTTCATCCTTTTGCTCATCTAAAAGGATGTAAAAAGGTAGATTGACGGACAAAATTTAGATTAATTTGCAAACATTATTCCGTATTTTTGTATGTTTTGGTATTTCCTTGGAGGGTTCTTGTGAAGACATTTTACCATACAAGTTTCTTATTCTTGCAGATGTTCCATGATGTGAGCCAGTTTGGTGTAGGAACTCGAGAACTTCAGCAGGACCAGGAAGGACTCTCAAGTACACAAACCTGGAAGTGGATGGAAGTGGAATATCCCCACATTTGAAAGAGGCATTTGCCATCCAGCTATGTTCGTGCCCTCCAAAGAAAAAAGTGATTTCAACAACACCCACTCTTGATGCCCGAGGCCACCCTTGAAGGTGTTTGAAACGTTTCTGAGGTGTCAACATTGGCACCTATTCTCCTCTGATTTTCGAAATGTTTATGCCACGGCCCCAGATCGCAAAATGTGGTGCCAAAAAAACAACCAGTATCAACCAATGGAATTTGGAAGACGTTGTCAAGTTTGAAGTATGTTTGATGCTATTCATGATTATCCCGTTTGACCACGAATGATTCTTTCAGACGTGGATGGGTAATCTAACCTTCGGATAACCAGAGCAAAAGTCGAGGTAGTCACTGGTCGGCCACAGATACCAAAATGTGTTTTATATATTTCAGATGCTGAGTTTCTACATGTTTGTTTTGTTTTGTTAAAGCCGAAAATTCAGGAAAATTCCACATTGGTCAGTCGTCATCGAAATTTTGAGGCCCTACCACTTGAAGTACACCGCGTCCCTCAGAACCCAGGGGGGCCCTGCCAAGGGGACGATTGGTGGTTGAAAGCAGCCCCATTCATGATGTAATATTTGTTCACCATAAAGGTGGAAAGGATTAATCCCAACGAAGACTTTTTGGGGGGTATCACAGGTTCCTTGTCGATCCATTGCTTGTTTTAACCGTAACAATATAATTTGGTGGCGACTCGTGTTTTTTTGGGGATTGTTCGGGTTCGCCTTGTATACAGTTGATGGATAAGACCCTTCTTGAATGGTTGGAGAACGTGTCAAAATGGAACGTGTTTAGATGCCTGGTGACTTCTACTTTGCCAAAATCAGCTACGACCTCAGCTACGACGTACGCAATGGTTCTATTTGTAAGTGAAATCATGTCCCAACTGGGTTTCACTATTTATCATACATTTGAAACACGTTGGAAAATAAGTCAACAGTGAACATACATGAACATACACTATACGGATGATTTGGGCAAACAAATATGAGTTCGTTTTAACGACCGGCCCAATATTTAATGGTTGTTCCATTATTTCTGCTGGGAATCCGTCTTTTGTATATACACATTGAGCAGGTAGAGTCGTATATCTTCGGCCCAACCAAACCATTTTGTGAAACACGGCACATGTTTCTCTAGCCATCAGGGCATTGCTATCCTTTCTTGTTTGGCTAAGTATAAGTCGAACACGGGTTTGTTGGAAATCGGTACCCAAAAAGAATCCTGTTGATTTTCCCATCATTAAAGATATGCATAATCAAAGTGATCATTTTGGGAGATGAAATCCTCAATTTTTGGAGAAATCCACATGTGTCAAGTTACTCAAATCACTGGACTTGCTCCTCAGGCTGGTCTTTGCATGGTGGGGCGGCACTTATCTCGGCTGGGCTGCTCGGGTAACCTCCCCACAGGGTCGGGATGGTACTTTGCTACCCTTTTTTGGGCATTATAGTGATAGAAAACTGCTACTCAGCAGCCAGTGCAGTGAGTTGATGGTTGAAAAATGTTAAAACGGCCCCTTGAATCAGGCCGCCTGGGGCCCAGGGACGACCTGTTTTGCACGGCCACGAGATTTCAATAATGCTTGGTGATTGGTGACATGAACGTTTTTGGGGAGCTAGTACAATGGTTGAATCCCCAAATTAGATAGCCACTCGCAAGCTCTCCGGATGAAAACATATATCATCATATATCCCCTCGCCCCAAGGTTTGAGATTATAGAAAACTAAACCGAAAGCCCGCAATCTGCCAGTTTCTGATGGTTATTTCATTTCTAACGACTTGTCATTGCGACGCCCGTTTGTAAACCTGAGGGTATTTTTCCTCTTTTGGATGTGCAGACCATAATGGCTCTTACTTCCAGGAACGGGGTACGATGAAAACAGGCCTGTGAATAAACATGAATAAACTACATATTGTTAACCCCGGATGAATAAATCCGCAGCCTGTTTAATGGGGAAGTACCATGGGGTAGCATTTTAGTAGCAGATGATCTTTTGACACGAGGCTTGAACGCAGCCCGCTTTGGGCCCTTGGTGGAAGGCGTCTCCCAGAGCCTTGTGGAATGTAGTGTATCTATTGTGATGTCATTTAAGAGGCTTGGATCATAAGAGGATCATAAGAAAGATTTGGAGGTTTCCTAAAATAGGGCTACCCCCAAATTCCCCAAATCATCCATTTATAGATGGATGTTCGATTATAAACCATCTTTCCACGGGACACCCCCATCCAGGAAATCCCCATTTATCATTGGTGAGTCAGCCTGGATTGCTACATCACCAGCCACTAGATGGACATTGTGAGGATCTTGGGGTGCGCGTTTTTTTTTTTCGGATCGTGGTTTGCGTACCAACAAACTCTCCAGGTTGTATGGATCGTGTATGAATATGAATGAATATGATATATTATTTATATATATATACAGTAGCTGTTCATTTTACATATATAGTAGACTATATAGTATGCAGTATATTTGAATATACTTGAAGTACATACACATCTATCATGCAACATCATGTAACTCAAATTTCAAGCAATAGTTTTTGGGATATGTCATAAATTATAGTTCAGGTTTCGACAAGTTGGGTTTCGGCGGTTAAACTGAAACAAAAACTCAGGTGGGACGAAACATCGGCCGCGGGATTCACTGGTTGGTAACTGGGTTGTGGAAGCCACTGTTCAGTTATACTACACGTACTAACCAGTTGATGAAATGGGTACATGGATTATGATAATATTGATAATCTAGCATGGCTATGGAAAATGGATGAAAATGGCCCATTTGTAGATGATTGAAGCCTTAATTGCATAGCTACCCTAGATTACCGGAGGGTACTCGTGAATCCCCCCATGTGTTGATAATTAAACCACCATTTTTGTTGGTTGAATCCCAATTTTATCCCATGTTTTGAAGGTTTTTTGCATGGAATCCCAATCATATTTTTCCCATGAAACCAAGTTTCCATATGTTTTCCATATTTTTCCCCTGAAACCATCATTTTTTCCGTAGATTTCCCATGAAATCACCATTTTAGGTCCCCATTTTAGGACTGCCAGGTCCTTGGATCTTCAGCCGCGCCCTGGCAGCTCCCGTGGGCGTCACCTTGGGGGTGCGGGAACCGGGCTGGATTCATGGGATTTACCCCAGATTTCGCCAAGATCAATGGTGAATGACATGGTGAATGGATCAAACACATTTGGGGATACTGTCAGATACTGTCAGATACTGTCAGACTGTCAAGTTCGTCGGATTGTATACAAATGTCCAAAAAAAAAACACATCATTTTGTTATGAAACATCCCCTAAAATGGTCCCAACGAAGTAGAATTTGCCTACTAAAATCATGGTGTTCTGGGTGTGTAATATTGGGGGGGAGGGATTAATGTTGGTAAAACAATAGTAAACCATCCCCAATTTTATCATAAATGAGTGGTATAAAGCACAGAACTATGGGTGGTTATGTTTGTTTTCTAATAAGATTATAGTATTTACATAAGTTATATATATAATTATATATATATATACGTATTTATATATATATACTAGCAACCCCCAAACAAGATAGAAGATGAGAGAAGTTGATAAAATCGGATGAGTTTCTTTTCAATCGTTTTAGGGTGTTACTCTAAATGTATATATTTATTGTATATATATATACATATTATGTGGATAAGTCGATATGTGGGAATATGAATATATGTATATATACACATATTTAGTTGGTTATCACGTGGTCATAACTATACTATGTTACCCTCTGGTAAACTAACGTAACTATGGAAAATCACCATTTTTAATGGGTAAATCCACTTTTTTTAATGGCCATTTTCAATAGCTATGTTAGTTTACCAGAGGGTATATCTGGTTGATGGATTTGAATATGTGTTACTGTCCATCCTTGGAGGATGATCCGAGCTACCAACCAGTTGAATATGCCGACTACTTCTGGAACAATTTGCCAATCGGCTAACGGCTAACTGTCTTTTAATGGGAAAACATATTTGTGATATGAGGAAACTATATCTGTCGATATCTGTCGGTTGACTTGTTTCGATGGACAGATGAGGTATAAACCAGCTACTAAGCTGAGGTGAATGGTATTAATTTGATGCTATAAAATGCTACAAATGGAGGAATCCTGCATCCTGCTCGAGAGTATCTTTGCAGGTATCCAAGATATGTTGTATATGTAAATGAGGTCGCTGCTGAACATCCCAAACAAGAACATTGGAGGCGATTTTGAAATAAACATAGTTATGTGTCTAAGCATTCCGCTCAGACGGACACAAAATTACTGTAGTATACTGCTGTAGTCGGAATGGCTGAAAAAATCCAGTTTCTTTTCATCAAACATAGATACAGAACTTGTTCTGATTTGTTGCTCTTTTTGTTGATACACTGGCATGGAGAATGTTGCTACTGACGTGGGAAGATATCAGCAGCATTCTGTAGCATACACAACAGGAGTACAGTTGCTCAAAAAAGTCAAAACCAATGCGAGGGATGGCCGATTGAGGACTATGTGGAATGATGTAATGCAGTCAAACACCGATTCAAGATTAAACGGAAATGATGTGTCTCTTCTTGGTTGCTCTCTTTTGGTTCGTTGTGCCTAGGGATTATATAAAGGTGGTGTGTCCACAAATGGATTTCAGGATCTATCCCCATGGTATACTCAATCGATGTCAGAAATAAAGAGTGTTTGAAATTGAAAACGCTGGAAACCCAATGTAGCTCGATATGTTACTCAAATCTTAAGCTATTTCCTCGCCTAGAAGAGCAGGACGAACTGGGGAGTGCACGGAACTCATGGTGTTTGATAGCTAGTAGTTTGGGTCTTATTAAGTGGTTTATTTGAAAAATCAATCGTCCTGGTCAAAAAAAACATCCCTAGCATTCTTAGAGTTTTACTATCACCGAACACCCATCCCATCGAATCCCATAGAGGCTGCTGGTTTGGCGCTGGCAGATGGTGTAGCCGGAATGGGTCCATGGTCACTTGCCACAATGGAGGCAGACAAAGATAGGACATGACTGGGTCGTAAGTGTAGCCCAACCGCCAACAATACACTTTCCTTCAATCTCCATGTGCGCCACCAAAACATACCAAAACTATTTTCTTTTTGAATAGGCCCTAATTTTGATGGTTGATGATAAGTTTCCGGACATTTTATTGAAACGACCATTTGGGTCGAACGATCTCATAAGAAAATCCGGGGATGGGTCTGCGAAACTGAAGAGACCTTTTGGGGTGGACCCATACTTCATCGGTGGCTGTGTGTTGTTCTTTCGGCAAGGTATATTTCAAGTCATCGCAGTTGAAATCCAAAGCATTAGTCGGTATCAGTGGTAGGTAGCCATCATGACTCTTCAGCGGATGGCAGAGAGCGAGGGCTGTGGGGCATATGGAACTTTTAAGCTTGTATCAACATCACTTGACCTACTTGTTTTTGCGGTTGTGTATGGTGTGATTGAATGATGATTAAATATATATATATACATATATATATGTAGGTAGGTAGGTAGGTAGATAGATAGATAGATAGCTAGCGATAGCTAGCAATAGCTAGCAATAGCTAGCAATAGCTAGCAATAGCTAGCAATAGCTAGCAATAGCACATAACATCGATTGAGGAAGTCCAGGTAACATTCAATTTGCAGTTCAAGGGCTCAGCGTGGCTATCTCACGCATGCAGCATCGAGGTCGTGTCAGGAGCTGCACATGTCCTAATAATAATAAATAATGATAATTATTATTAGCAATAATAATAATAATCATAGTAGCAATAATAATATATGTCAGTTACACGTCTAAGTCAGTCTACAAAAAATAATGATTCCTCCATATTTGTTGTAGCTAGCCCTTCAAGCCAGTCCTTCAGTCCTATTTCATTCCGCTCAAGCTGTCCTGGAAAGCCTGGAAACGACAACAGAGCACCAAACATGAGAAATGGCTTTGGCGTTTGGAAGATGATTATTATGATTATCAATATGGTTAGTGTTCATAAGTACATTCTTTTAATGGTTGAAATGGGATTCCTCATTCTCCGTCATGTTGGCATGCCCATTCTTAGCTGGGCTCGACTTCTTGGATTCCTTGGTACCCTCTGGTAATGTGTCACATTCCTATGCAGAGTCATCATTCAAATAAAAGCTAGTTCATAAATATTTACCTATACTGCATGTCTATATATATATGGTAAATTAGTTTATATTTGTCACCCTAGAATTATTGATAAATCATGAGCTAATTCATTGAACTAAATGAGCCATTTGTGCTGATGCAAACTGTAAAACTCACCATACGTAACATGGACAGAAACCCTGCCCTGGCCAAGGCCGAGCTATTGGCTCATGATCATTTGCTACTCAGGACGCCGATTGGGTGCTATATGTGCCCCAGGGTCCCTTCACATCTCTTTTTATTGGACTGATTATGTAGTTACACAGAAACTCACAGAGAATGACTAGTTGGAGGTGTCATTTTTGTTTCCCAACATTGAGATGATCCAATTGGCTCAACCACCAGAGGTCATTGGGCCAGAAGTCCTGATCCCAAAAACCAGAAAACAAGGCACTATGGTGTTTCTAAAGCTCAGTGACGGTGCACCGACTGGCGTTTATCAGCTATCCCTAAGAATCTGATTCTATTCTTGATCTGTTCGAAGCCTACTGAAATCAGGAGATTTTCACTGTAGATACAAGTAGGGGACACCACCTCACAATGGGTTTGATCGCTTTCAACAACAGCCCAGCGGTTAATTGACCATTACGTTGTGCGGACTACTAAAATGGTATACCCCCACCCAGATGCAACAAGGGATTTACGTGGATTACTTTCTTAGTCCGAGTCCACGTCGTTTGATGTATCTATAGATATAGAATTATAATGTTATATGTTATATTATATGTTATTTTATTTTATTATATAGTATTATATTATATTATATTATATTGTATTTTATTGTATTATGTTATTTTCATATTTTATATTATATATTATATATTAGATATTAGATATTATATATACATATGTACTGCATGCCCATCTAACGCCCAATGTTGCCTACTTCCTAAGCATCCAGGGTCCTGACCCGATCTGGTGCGAGGCATGTCGGCCTTTGATGTTGCATTGGCTCGTCGGAAGTTGTTGCCGTCGGGCGGCCTGGGTGGTCCAGCCGCGAATCAAACGGTGGTGGTATCACCAGGATTCACCAGGGGCATAGACCTGAAAAGACCTGGCTATTCTATGCTATTCTTAAGTGTTTGAACCGTGTCCAAGTGAAATCATCTTGAGTGAATGGAATAGGGTACTCATGTTCACTCCGCTTTCTGGACATTTTAGGCATGACAAAGAGAGGAACCTACTTCTAGTTTGTTGGTCCGCAAGATAGATCCACACTGCCCAGCAAAAGTTGGATTTTCTGGAGTCGTGATTCATAGCATGCCCCATAAGAATCAAACTTCATCAAACTTCACTTAGGGTTTCGAGTTTGAGAAGTGACATCATACGCCCCTGACCAGATTTGCCCCAACAGCTTCGCATAGCTTCTCTGAGGCCCTGGTTGCTGAAGTGGAAATTGGGTGTGGCAACCCAGGGGCCAGCTGGTCGTCCGCGGGATCCGCAGATGGCAGGCAATCAGCATTGGATGCAGCGCAATGCAGCGCGCAGAAATTTCCAGAGTTTTTGTTGGGCTCGGATTTACATGAATTTTCCCCACATGTTTTTGTTGTTAAGGGAAGTGGAGGGATGCTAAAAACCACGTGACCCAAGAAGCCACGGCTTTGTAAAACGGCCAGGAATCAGCGGATTGATCGTGCTCTCCTTGCTCTTCGGCGCACGGAAGCCCAGGGAAAACCAACTGATGAAATCATGATAAATCATGGCTTTCGTCCAGAAATATGGCTGGTATTCCCACATAGCCATGAAATTAGGTTGAAGGGTAAAGATGATGATTCACCATGGTTGAGCCACAGATTCTGGCTCAAATTCCTCTGGTTTTATCTGGTTTTAACATCAGTGATGCAGAACGACAGCATCATTTTTGGAGATCAGACAGTTTCAGTCAACAAATTGCTGAAAGCAATTGAACCTCAATTCCAAAAATTGCGTCAACATCATCCACCGCTCAGAAGACATCCACAATCAAGTTTTGCTCACTGCTCGGCAGTGCCGCAGCAACGCCAAGCTGTCTACGTAGGCACGATTCTCACGGATGCTGCAGATAACAAGAAGGGAATTCAGAACGGCTTGGCACTTGCAAATAAAACCTATGTTCAATTAAAATTGTTCTGGGACAAAGCCAATACAAATACAAATATGTGGAAACTACGAGCCTTCAATTCAGTTATAAATTCAAAATGTTTAATTTGGGCTCGAAACACTCCAGCTGACCCACGGAGAAATGAACAAGCTAGATGCAGGTAGATGCTGTTCTAATGAACTGCGTCCGCGAATTCCCCAGTTTTTTGTCGACAGAAGTCAGACGAACCAAGTAGGAAGAGATGAAGCTCAACAATAAGTATAATGTAGATCATGTGGATATGTCAAAATTGTCCGAATCGTGGAAATTTCAACTGTTTGGACAGATGTTCAGAGCGGATCACACTGACCCACTGCGCCTTAAATACCCTACGTTCCAAGCGCAGGATGAAGCCCCCAGGTCCCGGGTCCGATCAGCTGAGGTGTTGAAGGGCAGATATTTGGAGAAGAACGCCACGAAACTGATCTTAGAAGCTGAGTGAAGCTGATGCGCTGATCCCAAAGAGATTGAGCCGATCACCGGAGCAAAGATGAGCTATAATGTCAACCCCGGATTAATAAACCATGGTTTATTAATTAGGGGGGTACTCCTCCAATAGTCATAATCTAATACTTAAATGGTACCCTCCCAATTAAACAGCCCAGGGGTTTATTAATCCAGGGTCGACATTACGACGATTGCATGGGATGGTCGAATTTGTACAATATGGGTGATGTTTGAGGTGTAGATGGTTCCATGATCATATATAATCATATGTATATATATGTATATGTATTATTATATAAAGAGATGACCTAGGGTGGAGCATAGTGAGCAGAGTCTGCCACACAAGATCTCACGCCAAATGGAGTTCCGGTCGTATCCCTTGAACCTGAGATTTGCTATGTGGGTACCGCAGCGGGCTCAAACTTGATATGGCCCAGGGAAAACCCTGAGTAGAAATGGGTAGATTCAACAAATCAGGTTTCGATTTCTGTTGGGACTGCAGCACCTGTGGTTTACTCTTGCCTCTCTCGGCGTTGTTCGCAGACATGAAGAAATGACAAAATCGAAGGTTAAAAGTAGGCTAATCATCATGTGGGTGTTCACATAGCACTGCAGCCAATGACAACTCTCGCAAGCACATTAGCAGCTCCCACCTTCACACTTGGTGCAATGAACCAAACCCTCCCAGATGCCAGAATCGGTTTCAACAAACGGGATCATAATCTTCCAAGCCGTGCCCTTTGACAATGGGAGTTCTCAGCAACCTTTCCGAGGCGGGCTCGGCACCATTATGAATTATCCAGTGTGGGTAAATGGATTGTTTACTGCCAAACAAGCACATGTTTTACTATGCTTTAATATGTTTTCATATGTTGTATGGGTCTATTGATACCCCATTCTTGCCCCAGAACCAATTCTTGCTATGGACGTCCGACAGTGGCATAGGTTTTGTGTCAGTTGGCTATATTATATTTCTTTACTAGAGTATAGCTGCTGAGATGGAAGGGTAGGGTGGACCGGTCAATTTTGAGTCTTCTTGATCATTGATCGAGCAATACTTACGTAATATGTATCAGAATCACTATATAAGAATGGGTTTCCTTTTTTTCTGAAGAGTATTTGGGTGTGTCTGAAGATTTGGTACAGACAGAAGACGACCGTTTTTATTTAGAGGTTCTGATTATTATACACCATTGGATTTTATGATATGTTCCCAACATTTTTAGACAAGTCCGCTTGAGGTTACCCTAAGGTTCTGAAAAAAAGAACATTCAGATGTACTATCAGGTAATTTGTTACATGGCTATGAAAAATTGCCCTTGTTGTAGGGACATTTTTCAATTAAATGGGCCATGAGTTCCATGGCTAGAAGGTAGGATATAAGTGGAGTTGGTAAACCAATCATAATCCATCTACACGTTCAAACCAAAGTGTTGATACACACTTGTCAGAGCCATCATCTACTTATCTGATTCTGATTATCCAACTTAAATCCAACTTCCAATTGTCATAACTGATTTATCCAATTGTCTGGGCAAAATTGAGTGACCTCACTGTGACCTCACAGGAATCATGATTAGGATTTGGGAATCATCCCCAAATGGCCGCGAGTTTCAGCTTAGTGAAATATTACAATTTACTGTTCATCAATTTACCCAGATGATACATGATAATACAATAATCTTTGTTAGTCCATGACAAGGCTTGGATAAACAAAGGTCGGGTGACTTGCAACGGTCCAGGACGCGAACCAGTTCTTCTCAGGCCTGGACGGTGACCAACGGCTATGCCTTGGTGATTGGCGAAAACTGACTGATGTTTGGGCTAGAAATGTAGGAGCATTAGTAATAGAAAGTCATAGTATATGCATGCCACCTAGAAAATGGATGAGAATAGTTGGTATTAGTTTGTTTCGTTATGTGTTGTTTTTGAATGTTTTTGATTTACCGGGCTATCATTCTGAATGTGAAGTCGGAAATAACATTTCAGTTGGTTTAGGTTTATGCCCAGACAATGAAGCATGTAGATATCTAGGGGGAACTCGCAACATCACTTCAGGGGGATGCAAGTGTTTTCAACATGGTTCAATACCCTCTTGAGACAAATGTCGCAGCAAGAGTTGGATCTGGGCCTTGTATATAAAGAAGGAATTCTTGTTTAGTAGTGGATCCTTTGATTTTTGAGTCCCGTGAAAAAGATGTTATCATACGTAGCCATACAGGTTATATCAAGTTATATCCCAACACGGTGGGTAGCGTCTCCTGGCAGGCCTTGGGCATCACAAACACCTGACCCCGCAGGCGAGGGCTGGTGAAACAGAATAAACGATGGCAGGTCTGCTGTGGAAATCGATCGTTATCTTTACTATTTAATTTGAGGTGTTTCTTCTGGAAATGGATAAAATGATTTGCTGGAGTGTTTTAGTGGATTGCCCATCCGATCATTCTAGCGGACAAGGACCTGACGTATAGAAAACGGAACATTGGTGGACTCAAAGAGCTATCTATGTATGGGAAAATTTAGGCCTATTACTTCCAAGGTGTCATGAGGATACAAGATGGAACTCCCAGAATCTGATATATAATTAGTTTAAGGGAAAATCTGGAGGAAACCCCTGCATACGAAAGCTGTCAAATGGTGAGATCATTTGCTTCCATGGCCTACCGCACGTGTGTGTCTTGGAGAAATCCTCAAGTTTGTTGCTAGTTAAGTCATGTATTTTTTATTGATATTGCTGCTTAGACCCCCAATTGGTCAAGTAAATTCCCATCTTGACAGGTTCAACCCCAATGGTTCCCAGCAACCCGCCTTGCTTTCTGAGTTTAGGCCGGAGCTACATCCTTTGAAGAAGACATCCCCAAATGTCCGGAAAACCCAGGTCTGGAAAGAGCTGTGGCTCAGGTCCTCTTGCCATGGCCTTTTTCCTAATATGGCCTGATCGCAAAGTTGGTTGCTATATTTTTGTGTACCATGGTCAAAAGATGTCAAAAGTTTGATTGTTTGGGGATGATCATCAATCCATTCATAGGCAAATACCCATTCTGAGGATTCCTGTTATAGGACGACACTAAGACGTTACATCCGACTCTCACCTGACCCCAGCTCTTCAACAACCCCCAGCAATGGATGGTTCAAGGATATGATCAAAGTTGGTGCTCCCCAATGTCTAATCAATGTGCACGAGAGAAAACATGAAACAACTACAAGTTAAGACAAATCACGTTATTTTTTTATTTCACCACTATATTTGATCTCATCATGGAGTCAATGATGTTCCATGAAGTTATATAAGCCTGCGATGAGCCCTGAAGGTGAGTGGGTCAGTGGGTCATTTTACTTCTTTACATCAGTTACGAACTTATAGAGTGGGTCAAATTCACGAACTTCTTGAAGCGGGTCAACTGTTTTTTCCCACTTTTCAAAGGAATATGCTGGGCAGTTCCCCATGGATTCCACCAAGGTTTCAATCGTCAGGGCCAGGCGAGGACAGAAGGGATGTTCTATTGCCACGTTTGGAGGCTATGAGGGTATGATAGACCACTAAGATGTCAGCATTTCCCTATGATTTTGAGACAAAACCATTTCTTGTTCCATGAAAATTCGAATAGCACACTTCTCAGTCCTATGGTTGATGCCAGAGACCATCAGAGACCCACAGGGAGCAAGGGAAATGCCGTTTCGTCGTTTCACTGGTGGCTGGGGATAATCCATAACGACCTTAAAGGACCTGAGGAGATGGACAGCCTCAAGGAACGATCAAGCATGGAATTTTTTCAGGCCTATCGGCCTATCACATCCTATCACCGTTTCTTGCCTCACAGGTGAATGATACACACATGCAGGTGCATTACATACATGTTCTTTTGAAAGGATGTGGGATAAAACGTAATTGACCATCAATAATATCGGTAGCTTATCCACCTCATCCCACGTAGAAAACCAACCCCAGACACCACAAATGAGGGATGTCTTATTCAAGGGCGCCACTGTCAGGTGTGTAACATGTCGGTGTTGCCGATGAACAAAGAGAAAGAAGCACTTCTCGATAAGTTCTGACACTCAGCAGAGGCAGAATGGTTGGGTGGTCTCAAATATCTTGAAACTACTATCTTGATGGTGACACTTTCTCCAAGTGGCCGATAGTTTGAACATGCTTGAACGAGTTCAAACCACCCAATAAATATTTATTGATGATCAGCATATTTGACTAGCATTCTCAGATGGATTGCAAGATGTTGAAAGCATTAGCCGGAAAAGCAAGTGGGACTAAAAGATACTAAAAGCATGAATGTGAAAAACTTACCCAATAAATCCCAATAATAAATTGATCGTCCTCAATTTCACCAAAAATTGGTGATAGAAACCTTTTGCACCAATGGCTGACTCGTAAAATCCGGGTCGATCCCAAAATGTGGTGTTTCAACATGGACAAAAACAGATGTTGGTTATCTTTAGTAAAATTTAGTATTATATTATATACAGTCTCTATGTGTATATATATATACATATATATATTTAACAGTTAACATCCATAAAACATCCATAAACATCCGATTTCTATGTTTAAGCTACGCTGTCGTCAGCGTAAAATGCCTCGGTGCGAAATGGACAATCTCCGATGAAGATGCACCTGGTTGGAGTGAAGGACCGGGCGGCCAGGAGTGCCAGTCATGAAAAGGCTGTAAATGTAAATATTCCAGCACATTACACCCAAATGACAAGAGAATATGGAACTAGCGACATTCTATATTAGTCTATATTGCAACATTCTATATTATATATATATATATACATATACACTTCCGATAATTACATGGAGCATATGGGAATGGTTCTCTTTCTACAAGATTCTCATTTGTTCAGCTTAGCCCGTCCAAGGCGAATGGAGCGACTCCAGGCGGATATGCAGCTGCGACCGAAGATGTCCCACGGCGGTTTTTTCGGGGCAGGTACAAGGGGAGGCCCACGATCGCCAGAGGTTGACGCAAAGAACTTGGTGAATTCTTTGGTGATTTGAATAGATGTAACATGATATAACTATAGTGAATTATAGTGATAACCAATTTTTATAACTTGTTTATGATGTTTATGGTAGATATAACATGATACAACTATAGTGAATAGGGTGAAACTAAACCATGGAACAGAACTAGGGGGCCCCACACTTTACTTGCTGGTAACATACGGTAAACATGGGTAGATAAAGTGTACACGGGTTACATTATTGCCACCCTAACAAACATAGATGCGGAAAACCTATATTTTCCACGAGGAAATGAGCAACAATTCATTGATGTTGAGTTTCCAGTGTTGCACAATATTGCATATCTATACTAATACTAACTTGATGATATTTCATGGCATTTTCCCGATTCCCATGATTTTCCATGAACGCCCCAACATCTACATCCGGCTTGACGCCCGAGGTTCCTTGGGAGCCAAGATGTCGGAAGCCCAGTCAGGTGGCATCCTGGTGATCCATCCAGTTATGTTGGGATTGTTGGGGTTTTGTTTAACATATTTGGATGGATTATAATGTAGATGATCCATACATATATCTGTAGTATATATATATATACATATACGTATATATATATGTGTATATGTGTATATATGTGTATATATATATTTATGTATATATATGTGTGTGTATATATATATATGTATATATATATGTGTGTGTAAATATGTAATATACGATTATATATATATGTACGATAAGTAGATAATATATTTTCCATCGAATTAATTATATAGGTTGATTGGTTGGGGATGGACATATTTGATATCCATTGGGTAGACCTTGAGAATTGAGGTCTCCAATCGAAATGTGAGTTTTGTTTCACAGTGCGGGAGTTGTCTCGAACTCAAGGCGAAGGAAACCCCAGATCTGAGAGTATTACAGGTACTTCCAGCACGGTGTGCGGCTGCACCCCAATTATCCCCTTGTGGTACATCCAACTTCTTGCAGGCCGGAAAAGGGTGAGCATGAAATGAAGCAAGACCATGGTGACAATAGGTCAATAGGAATCAACAGCAATCAATACATAGCCAACTCTCTGATTCATGTCGATGTTTGCTTTGATCCTTTGCAGTTCTAATATCCTTGGCAATCTGTCCTCCCATCAACACACATCATGAATGTTTGGTGGCACTCCGGGCCCTTACAAAGGTCCCTGTGCTGTTCGTTTATCACCCTAGCAGGTGATTTTACAATGCCTGGGCTTGGCCACTTTTCTGATTGTCATTTCTCATGTGGTAAATTCAATCATGAAATATCGTCAACCATCCCCAATTTTCACAGGCACGGATGGTATGAACATCTGTAAACATCTGTAAACATCTATAGTCTATAGACATGTATAAGAATGTATATATATATGTATATATGTATATATATATATATATTACTGTAAATATATATATATGTCATAAACATGTAATTTACCATCTCAACTTGGAGATTTTGTGCTTCGAGGTCACCAGCCAGATGGATCAGGATCGCCGGGTTGAAGTGATTTTAAAGGGATTGGGTATTGTTGATTAATGAATTTTAATTTTAATTGCTTAATCTGAATGATTGTTGAACTCTTAATCTGTGAATGAGTTTTGAAGTCGGATCTTTTTCAAAAGAATGGATCCATGGACCTGAAAATTGAAACATATTGGTGATTCAAAATGGAATGTTTCATTGGCAGCGTCAGTGAACAAAGGGTAATGCAGTTATATGCAGTTATCATATGTGAAAATATTCATCTGTATTCAGTAGTAGCAAATGCATGTTTTGTGGATTGTTTGCAGACTCCAGGGCGGTGCTTCTGCGATTGTTTTTGCTGTTATTAGGGCCCTTTCTGAAACATTCCAATTGGTACAAGGGCTTGTTGGACCAATCCTGAGATGAGGAAGTCTTAGGGCTTGAAGCATCAGAAAAGTGAAACATCGATAGATAGTTTAGTATGTTTTTTGCTGAGAATGTTTACTAACCAGCTAAAGGTCTAATTTTTAGCAGGGTATCCGGAAACCCTTCGCCCCGTTTAACACGTTTGCATGGTGGGATAGCCGGTTGACGTTAAGGCGATGTGGATGGCTAGCACATGCTAGCACTGAGTTGGAAGCCTTGAAGTTTTCCTCCAAAATACCTTGGCATCCCTTGGTGTGTCAAACCCCCAGTACCTTGGTCGCATCAAAATAGCCAGTAGATAGTTACAGATGTTTGTCCCCCTATTCTATGGTCCCATGGTCCCATATTTGACCCATACGGATACCATACGGATACCCATAGCTCGTAAATTCTTACTTGTTCCGCCTTAGTGTAAATCATACATTTGATCATTTTGTAATATCTTGTATATCTGTTGATCAGTACATATTTAACACAGTTTAATGATGGTTCTAGAAGATACGAGTACTATACATATGAGTCACGGTCAAAATGGTTGAAGACCAGTGTAGTATTCCGGAAGCACTTTTTAGAAGAGATGTGCACGAAACACTGGAAAGCGATATGCCGCCCCAAAAAAAAACGATAACCAATAATAGCAACTACTGAGATGCAAAGGATTTTTGACGGGAGCTCATATGTATATTATAAATATATTATATTATATATATATATATGTATATTATATATATATATGTATATTATATGTGTATATATATATACATATGTATATTATATATATATGTATATTATATGTATGCATCTGTAGTTGAGGCTATCAGTAGATATCAGTAGTATGTACCCTCCGTCAAAGGTGGCTAGCCATCCGTGGCCTAAACGGATCCTCCAGGCCAATGAGATGTCGAAGCAGGAATTGAAGAATATGACCGAGAAGGTCGAGGCGACTGCGATGGGGATAGCATGGAGATTGAAACATGAGGAATTAAGATTATCTAAACTGATTTAACAATTTAACAAACCAAAACAGGTAGTTATAGAATTAGCTAACAAGTACTGGGATATATATGATGTGATTTAATGAGATTTAATCAATTACCCATTCAGCAGTTGAATAGCTGATTGGGGATGTGGGTCCATGACTGGTCTAGGAATGGGTGTCTGGAACCAACATGGGTTCTAGTGATGGGACTAAGAGGTATAGAGTGGGGATTAATGGATGTTAACGGACATTGTGTAGCTAATTGGGATACATAACATTAATTAAGATTATATAAACAATAATTTGACAATGGGCGTGTCTAAAATGGCGCTTTTTCCCAGGCACTGACGGGCTTGAAAGGAGCATATCCATGTCCAACTCTAGTTGAAATAGGTGGCTGCCGGTATGGACTCTCATTGCTCAATGAAGATCATAATAACCAGAGCGCAGGCAATATGGTCACTGGCGGATTTTCCCAAGATTGAAGCAATTGAATGGACTATTACTGAAAACCTTCTAGGGTGTGTATACTTGATTATACTTGTATGTACATATCACTACGTATCTACATTGGGTGGTAAAACTGTGGTTTCCAGAGGATTCAATTCACTCCATGGATAAATAAAGAAGTACTACATACTATATATATATACACACACACACTGTGTACATGCATGCATGCATGCATGCATGCATGCATACATACATTTGTATATGTATATATATATATGATATCTCAACAGATAGCGGCTAAACTTTGTCATCTTTCCCGATCACCAGCGAGGTCTACGAACGAGCCCACCTGGACCGGGCGACATGGTGACAGGGAGCCTTGCCCTTGGAAAGCTGGAAAGCTCTTAGACCAAAACTGGGAGTCAGGTGGATGGTCCTTGGTATAACCAGCGAACACTTGGGATGTCGCAAGTTGAGCCCCAAATCCAGTCACATTACCCAAACAGTCTCGACCAATGCAGGACTTTGTGAAAGCATACCTGGCCTACAAGAAAGAGTTGATGAACTGGCAGTCTGCTGCATTCTTAGTCACGTGAACGGGCCTTCGGGGGGCATCTATATCAAAATAATCAAAATGGTGAATCTGTCAGAACCACTACTATTTTTGGAATGGTTTATATTTCACCTTCAACTGTAAATTGTGGAATGCTTCAATTATGACATGAATGGAACCTGCCGGTACTGTGGGTAATTATAGATGTTCGAGATTTGCTTTGAGATTGGCCCTTTGCTAAAATGTCGGAAGCCCCCGAAACTGATGGTTCAGTCATCTAAATGGTTACATTACATACATGCATGCATGCATCCATATATTCGTTCATCCATCCATACACGTAATCATGCATGCAGTATCCCTGTTTTTTTGGTTTATTGGAAATGGAAATCACCCTTTCTGTAAACATATCATTGTGAGGAGCCCCCCCAGCAAAGAAAAAATATATATGCACACTGCAACACATGGAGGTTTCCTATGGAGGTTTCCTAAAATGGTGGTACCCCTAAATCATCCATTTTAATAGGATTTTCATGCATTTTCCATTATAAACCAACCACTTTGAGGATCTCCCATTTATGGAAACCCACAATCAACCATATATCATATATCCCCATATGTTGTAACTTTTCTCAGGGCGTTCGTGGCCTTGAAGATGACTATGCCTTGCAGGGGAAACTCAGGGCTCGCTGGGAAATCCCCGAACAAAATATGGATGTTGAATATGGTTTTTCCTGAGAAAATGATCTGTTAAACATTGATCACTGGAGGATAAACTTGGTAGTTCCCAACAGCACTGACTATTAGGTTTTTTGTGGTGTCTGGGGGTGGGAAATGTGTGCAATGTAAATGGTGATTTTCTTTTTTGCTCAAAAAAAACATACTGTCTAGAAAACGCATATGGATTTGTTTTGAATTCAATTAGGGTACTTCATCATGTTTACCATGTTTATATGGGTTTGCCTGAAAAGTGGGTACCTCCAAACTTCATGATCAAGAACTATGTTACCTACCAAAATGACCATATGGGTATACCCCATCTTCAGGCACAGAGTTAGTTCACCGACATCCAGGATGTACCGGGTATAGCAGGGTCCTCTGCGCACGTTGGGCACAACACGGCATCTCTTTTAGGATGTTTAAAGAAACATGAAGATAACGTTAAAGTTATACCAAATACATCCAAATACACCGTATAGTATAGACATATAATAATATATCAAATATGTATATAGAGAGAGAGAGAGAGAGGATGACGATGACAATTCTGATGATAATTAATTATGACAATTATTGTCATATTATATATCATTTTATGTTTTATAATCTAGTTTATGATTCTGGTAGTTATGCCAAGCATTGGCTGCTGTTTAGCGATATATGCCCCTTGGTCTTAAATTTCACCCCACATCTTATTCCTATTGATTCAGTGTCTTGCATTGTTGCCCACAGCCCATTCCAACCCACATCCATCCATGCATGGAATGATTGCATACCTTTGGCTGGTTTGTCGGCAGATATACAAGGCTTTGGATAGAGTCGGGGTAAAGATACATCGTTTGGTGGTAAATAAATTGTACTAAATCTACTGTATAATGTTGTGGACAGATTGTAATAGGTAGATAGTAGATATACATTTGTTGTGAGTAAACTAAACCATGGATAGACATGGATATACATGGATGATTTGGGTAAAGGTGTGAAGAAAGCCAGTTGAGTTTTAAGGCACTGTCGACCGTTTCACGACGTGACCATGGACTGCGAGAGGCTGCTTCCCGGGTCGGTTTTGTTCTGTTGAGTGGTGGAAAGCGGTGACCCGATTTTGGTTTGAGTCAAATACTTAACCATGATAAATGTGTAGGTCCATTGGCAATCCAAGTTCATCACTACCCAGGGACCTAGATTCTCAGAAATGTCTCTGATCATCAATATGTTATGGGATTGTTGTCGGATGACTATTGCAACTCATCTCAATGTTTCCGCTTCGGATGTGATCGTTTTACCCTGGCCTTGTCACCTGACACCCAATAGATTCAATAGATGCCGTCGCGCAGTTCTTCTCGGTCGACTGTGTGAAAAAACTTGTTGTTCATCCATAAATTGCAAAATTTGCCAAGGCAAACTGGTCGCCAAGTCCCTAACTTTACCTCAGCTGGATTCCAAAAGATCATGGTAGTAACCAATGTCCGTGTTTGCGAGTATGAGGCCTTGACCGAAGGCACCGGGTTGGTACTACTTGTAATGCATCATAATACCCAAGCAGCTTACACAGACAGTTCTTGATGTCGGATCCTAAACATGTCCGAATGAAATGGTGTGGCTGAAACACTGTATTTTGTGTCGATAAAGCGACGGATGTGAGTAGTTATAAGTTCAACATAGGTACATTGCAGGTCAGCACACAAGCACTACAATGTTAGTTTTAAGTTACTACTATTGGTCGGTTGTCAAGCATCTCCAGTCACATCTCCATGGGTGCCAAAGCTCACTGATATCAGTCCGTTGAACAATATTGTTATTTTTTTAATATTGTTTTGTTGTTGTCCCTAACATGCATGTGCTTAATACATCTACGAATATTATATATATATATATACATATTTATGTATTTATTTATTTATTTAAACTTAAACACGTTCATTAATGTAAATTGTTTGTATGTATGTAATGTAATGTAATGTAATGTAATGTAATGAATGAACGTAATGTAACGTAACGTAACGTAATGTAATGTAATGTATGTATGTATGTGCGCAAGATACATGAATGTATACTGTAGATACACTTTTCTGAATGTTAATGTTTAGATAAACAGGCAATCTATACAGAGTTACGTTATATTTACTGCAAATATATTTCAGACATGCTTTACATGCACGTATCATATGGTAGTCATTCTGAAACCCATGTGCATTTTTTTTGTATCCGAGTATGGACACGTGATTAAACATGTTCCCCATAACCCCCTGGTTCGCCCACACTCAAACAACACATCCAAAGAATATGATATACGTATCACCAGAGGATGAATGAAAACACTGGCTATACGCAGTGATTTTGACTTTAAGTTTTCAGGATTTAGGGTTTTAGTTTAGGGTTTAAGTTTTAGGGTTTTGGTGTTTGTTGTTTTGGAAAGTAAAAAACTTAAACCCTGCGCAGGGATTTGAGCATGTCAAAGGATATGCGGGATTGGCCGCGGGCGGACCTAGGGGTTGCAGCGAACATGTTTATCTTAGTCCTCAATGGCTATGAAATGTTGAGTAAATTGTACATCCATATACATCCATCATGTTTCCTAGATTTCTGCAAAGACGAAACCCAAAACCGCATTTGTCGAGTGGATGGTGAAAGGAGGCTAAAGGGCGCGAAAGCATGGCGAAACGGCAATGTGCAGGAACCAGTCCTTTGAACAACCGACAATATGTATACATATACATATACATATACATATGCATTTACATACATATATATATATATATACATATATAAATATATTATATTTACATATATATATACATTTATCCCTATGGACCCAAACACCTCCTGAGAAAAAAGTTAACTCCCCAAATCATACATCAATCACTTCCTATGAAGGTACTTGGATCCACATGGTATATATATATATAGATAGATAGATAGATAGACATCTATATGAAGGTTATGTTGTGCTATCTTATGTTATGCTATGTACGGCAGAAACCATCCCGGTTGCCCAGGAAGTGGCGTTCTGCCATGCGGATGTGGGCGGCGCGTGAGCCCCTCCCTGTAACTTGGCAGCGAGAACCAATCATTTTGTGTCGATTAAATTGGGATAGTTTATGGATGTTCATGGGATAAATGAGGATAAATGGCCAGAACCATGTTGCCCTCTGGTAATTTAGCATAGCTATGGAAAATGGCCCGTTAACTAGGAAACATGGTGATTGTCATGGATTTTCCATAGCTATATTAGATTATCAGAGGGTATCGTGTGTTTTTACTATGGACTATAAATGTGGTTTCCTAGAAAACCAACCTTTTGAATTCAGATTCAATTGGTATTGTACGCATTTGGCGTCGTCCAAACATGGGTATACCCCCCAAAGTTCCAATTTGAATGGGGTAAATGGATGAACACAAAACAAGATGATAAAGCATGGGGTTTGGAGTAGCGTACTTAGGGTACAAACAAATATTGTGATTGGACAACAACTCCATTCATACTGTTTGGGAATGTGGCAGCTTCTCATGAATGATTGTTAAAAATAAATGCTGATAGAACCCGCCAAAAAGTGGAGAAGAGATAACAAGCCTTTGAATTCACGATGCTCGTCAACCAGAACTATATTATACCAGTAGTACCGCACAAGGCGGTGGCGGAAGTTTCAATGATAGAAAACTATAGGAGAGGTTGGTTGTTGTGAAGCACGGATGGCAAAGCGAATCCACTGATGGACCGAAAGGTGGTTGGAGTTGTATTTTTTGAGTGGTTGCAATGATTGCAGTGGTCACCTCACCACAACTGCTGGGTGTAGTGTCGTGTAGTGTGATGTATGCAGCTGTAGTTGCAGTTGTAGTGTAGTGTAGTTGCAGTTGCTTTTGCAGTTGTAGTTGTGGTGTGGTGTAATTAGTGTAGTGTAAGGTAGTGTAGCGTAAAGTAGTGTAGTTGTAGTTGTAGTGTAGTGTAGTGCAGCGTAATGTAGTTGCAGCTGTAGTTGTAGTTGTGGTGTAGTGCAGTGTAATGTAGTTGCAGTTGTAGCTGTAGTTGTAGTGAAATGTATGTTAATAAGTGTAGCGTAGTGTTGTGTAATGTAGTGTAGTTGTACTTGTAGTTGTAGCTGCGCTGGTGGTGGTGGTGGTGGTGGTGGTGGTAGTGGTGGTGGTGGTGGTGGTCGTAGTAGTAGTAGTAGTAGTAGTAGTAGTAGTAGTAGCAGTAGTAGTAGCAGTAGCAGTAGCAGTAGCAGTAGAAGAAGTAGCAGTAGCAGTAGCAGTAGAAGAAGTAGCAGGAGTAGTAGTAGAAGTTGTTGTTGTTGTAGTTGCAGTTGCAGTTGTAGTGTAATTGGTGTAGTGTAATTGGTGTAGTGCAATGTAGCGTAGTATATTTGCATTTGTAGTTGTAGTTGTAGTTTAGTGTTGTGGTAGTTGTAGTTACTCTATCTACCTATCTATCTATCTATCTGTCTATCTATCTATCTTTCTATCTTTCTATCTTTCTATCTATCTATCTTTCTATCTTTCTATCTATCTATCTATCTGTCTACCTGTAACCTTGAAAACGAACCTATTCTGCGTGACTTTCTCAAGTTTTGACCTTGGCAACATCAAAAACGCAGCAATGCTGCGAGACTTCCTCAAGTTTTGAACGTGGCAACGTCAAAAACAAAGCAATTCTGCGAGACTTCCTCATTTTTCTAATTTGACAACATCAAAAACGAAGCAATTCTGCAAGACTTCCTTCAAAAATTGAAAGTTGAGTGCAGAGCTGACGGCCTCGTACCAATGCGTTTTGCGATTTTCCATTCCATCCCTCTAAAGTACTGCGCCTGCCACAAAAGGTGAAGCCAGGTCATACGAAGTGCTGCACCTGTCACGCACAATCATCTTAGCAAACCCGAAGATCTCATGCTCCAAAATGAAACCCTTCTCAGGAAATCTCTGCCCTGATCTCCTAACACATCTAATTGATGTGTCTCTTGTACTGCGCCTGCCACGCGAAATGCATCTTTGCATATCTTTGCAGATCCTCTTCAAATGTCCCACGCCTGCCATCGTTTTTGAAAATGCCAGAAAACCCTCACGTTTTGCTCACTTTTGACAAGGTGCACAATCCCATGCGCCTGCCACGGAAAAGCGACATCTGAACCTCCAAAAGTGGTCAAAACATGTGGTGTTTTCAACGTTTTGACTTGGAAATGTGCTTCGCGCTACAACGGGGTGCACTTTTTCAACATCTCAACTTCCAAAAGTGCTCCGAGAATGGTGTGCTTTGTACATTTTGACTTGGAAATGTGCTTCGCGCCACAACGGCGTGCAATTTTTCATCGCTCCTGTGACCAGCTGGCTCCGCACCCGCCGCTTTAGCGAGCCTACTTTTCGACCCTCCTGAGCCACACATCATTGGAAAAACACAGTGTTTCGCGACTTTCCGACCTTTTCGCGCATCTGTATCTTCTTTCTTCTGACTCTTTCTCTTCTCATCTTCTCTCTTCTAATCTTCCTCTTCTCTCTGCCTCTCCCCTACTCTGCTTTTCATCTGTCCATATTGTCGGAAGTTTGACTTCTAAACTTCCTTCGATAAAGCTTTTTTAGATATTTGATGAGCAACCACGAGGATACTAATACCATGGGATTACCGACAAACAACATACAAAATACAGCAATTCTTCAGCTCGCAAATACTGAGCTTCTGTGGAGCTGTCATCGTTTCATCTTGCTGAGGATTGCATGGTTGGCGTGGTCTGGGATTCTCAGCGGGGAATCATGGCGGGTGAACCACACCCATGTTTTGTTTCCTATCATTATTCTCTTCTCTGTTGTAGGCCTCACATAGACCTTACGTGTGTGAAGTACTTCCAATTTATGTATACTTAAATTGAAATGTGCTTGCCAGGGCCCTATATAAATAGCAGGAGAACAAACACATATTTACAGATCTCATGCATGTATCTGCAGACATTTTCTTGTCCAGTTCAACAGGAAAAAGTTTCTTGGAAAAGAAACAAATGCGAAGGGCGCTGGACATGGGGAAATTCCTCTGACGCCTTGACGCAACCATCATGCCAGGTCACTCCATACGTGCGCCAACCCAGGCGCATGGGCCAAAAAATGCTGCGGAAGTGGGTTATAAGCCACTACTCCAGTTGAGGTTATACATGCGTAAAACAATGGTTAACTTATAACTTATAAGTTATAGCCTTCCTGAAATGTGATATAATGTAGAAGGATTATATATATATAATACATCCCACCCAGTTAGCCCGTTGCTCCTCAGCTTGCTGGGCGATACTAAAGTAATTTAAGGGGTTTTGTACCCCGTTCATAATAGCGCGACCCCCTGCATTAGTAAAGCCCCTCTCTGATCCCGTGATTTGTTTGTGGTACTAGATTAGCAATTTTCGGGTTAGTGACCTTTCCCTGTCTCATCCCTCCTCTGTTTCTTGTCATTCTTGTGTTTCTTATTCACCATTCACCCTGATGATGAACCTAGTGCTGACGCTGAAGCTGCAAATCCCTCTTCTAGACCTTGATCCCATCCCAATCTTGCTGCATCTCTTCTAACTGATCTCTCATGGTTCTTTCATATAGTATAACCAACAAGAATATAGTTCAGTGAAAGGCCATCCCCAAAACCATCAATGCGTTCGTTTTGATCATTTTTCTACGTGCTTTTTGCAGACCAAATGATGGTTTTGGAAGGCGCAGGGTACCCCCATGAGTGGTGTCCTGCCCGCGGATCTGCTTGACATTGTTGACTTTCGGCGAGAGTATTTATCAGGGATTGCCATGAATCCTGCAACTTGGCTACAACTATCTACCAGTAGTACCGCACAAGGCGGT
>CAMXCT020006627.1:374409-379533 GCA_947184155.2 Cladocopium goreaui | reverse complement strand
CGAGTTTTGAAGGCTGGCAAATGGCAGCCTTGAACCTCCATAAAAGGACATCGCCACGGCCTCAGGGACTTGTTGGAGCTGCAGGAAAGGTTCACCGCAGCCTGAGTGGCGCCTGGGAGCTGCAGGGAAGCGTTTGGGGAGTTTTGGCGAGTTTTGAAGCCTGGCAGACGGCAGCCTTGAACCTCCATAAAAGGACATTGCCACGGCTTCAGGGACTTGTTGGAGCTGCAGGAAAGGTTCACCGCGGCCTGAGTGGCGCCTGGGAGCTGCAGGGAAGCGTTTGGGGAGTTTTGGCAAGTTTTGAAGCCTGGCAAACGGCAGCCTTGAACCTCCATAAAAAGACATTGCCACGGCTTCAGGGACTTGTTGGAGCTGCAAGAAGGTTCACCGCGGCCTGAGTGGCGCTTGGGAGCTGCAGGGAAGCGTTTGGGAAGTTTTGGCGAGTTGTGAAGGCTGGCAAACGGCAGCCTTGAACCTCCATAAAAGGACATTGCCACGGCTTCAGGGACTTGTTGGAGCTGCAGGAAAGGATCACCGCGGCCTGAGTGGCGCCTGGGAGCTGCAGGGAAGCGTTTGGGGAGTTTTGGCGAGTTTTGAAGCCTGGCAAACGGCAGCCTTGAACCTCCATAAAAGGACATTGCCACGGCTTCAGGGACTTGTTGGAGCTGCAGGAAAGGTTCACCGCGGCCTGAGTGGCGCCTGGGAGCTGCAGGGAAGCGTTTGGGGAGTTTTAGCGAGTTTTGAAGCCTGGCAAACGGAAGCCTTGAACCTCCTTAAAAGGACACTGCCACGGCCTCAGGGACTTGTTGGAGCTGCAGGAAAGGTTCACCGCGGCCTGAGTGGCGCCTGGGAGCTGCAGGGAAGCGTTTGGGGAGTTTTGGCGAGTTTTGAAGCCTGGCAAACGGCAGCCTTGAACCTCCTTAAAAAGGACACTGCCACGGCCTCAGGGACTTGTTGGAGCTGCACAGGGTCTGCCGCGGCCTGTTGCGTCTGGGAACGCCGTAGAAACCGAGATTGCTGCATGAGTGGCCCGTGGGAAGTGGACAGAAATTGCTGTGGCCTGGGTGGCTCCTGGGCGGTGAACAGAGAGTGCTATAAGCGTTTGGGGAGTTTTGGCGAGTTGTGAAGGCTGGCAAACGGCAGCCTTGAACCTCCATAAAAGGACATTGCCACGGCTTCAGGGACTTGTTGGAGCTGCAGGAAAGGATCCGGGGGAACGTAGGGGAATGGGGTGGGGGAGCTCAGTTACCCTTAAAACTTTCTCCGTGTTATCTTCATTTAAGCTTTTGGGGGGAGTTTTGACGAGTTTTGAAGCCTGGCAAACGGCAGCCTTGAACCTCCATAAAAGGACATTGCCACGGCTTCAGGGACTTATTGGAGCTGCAGGAAAGGTTCACCGCGGCCTGAGTGGCGCCTGGGAGCTGCAGGGAAGCGTTTGGGGAGTTTTGGCAAGTTTTGAAGCCTGGCAAACGGCAGCCTTGAACCTCCTTAAAAGGACACTGCCACGGCCTCAGGGACTTGTTGGAGCTGCAGGAAAGGTTCACCGCGGCCTGAGTGGCGCCTGGGAGCTGCAGGGAAGCGTTTGGGAAGTTTTGGCGAGTTGTGAAGGCTGGCAAACGGCAGCCTTGAACCTCCTTAAAAGGACAGTGCCACGGCCTCAGGGACTTGTTTGAGCTGCACAGGGTCTGCCGCGGCCTGTTGCGTCTGGGAACGCCGTAGAAACCGAGATTGCTGCATGAGTGGCCCGTGGGAAGTGGACAGAAATTGCTGTGGCCTGAGTGGCTCCTGGGCGGTGAACAGAGAGTGCTATAAGCGTTTGGGGAGTTTTGGCGAGTTGTGAAGGCTGGCAAACGGCAGCCTTGAACCTCCATAAAAGGACATTGCCACGGCTTCAGGGACTTGTTGGAGCTGCAGGAAAGGATCACCCGGCCTGAGTGGCGCCTGGGAGCTGCAGGGAAGCGTTTGGAGAGTTTTGGCGAGTTTTGAAGCCTGGCAAACGGCAGCCTTGAACCTCCATAAAAGGACATTGCCACGGCTTCAGGGACTTGTTGAGCTGCAGGAAAGGTTCACCGCGGCCTGAGTGGCGCCTGGGAGCTGCAGGGAAGCGTTTGGGGAGTTTTGGCGAGTTTTGAAGCCTGGCGAACGGCAGCCTTGAACCTCCTTAAAAGGACACTGCCACGGCTTCAGGGACTTGTTGGAGCTGCACAGGGTCTGCCGCGGCCTGTTGCGTCTGGGAACGCCGTAGAAACCGAGATTGCTGCATGAGTGGCCCGTGGGAAGTGGACAGAAATTGCTGTGGCCTGAGTGGCTCCTGGGCGGTGAACAGAGAGTGCTATGGCCTGGGTGGCTCGTGGAAAGTGCAAAGCATTGGGAAAGAAAAAAAGTTCCACACCTGCGGTGGTCCCAGGCGCCGCCCCTGCCTTGGCTACGGCAGGGGTCGGCGGATATCATATGTTTGTTGGTAACGTGTCTTTTTTCGGCACCATGCCGATGACAGAAGTTTCAACACTTGGCAGCAGCATCAACACAAAACGCCAGTTGGGTCCAGCATCCTCCGCGGCAGAAGGTGTGGGATGTGCCGAGGGAATGGTACTTGGAAATGAATGCGGCTATTCACATGGCTTCCACAGAAAAATTGATAACAGTTGTTTCCCGGTTTCCCCTTTCTGCATCTGAAGGTCTGAAGATCACACGACTTTTTTCGTACCTGCTGGGTGAAGGGATGGCAGGCAAAGCCGAGGGAAAAGCTGATGGACCTCCAGGCGATGCCAGCACCTGTGCGGGTAGCGGCGCAGAAAGCCTGGAGGTGCCGGAATGTGATGGTTAAACCGTTAAACCGGTTAAACGGTTGACGGGATCATGATGGGAATCCTTTGAAATATGGGAATGATGTGAGGAAGTTGATGCATAGAGAGAGAGAGAGTCTCTTGCAGGAAACCATGGTGAAAGTACCAACCAAACTTTTGTTTTTGTGAAATTGCAATGTATGTAGAAACAGCTGAACTCTTCGAGAAGGCGCTGGTGAGAGGGCGAGTTGTGACTCCCACAACGCCAGGACACCGGGGGGTCAACAGCCAGCAAGGAGTACACGTCCTTTGGTAGCGAGGGCGGAGGGAATTCAAGGACAGAGAGGGAGAGAGAGAGAGAGAGAGAGCGATATATATATATATTATATACACACATGCACATACACATAATCTATATATATATATAGTCACCCTGGAGTTGATATAATATGGACATTTCAAAAAATCCTCACTAGAATGGGGATATGTTTGAAAATCCGATATGCTATCTCCTCCAGGATGATTATATTCTCGTGGATTTGATGCGCGTTGCTCACATCCCAGAAATTCAACTTGCAACTGCACAACAGCAGTCTTATAGAAAAGACACCGATTTTCCAAGGACAAACTTTTTTTTTGGTTCCGTGTTTACTTCCAATGATATTTAATATATATATATATATATATTATATGTATATATATATGCTATTTATTTCCTTCTCTCTTTTTCCTCATCAGTAGTAGCACTGCCGGACTAGCTGCAGTGTAATTAGCTGGTGCTTTTTTCCAGTGCTGAGCGGAGCAAATACATGAACACGTAGCTGGCAAATGGCTGTTCATCACCAGCCGGTGCCCCCCAGTAAAAAGTTGGTTTATGTCTATAACCACCATTAACTATAGATATATGACATATGATATATGATATATCTACCATACATGCCCTACTAGCATCGTTGCTCACCACAAACCGTGGGGGCCATTGCGTAGAGGGGGTTCTCGGGGGTTCTCTCTCCTTTTTTGGCGTTTGTTGACCTCTAGATGTACAGTTGAACCATTGTTGGAGTTAGTGACCAATCTCCCCAAATCGCCCACCTCGACTGAGGTTTGGAAGTAGCCACAGTGTGCAGCTAGCGGCCAGCGGAGCCAGCGGAGCCGGCGGAGCCGCTCGTGGGGTCAGCGGCCTTCCACCCAGTGGCGCGGTCCCGCCCAAACCGAAGCTTCCACCGGTAGGCGCGGTCCCTGCGAAACTGAAAGGGGAGATGGAATGATGGGTGGGAATCATGGATCATCTCAGTTTCACTTATAAGTCAATCTATATCTATGTGTATCTCTATCCATCTTTCACTCCATCTTTGTACGCCTTCGTATGCATCCATGCGCAAGTCTTATGTATACATACAGGTTTGTTTGCATGAACAAGGTATATAGGCTAAAATCAAGTGGTTTATCATTTCCCCGTCTTTATATACATGATAAATTTGGATAAATTTGGGGTGTAACTTATTCTCAGACACACCCAATATTTGCACATCAGGTAGATTGGTCGCGAGGAGTCATGCCACATGGCAGCTTTCACCTGGATTTTTGAGCCCATCATCTGGTGATTTCCCAATAAATGAGACCATGCAAAGGCATGTAAAGGCTCCAAATTCCTACAAATATCTGAATCAACTCCTCGCCCTCCCATATATAATTATGTATATTATTGTATATTTATATATACATATGTACGTATATACTCACACACACAGATATATATATATATGCACGCACACACACACATATATATATATACATATATACACATACATATATATATATACATATATATATATATACACATACACATACACATACACATACATATACATATACATATACATATACATATACATATACATATACATGCATGCATGCATGCATACATACATATATATATATATACACATATAGTACCATATGCACACACAGGTACGGTGGACGGTATAGTTTGTTTTGACCCCATCTGCTTCTGTGCTGCGCGATGACCGTCAGGATCCCGATCTTCTGTCAGGGGCTTATTCCAAGCGACTGCTGGGCTGGTGAAGTCACGAAAGCTAGCGTCAGCTAGCTGGAGTCTTCTTGCTTTAGCAAGTATTCCGGGGGCTGCTCAAGGACATCACGTGATTTTTCACGCGAAAGGGGGGGACCCCCCCCCACCACCACCACCATCACCACCATCACCACCATCACCATCATCATCATCATCTTCATCTTTATCGTCATCATCATCGTCATCATCATCATCATCATCGTCATCGTCCTCGTCATCATCATCGTCCTCGTCATCGTCATCATC
>CAMXCT020006627.1:341909-369409 GCA_947184155.2 Cladocopium goreaui | reverse complement strand
AATGGCTGGCTCTAGCCCGGAAATTGTAAGCTATGAACGACCTATGACTTCTGGATGTGGCAGGTGGGCATCTATCCATGGGATGTCTGCGCTGGGGCAGTCATCGTGGAGGAAGCAGCTGGTGTTTGTTTGGACACCATGGGCGGTGACTTTGATTTGAGTTCCCGTGGCTCAGCAAAGTTGGACTGCTCGCTTTTTGATGGATGAAACATATATGAAACCCAGTTTCACTGTACCCTCTGGTAAACTAACATAGCTATGGAAAATCACAATTTTTAATGGGAAAACTCACTATAAATGGCCATTTTCAATAGTTATGTTAGTTTACCAGAGGGTAAGTTGGGAGATTCTGACATGAGAGCCCAGTTTGGGCTGTTTCAGGAGCAACACATCGATGAAGACCCGTGATCATTCTGCCTAGAGCAAACACAGATGTTCATGGCTCGGGATATGATGCCAGGTTCTAACAGCTTCCAGGAAATATTCAAACCTTTGCATGTCAAAGCAAGTTGCCATGTGCCTCCTTAGATGGTTTTGCACGTGTCATCTCCCTTGATCGAAATATGGGTTGTCCAAGTCTGCGAGGTTTACCATGTGATCCAATTCCAGTGAATCACCCTATCTGCCCCAACTGAAGTTTCCACAAATTTGGGTTAAATCAGCACCAATTCTCAGGATATCCAAAACAACCCCAAATTGGTGGGGAACCTTTGGGCCATCTCAATCCAATCAAGGCAAAACTTGCAACACCGGATTTTTCTCAACTAAACGCAGATAGCTAGAACTTTCCTCCAGATGTTCCATGTTTTTTCCGTGATAATCCATGTTTTTTTTTTGTTTTTTCCGTGATAACTCTGGGCTTCCTGCAGATTTTTCCATCAATTTCAAGACCCAAAATTCGGCCGCGCATCGAACAACCCAGGCCGTATCCTGGTGGCGTCCTCCCCGAAGTTGGCGCAACAAGTGGCAGGTATTTTGCAGAGACAGCGCACCTTGGCAGAGCCCATTGCGCCCATTGCAGGGTGAGAACAGGATTCAAACTTGTGGGAAATTAATGACACACACACATATATATATATATATTAATGTATATACACATGTGTATGTATATGTGTATTATGTGCATATAATGTGTATATGATATGTATATGATGTATATATTATATCATTATGTGTATATATATAAATAAATAGACGTGTATACATGGATACTGTCTCATGATATGGACAAAATTATATAGTACAACCTCCAGTAACCAGTTGGAGCAATCACTTCCTGAAATCAGGTTACGACACGGTGGATGCTGAAAACTATGAGAGTGAAGGTTTTGGCGATGCGAAAAAGAGGAAGACCCAATGAGGCTTAAAGCATTGAACATGGGCAAGTTGAAACTGCGGCATTTGAAAGTCTCCTTGTGTTGATGGATCCGCAAGTCGGAAACTAGCTGGACCTACCTACTGACCTACTGTAGATTGAAGGAATTGGACAGGAGTGGGACACACATTGATTTTCACGATGCGGGGAACGGTGAGCGGAGAAAAGAGCAGCGTCTCGGACCCCGCATGTGCTCCAAAGGTTGGGTTCCCTCCTCTTCCGCTGGCCTCTGGCCATGTGTTTTTGCTCAACTGCTAAACCCAATAACTAGTGAGCCTCACCCAATCTTGCCGTGACTGGGGGTTTTGCAGAAACCATGACAATGACTCCGCCAGTTTTGGTTAACTTCAAGTTATCTCTTCCAGTCGCATAAGCTGGCAATGGCAATGGAGAACTCATCATTTCCAGATGATTTGCCGGTGATTTTGCTATAACCTATAACCCTCACCAACAAATTTCCCGCACTGTATACCTCTGTCCATCAAAATAGGGTACCCTCCAGGGCCCCAAACCCACTCGTTTATCATCATTTTCCTGATTCAAACAGCTATATTTTGGGGCGATACCAACAATTTTACAGCCATTTGCAGATGTTCAGTCGTATCCCCACTATCCCTATTATACTTAATCATAATGAATTATGTTTAGTCATGTTTAATCATATCTAATCATACTTACATCACATCCCCATCATGATTTGCCCAGCTTGAACTCGAGGTGAAGAAGATGCCCATCCCGGAAAGGCGGCCCAGGTGCCATGTCTTGTGGGGAAAACAATCCCTGCAAATTTCGGCCTGAAATTGAGGCTATATGTATATATATGATATATGGTAGCTACCTTCAGAATTGAACTTCCTGAAATGGCCAGTGATATTTGGGTGCTGCACATTAGACATGGAGAAATAAGATCTGACTATATATAGATGGGGAAAGTGAGGAGTTCCAAGTGCCGGGTGAGATTGTAAAGGTTGATACCCTCTGGTGAACTAACATAGCAATGGAAAATGGCTATTTATAGTGGATTTTCCCATTAAGAATGGTGATTTTCCATTGCTATGTTAGTTCACCAGAGGGTAAACATTACGCAATCTGGAGAAGTGAAACTGTTCTTGTCGTCCGAATTTTCAGAGAGTTACGCCCTGATGCCACAAACTTCAAGCTGGACACAGCTATTGTTTTCCTTGCTGCGTGTCGAATTGTCTCGGAGTCTTGTCTCGGAGAGGATTGCGATGGACCTGCAGAGCAATATCCAATGTAATGTCAACACTGGATTAATAAACCCCTAGGCTGTTTAATTGGGGGGGTACCATTTAAGTATCAGATTATGACTATTTGGGGAGTACCCCCCTAATTAATAAACCATGGTTTAGCAAAATCCGGGGTTGACATTACCAGCAATCTGTTGTTTCATAGCTTCCAATGGTTTTGGGATCTCTATTCTATCGATGTTGGGGACTGTGGAGCTTCCGGCCATGGCGTGCTATATGACATTGCAAGGACGCAGCTGGCTGAGGGAACGGACTCCCTGATGTTTTTCTGGGATCCATACATACACTCGACAGATGCCAGGACCCAATTCTACAGTCTTTGGTGAGATAAATCCATGTTCAATACTTGTTTTTTTTTTGGGGGGGTTTCTGTTTTTGGGTTCCCCACATGGGCCAAAATTTGTCATGAGAAAGGTCGGGAGCCGAGAATCACGATTTTCCGGGTCCGTTGGCGCCTTGGTTCTCCAAATGACTTGACCAAGCAGGGTCCGTCGGATGCTCCACAGCTTTTTTCAGCCCAAGACAGTGACCCGGCTATTGCGTCGACGCGCTCAGCCAAGGCGCTTAAGTGGGACTGAACATGGATAAATGGATAAATGGTTTAGCTGTGACCTGGATCCGTTGGATCCTGTGATTTTGACCCATCCTGGGCCGCTGAAATTGGAGGCGAAAACGAATAGATCCGCCCCCGTGCCATGATTTCTGAGGGGACGTGGATGATAAAAAGGGAGAAGGGAACCTGGAGCAAGTTTGGACTTTCCCACCAAGAACGGCGAAATGAGATGAAATGAGTAAGTCTCAGTCTCACCTGTTGAGATGGCCATAGAGAGAGAGATAGAGAGAATATGTAAATGTACCACAATGATTACCCTCTGGTAATTTAACATAGCTATTGAAAATGGCCATTTATAGTGAGTTTTCCCACTAAAAATTGTGATTTTCCATGGCTATGTTAAATTATCAGAGGGTAATATTGATCCACAATGTGCCAATCATTCCGGAAGGTGGTCTCACTCGGCTGGGGCAGCTGGGGCACCAGTTTTCTTCCTCCAGGTGTTGAAGACATGCCGCGACATGGCTCTGGTCTCAAACTGTGTCCCGGCTGCAGATTCCAAAAATAAAACCCTGAAGCGAAGCTGCTATGGAAAAAGAGAGGCGTTGTGAAAAGGGGTGATGGTAGACCACCCCCAAATCCAAAGTTGAAATCACTTTGTTCTAACCCAAAGGCACGACTAGCGATCTTTTCCCATTCAGTTTCTCCACACCGTGGGGATGTCTTGGTCCAGGATTGTTTTGGGCGCTGGCCTTTTGGTCTTCCTGCGGCCCTTGGCCTTCTCGGCCCCAGGTGCGGGTGCATTTTCTTGTCCAACGAACGTTGTTTGGATTTGCATGGATTAGCTTGATCAAGAGAATTCGACCATTGTTTCTGCTTTGGATGTGAATTCAGCTTTTCCATGCTTTTCCCCTTTTTGCCAAAGGTCATTTCACATCACCCCTTCACGTAGCCATGGAGAATTCCCCTACCTGTGAACGATTTACCCATTTCTCCCATGGTTTTCCCATGGTTTTCCCGTGGAAAGCCATGGCACCCGAGGCCGGAGCCGAGTGCCCCGAGCCGCTGAGAGCAGCGCGGCGGTGGTGACCGAGGAGGATCAGTAGTCCCTCGGAGCCGAGAGGATGGTCAACTCCCCGAAAAATGGAGGGTTTCATGGGAAAATCCCATGAAACTTATCCATAAATGGAGGTTTATAATGGTTTATATAATATATATATATTATATTATATATATAGCTGGGAAAATAATGGAAAATCATTTATGAATGGGGCATTTTCTTGTTTGCCAATGTTGCCACGTTTGATTATACCAGATGGTATGCCACCATTTCAGCAAGAAATGATCACGGCATGGGCATATTGATGATATGAAGGAAGTGGGTAGATGGAGTATGCGGGGGGGATGAGCATGCATAATTATCAGCTATTTTGGCATGAACCGTGGACACCATGGCTGGTCAAGGTGTTTCTTGACCTTTACATCCACCTTTTGAGTGGTCCATGTTGACTGGGCAACCGCCGAATCGCCACCAGCTGCCGTTTGCTGAGTGCGGAGATGATGCGCAAGAAGAAGGAGGAGACTCTAGAGGCAATCCAGAAGGCATCGGAGCAGGACCTTCGACGTCAGATGATGTCAGATGTACCCTCTGGTAAACTAACGTAACTATGGAAAATCACAATTTTTTATGGGAAAATCCACTATAACTGGCCATTTTCAATAGCTATGTTAAATTACCAGAGGGTAATGTGGGTAAAACAATAATCAACCACCCATGACTGGGAATGGTTTATACATGTTTATACCACCAATCTTATGGTGATTTTTCGGGGATGATTTATGAGTGTTTTACCCACATTATTTTTTGTTCAATGGTAGAAATGGCCACGTAGACTTGGTCAGTGGTTTTGGCAACATCTTGTGCAGCGGCATATATTTTCACATTGATTCGGGATGATGAGGATGCTTTTCAGAGGGGTACGTGGATCTGCAACATATATGTGCAGCCCATTCCTTAAGCTTCGTTCTTTAGGGAAATGTCTTCGGCCATTTGACCGGTGTATTTGCACCCCCTTGCACAACACATGAGGCAAACCTGCAGCTCGCAGTGGCTGTATATATAAAGCACACACACATATGTATATGTATACGTATATATTATGTACATGTTGCTGTGATAGTTCAGGACGCCCCCGTGGGAGAGGATTTGGGCGTCTGATCTGCAGCTTTAGCTTTTTTTTCCAGGTTCCTAGCTTGTTGTGGAATAAAGTCTTTTAAAGCATAACATTTCAGCGAAAGCAAATCATGCAGTTTTTCCTGGCTGTTCCCATCAAATTTTCTTTCCTCCCTGGCCGTCCGCGAAGGCAAGTTTTGGGTCAATCAACCTGGCCAATTGTCCTTCGAGATCCAGTTCAACCGTGGAGACCGCGTCAAGGACTTGCGGAGCGTCATCCAGAAGGTCACGGATGGGATGACAAAAATGGATCCAACCAGGTCCCCCCCCAAAAAATCCCAAAAAACAGGGATCCAGGTGGAGTACATCAATCTGGGTAAATTTCATCACGACCGAACCCTGTTCTCCCGAGCCCTGGAATCATGGTTTTTATATGGGGAATCATCCCAAAATGGCCCCAACATTTCAGGTGAGTGAATTATTCAATGATTTTCACTCACCATAATTGCCATAATTATCAAGGCCATGATATAAGGCCATCATTTGCCCAGATCAATGATTTTCGACCGTTGTTCTCCTCTATTCCATGCCGTCCGCGCCAGCCGCGAGGTGACAGGCATCCCTCCAGAGGCCCAAGAGATTCGCGCCAACGGCGAGCTGGTGAACAGCAGGGGGGTCCAGCTGGGGGAAAGGAGCCAAGATGACAGGTTTATCATCTCAGGTAATGTTAGGAAAGTAATGATGAACCACAGATTTCACATATTTTGATGGTTTTTACAACCTATTATGGTAAACATTGGGCATTGTTTACTATTGCTTTACTCACATTTGGTTTTGTGGGGGCACTTGGATTGTAATACGAAAATCAATGAACAAGATGATTGATCAGTGGATTTAGGGCCATCCTACTTTTGAAGAATCAGTGGATGATTACAAATGCAAATGCAGGAATAATGGCCCCTCAGCCTCAGCCTATATAGTATGTGTATGTATGTGTAGATTATATACACCACATAATAGGAGATGTTTTTTTTAAATTGTCAAAATCGTGAGTGATCATTCCAACTGTAAAGTGCCTTTCCCGGATATTAAGAAACTGTTGGACACTTGGTGTTTCGGTGTTTCTTCATCGATCAGATCCCGTTGGGGTTGATGTGGAACATCCACCTCTGGCGGGTTGAAAGCACCAAGTTCTTGGAGGTGAGAGATCTGTGAAGGTACTTACGGCACTTTACTCCCACATTTGATGAGGGTTTGTGTCAGTTTCTTTGGGGGAAGTATGGATTTCTTTGCTTTTTGGGGCATCAAAGTGTCGTTTACTCTCCAAACTTGGTTGCTCATGGTGAGTTCCTTGCTTAGCCACCGTTGCCCACGATCATATTGTATCCCATTATCTCATACAATATACATCCCCCGGCAGAGCAGTCACCATGAATCGAAACATGTCTAAATCACTGAAAGAAAGCTACACATGCTCAGCGTGCAGTGGCATGCAGAACATGTATGAAAATGTTGCATAAGCATAATATGACCTGAGTCATGAGTCAAAAACATGTACAAACTCAGGTGGTGAGCAGAGGGACAGTGTGATAATAGAAGTGCGAGTCAATCCGCACACCCCCCTAAAATGGCACGTTCTATGATGTTATATGTATGTATCTATAAATATATAATATAATATAATATAATATAGTATAATATAATACAATACATAATATATAATATAATAAATATAATGTATAATATAATGTAATAAAATATATTATAATATAATATAATATAGAATAGAATATAATATTATATAATATATATATATATAAAAATATAATACAATATTAAATGTATATATATATATATTATATATATGATGTACTATATATATATGTATATGTATGTATATATATACATATGATTTAATACCATTTGGAGTTGTATGCCCATTATTATCCCATTGTTATACAACTTTACCACCCATTTGTCCAACATTTCCCCGCATTTTCACCCTGCAGAGTTTCCACGGGAACCCGCTCCCAGAAGAAGCGCAATTCCTCGAAGCCTTGGATTTGTCCGTGCGGGCACTTGGAGGGATTGGAGCGATTGGAGGCCAGGAATTTCATGGTGATTTTTCTGGTGATTTAATATGATTTAGTGGAATTTAATGGGCTTTAATGGTGATTTAATATGATTTCATATGATTTCATGGGATTTGATTGGATTTCATGGCCAACTTGACCAATTGGAGACACCAATGTTAGGAACATGCCCGAACTCTCCACTGGATCTGTAAACCAAGCTGGCGAGATCTCCCGTTTGGCTTCGTCCAAAAAATTGGGGGACCCCCAAAGTTTCAGTGTTCATAGCTTTCATCATCGTTTCTCCCATGCAGAAGTGCCATTTTTTATGGGGTGTCACCGACGTACGCTCCATGACGTCAGAGAATTTCCATGTCGACCGATGAGTTTTCCGAGGACATTTGGGTCATGGATGACCGGGACGACTCTCCCGAGCGGGGCGAGTGGAATCCAGATCCGGAAGAGGTTCCCCAGCTGGCACCGGAAATTCCAACGTGGAAAAATGGGGCTACCCCTGAATCATCCATAGGATTTACCACAACTATAAAGCATCCATTTTTGGGGATCCCCCATTTATGGAACCCCCCATACGTACATATATACATACACACATGCACACACACATGTATATATATATACACATACCAAACCTTGCGCAAGTGATGACTTGTTTCATTCGGACTGCGAGTCGGACACCTGGTTTTGGCATGTTCGAAGCAAGTCATGAAAAAAAAACAGAAGTGCACTGGTCACGAATGTGTTGCAACATCCAGGAAAAGGACATCCCAGTTGCACTTCCCTGGCATAGGACATGAGCCCATGGTCGAGCCCCTTAAAGATGCTGGGATCAAGGGCAGTGGGCGGTGGGCCAGTTGTTTGGAAGTGTTTGATGCCATCGAGGAATATGGCAGGTATCCCATTTTGTGGCATATTTTTTCTAGGAAAATGATGACTAACTGTCAAATTTTGCGGGCAAAACATGTTCACACAAACCCACTTTGGCTTGAGAAGTGAATACTGTGTGACCTTTCAAGTGAACCAAACTGACCACTGATGTTGGAGCTAAGGGTTTTGAAACTCCCAATCAAATGGGAAAAAACTGAAGCCATCGACCGTACCAACATAAAAGCACTGGGTAGCTGCTTGATCAGAGGATCGGCGTCTACATCTTCACTGCGGTGCTCACCATTTTCTGGGCCGCTCGGATTCCTCGGATTCCTCGGATTCCTCGGATTCCTCGGATTGGCGGCACCTTGGGGTGACATTTTGGGGAGCTGGAGGGGTTTCCAAGTTGAACCAAGTTGGCACTGAACCGAGGTGACGCAGATTGCAGGCGTGAATCCTTATGCCAACTGGCCCGAAGGTCCTCGTTTGGACTGGTCCCAGGCAGGGTATCATTTGGTCTTGGATGTGCTAAAAGAGATGAAGATGGGATGAAACTTGATGAAACCAGCTGGGGGGAGACCTCAATCCATGGATATCTATGGAAAACAGAAGAAGATGATGAGCCATCGGATGTTGGGACAATGTTGGGACAGCTATTTGAAGACAAACAGAGCAGCCTTGAAATTGATTTGGTTTTCCTGCAGCAGTCCTGTTCCTACCACCGAACCGTGGCCCCCAGGTTTGCAAGGACCAATTCTGCAGAATGTCCCCGAAAAACTTTGCTGGGGCTTGATTTTTCATGGTGGGGTGGAGTGACCCAAATGGCTTCCCCATGACGGTGAAGATGATGAAAACATTAATTTAATGTAGATCATATGTAGATTCTAAGTGCTCCAGCCTTCGCAAGAATTGCACGCAAAAAACACCAGCTGCGACGCCGCAGATTCCAGAAGATTTGCGACCGGGCGGAAACCCCATGCAGCAGCTCGGACTGGCATGGCCTGGCAGTTATGGATCAATAGGTAGCTAAATAATGCTAAATAATGCTAAATAGATAGGGGAGTTTACATGGAATTACAGCTTATGATGCGAACCGCAAACTCTCATGATCTACATTTACTGTAGCCTTACCTCAGCCATCCGTGTTTATCTTCAGGGAGCGCACGATTCTTTTGTTCACTGCCAAGGCGTCCGCAGGCGCTGGGGGTGGAGCAGGACAGGCAGGACAAGATGCTCAACGAGCGCAAGAAGTCCATGTTCTGAGGCATTTCGAGGCGTCGCAAGGCAGACCTTGGGCTTTTGTTTCCAGGGGCTGGGAACGAAAAAAGGGGCGGCCCCAGGCACCAGATACCCATGGGGTTGCCATGTCTCACAACGCCGCGCGTCGCGGCCACCGCGGCCCGTGCCAAGCCGAGCCCCCAAGGCCAACCAAGAGTCTTGGAGCTGGGAGACACCACTTCTACAACCATATCCGCAGTTCTACGTGGGAAGTACTAGACATTTATTATAATTATTATGTGGCCACTGTATTGGCAGTTGGCAAGAGGGGCTCAACTTTTCCGTTGGCATCAAACGCTGGAAGCACCAGCGGGCAGGTCAGAAATCCCAAGTTTTTTGAGCGGAGCGCGGAGGAACAGGCATCCGTGGTTTGTGAAAATGTCAGCTGCTGTATCCTCCGAAAATTCTCAGGAAACAGATGGGTCAAATATGCCAATTGATTGAATTCGAAAGCATCCCCAGCTTTTCCCAACAAGTTGGATCTGAGGGATGCAGCTGCAGAAGTGCTTAAGGTCCATTGGTATCGGAGCCAGTAGACTCAGCCAGACTCGACTTGAAACATGGAGAAAAAGATTGCAGTTTCCAGGCGGTGGATTCGACCTCTTGGGTGCTTGCGCGGGAATCATCCCAAAAGCGGCTTTGGTTTGTTTTAGTGATATATTGTAACTCACAAAAACGCACGAGCACATATAAATCACACACAGATACGCAGTATATTTTCTATGCATACACAGTGATATATATATATATATGCGTATATATATATATAGATGCTAGATGACCAGGGGTGCATCACCTTCTAGGGCCAACCCCAATCAGTACCATGCTTTTCGGGACCCTGCGCTACCGCGCTGGCAGGAGCTTCGGTGGATGTCGCGATCAGCTTTTGTGAAGCCACAGACAGCGACAGTTCCATGGAATGTCTGGGGGCCCCTAATGATGGGACCCCCATCCCCTAAGCTTCCCATACTATTGGGATTCTTATGGGAGTCCCAAAAAGGAGTAGTGTGGGAATGGGGGTCACATTTTTGGGGCTCCCTACAAATTCCACTCTTGCAAATCGTTTTTTGGGGTCCATTTTTTTGATCTACCTTCCGTGTCAATGATAATTCAGTTTCTTGAGGTTTTACTTATTTACAGTATATTTTAGTTCGTTTATTTCAGTCAGGCATGTAGATGACCCAGACTCCGCACTGCAAAGCTGAGAAAGATGCACCAATGAGGCTTGTTCGCCAACCGAATGTATCTCTATGTCTGATTTTTCCAAGGTCTTGTTATTGTATCAGGATGGACTTAAAATATACATTCAATTTAATGTTTCATTTTCCTTCAGTTTGTTCGTGATGCGTGGTTTCTTGAAATTGGGTTCTAGCACAAAACCACTTGTTTACCCGTTAAAAACGAACCAAAATTAGATCATCCGCATGCCAGGTCGCCAAAGGGACCTCCACTCCTCAGCCGCTTCCTCAGCCACTGCTTAAGCCTGTTTAGGGATGTCGTCGTTTAGGGGAATTTCCCAGGAAACTGTAAATTATCTTGGTGCAAATTATGAGGAATAATTTTCCTTTGCGGCACAATTTATTAATCAATTCAGGTTCCGAAGTTTGAGAAAGTCACAACAGACTGGGATGTTTCAGACAATTGGTGCACTTTTAGGGGTCTCATTGGTTTCCCTATTCAAAAGGATAAGTTTTGGATGATCACTTGGCCGTGAGCATCGCAAGGTGACTCTCAAAACTTGAGCGTCGAAGACTCAGTGCGTTGGAGGCTGTTTGAAATGACTTTGTGGGGCTTGAAAAAGAGTGTGGGGATTCTGGATGATTCTGGATATAGTAGCAAAAAGATAGAACAACAGCATACCATCACTTACCACGCTTTCGTTTTTTTTTGACATTTTCTGATGGTGTCATACTGTGGTGTCCGAGGCCAGGAGGCAGAAAGGAGATGAGGACCGCGGTTGACGTTTCGACGTTTCGACGTTTCGACGTTTCGACGTTTTGACGACTCAAAATGGAGATGTTGGGTTCTATGGCTGTTAAGCTATACAAAATTCTAGAGCTTAGTTCGGTTGTAGATTAGTAATGAGTAAGGTCATAGTAAGGTTCTTTTAAATAGAATCTATGGCTGTTTTTTTTTCGCCACTGGTAAGTTGGTGGTAAGTTGGATCATCAACGGGAACTACTTGGAGGATCATCCGATCATCCCATGTAGGAAGTGGTTTTTTAAGTGCAGAATTAAAGCCTGGTTAGGGACTGATTTCCAGAATCGTTTGAAGGGAAAATCATGGAAAATCATCAGGATAAATTGGATAAATCTCATTTTTTTGGGGTCAAATAACTATGGATTGCTGATAATTTTTTCCCCTAAGCTCATCCTATCAATGACAGTGAGTCGTAGATTATCCCATAATTTATACATGGATGAGCTAAGCTATTTCTTACGGTAACAGTTACGACTTCTCCATGGATGACTCGCTTTAGGAGGATGACGAAGGCTGTGAGCATGGACCTCAGCTATCCTTTTTTATTGATCACTCTATGTGTATGTGTACATGATTGTAGATGTATACATGCCCTCTAATAAACTAACACAGCTGTGGACAATCACCATCTTGAATAGGTAAATTAACCAACTAAATGGGCAATTTTCAATAGCTATGTTAAATTACCAGAGGCTATATATGTGTATAACTGTGTATATCTAATATAAATATTAATGTTTTCATGCGCCACTGTAACAAGTTGCGGTTGTTCTTTTCACACTCCAACTTTCAGGAGATTGGACCCTCGATCCATTGGTTCCATAGGGATTCATACATAGAAAATCATCATGATAGGAGCCACGGAGAATCTATGATTTATAATCTTAAGGTTTCAGACATGATCATAGAAATAGACAAAACATGATTCTGGTTATAAAATCATGGGATTATGGTATGTGGTCATGGGATGATGCTTTGTGGTATGTTGTGATGAACAGTTTAGACATGGATAGAAAGGGGGCAGGGCCTCCCTGCAAATTCAGTAAGCTGCCGCGCTGCCTAAGATGTGTGGAAACAAAGATGCAACCTGGCTCAAATTTCACTCACTCCTAAATAGACATCGATGGCCACAGAGAAATCCGACCAGCCTTTCAACTGGAGCGTCATCTTGGTGCCTACAATGCAGCAGAGACCTCAACTAAAATAGATTTCCTGTCTGACATGGCCTGAAGATTAGGGAAACTCAGAACCAGCGATTGTCATCGATTTTCTGTCTCCATCTCCACACGCCAGCTCTGAAGCATTGTGTTCTAAAAAAAGGGCTGCGACGCGGTGCGAATCGCCGAGTCAGGAACCGCTGCGCCATGCGCCAGCTGCGCCATGGTGGGCGTCTTGACGTACAACATCCACAGCGGGGTGGGCACCAACGGCGCCTACGACTTGGAACGTGTGGCTGGGGTGATCCGCAGATCCAAGGCTGAAATCGCATGCCTCCAGGAGGCGGTTGGATGGATATTCGGAGTGGTGAGACTGGAGGGTTGGCAGAATGGTTTTGGGGCATTTTACTTGAAGGAAAGGTTGATATGGTTGATGAGGTAATTACACCAGATGATATGAGGATTGGTGGGGCTGGGAGCAAGAACAATGCGGCTGCAGGTGGAGGTGAACAAGCAGCTGAGACGAGCTCGCAGGTGGTCAGCGATGCGCCTTTTTTGCAAACCAAGTTAGCTAACTATGAGGTGCAACGTCGGAAGAAAACGTTGGAAGGATTCTAGATTCACCAGAATCGTTGGAGGGGTACCAAGTCCTGTGGCAACGGGATATACTGTCGGTAATTCCAGTTGGCCCTGACGTTCGGCACACTTTCACGCTTTCCGCCCACTTTGGGTTCCAGCTAACCATCCCTTTGTTGTTGTTGTTGTTGTTGTCGTTGTCGTTGTCGTTGTTGTTGTTGTTGTTGTTGCTGTTGCTGCAGGGATACCATCATGTCCCCAGGGTCGCGGATGCTTGCACATGGCCAGTCCCTTTTTGGGTTTGTATCCCTACACATATTTCTTGATTTGATCAGATCTACCAACCGGTTTTTTGTCCGTGTGCACTGTATATAGCCATGATGCTTCCACAACATGCCAGTGGCTCCCCAAAATGCTAGAAGAATTCTTCCCCGGCATTTTGGACGGAAGCCAAATACTCTAACTCTACAATCGTCCAGCTTCTATAAATGATTCCCCAAAAATGGTGGGCCAAGCGCCATACATTTGTGGCCAAGGCACGCTGATGACCAGCCGCAGGTGATTGCGAAAGCCTGCGGCTTGAAGAACTGCGCCTTCGCAGCCACGCTGAAGGCCTCCTTCCAGGAGGTTCCTTGGATTCGATTGGGAAGGGATGGGATGGCCGGAACTTCCGACATTAAGAGTGACATTGAGGGGTGGAAAGCAGGCAGTGGAAGACTGGAGGTGATTCCAAGGTCCAATGAGAAAGTGCACATCTCGAGAATTGGACGGAAGGAATTGGACCCATTTGTAGGACCCCTTGATGGATTCTGATGCCATGGCTGAGGCCAGGTGTTGGAGTGGAGAAGTCTTAGTGGGCTCTCAAGAGGCCTCCTATGGTCTGGCAACACTCACCAGGCTGGAGCGCAGAACTCGGACTTAGCTGAAGCATGTTCTTCCAGGTTGAGATTTCTTGTGCTTCTTTATTTATTATGGAGATGATGGCATGATGATGGATTATTTTGATGGCTGGTCTCCACGTTTGCAGCAATTCGTTCCAGAAGGGGGTTGCCAGATGGAAGGTTTCACACTGCAGAAAGTGATGCTGATGATGAGGACGAAGAATAGGCAGCACAAGAAGACATAGACGACGTATTGAATTTCGGTCGGAGGACCTACATGAGCCGGTATGTGAGCCAGAAAAGAGGGGTTTCTTCAACCTACAGAAGTTCAACATCGTTCAATTTGATTAAGTTCTTGACCTCCGAAGGTGTTTGAAGCTACTGAAGTGTGACTGCTCCCGGAAGGTTCCCGATTCTCGACACGCGACAGATGATGTTCCAACGCTCCGGGCCTTGTTTAGAGGACTTGGGCTGGCCGGACATCGAAGACACCAAAAAACAAGTGACCGGTTCTCTTTTCAGCAGATAATATTGCTAAACGGCCAAAAGTGAGGTCGTTTTCCATGTTTGACCTTGAGAATATGCGATCCCACACGATTTGGGACAGATCTTCCAGAGGGATATCCAAATACCTACTTGGTGCTTCACTCCAGTCAGTAGGTGGGTTAGGGTTATAACATGTTATAACATGTTGTAACCACTGTTATAAGTAAAATAAGTAGGGTTGCTTAGTCAAGTTTTTTTTCCTCCTCCTCACTTACACCCCAATCCCTTTGCGAGGTGAACCATCCAAGTACCCAAAAAGGGCAACAGACTGTGCTGGAGGACGGCGACACGTTGCACATGGATCGGCAAGTGCAGCCCCGAGGGGCCTTGGCAGTGCCTCAGTAAAAAATTCAACGAGCAGAAAACCGGGGGATTTCTTCGATTCATATCTGATTGGGAAAAAACCATCAGAAAACAGGGTGATTCATTGGAATGGGGATTATATATAGAAGGGGACACCCAAGAAGCAGATTTATGCCACTGCCAGCAGACAAGCAGATTGCTCAAAACACTCACCACTCGTGAGGTTTATCTGCTTACTACAGTCCAAAATGCATTTATACCCCAAAGATCCAAAATCTGCTTATTACAGTTTAATTTTCTACTGTGGTAATTGTTGCCGTGCAGATTTTATTGGGCTACGCCTGTGCCCTGGAATTTATTGGGCTACGCCCTGGAATTTATCAGGGTCAATGAAGGCTTCAACATCGGTGAACCGGCATGTGCCCTCATCTAGCATATCTGAGTGAGATGCCCGAGCTTTTGTGTTGTTTTCGCAAGTCCACATATTTTCCTGACATCCCCAAAAATGGGACTTGACCCTTGCAAAGAAAATATAAACAAAAAATAGACACACACACATATATCTATATATATATATTTATGCATGTATGTGTTTAAAGTTGTCCATTTTGGTGGTCTTTTGGATTTTGCCCATAATATGCTCTGTTGTGTTGGAGCCTTCTTATCTACCATGGCGATCATGTGGGGTGTGACAAGCAGATTGTTAATCTGCTTATTACAGGTCCTTTCGGTTTCTTTGAACACTGTCCTTTGAACGCCTGATAGTGTCCTCCTATCAAATGGAGAGTAATAAGCAGATTGACAATCTGCTAGTTACAGGTCTTGAATGTTTTGACACCATTTTATTTCAAACATTGAGAAAATGATAAAAAACTATGTAAAAAAACAGAAAAACAATGAGAAATTCATGAAAAACTATTAAAAAACAACCATGAAAACAATGAGAAAATCATGAAAAACTATGAAAAACAGATTGAAAACAATGAGAAAATGATGAAAAACTATGAAAACCAAAATCAAAACAATGAGAAAATCATGAAAAACTATGAAAAACAAAATGAAAACAATGAGAAAATCATGAAAAACTATGAAAAACAAAATGGAAACAATGAGAAAATCATGAAAAACTATGAAAAACAGAATGAAAACAATGAGAAAACCATGAAAAACTATGAAAAACAGAATGAAAACAATGAGAACATCATGAAAAACTATGAAAAACAGAATGAAAACAATGAGAAAATCATGAAAAAACTATGAAAAACAGAATGAAAACAATGAGAAAATCATGAAAAACTATGAAAAACAGAATGAACACAATGAGAAAATCATGAAAAACTATGAACAATAGAATGAAAACAATGAGAAAATCATGAAAAACTATGAAAAACAGAATGAAAACAATGAGAAAATCATGAAAAAACTATGGAAAAAACAATGAAACCAATGAGAAAATCATGAACAACTATGAAAAACAGAATGAAAACAATGAGAAAATCATGAAAAACTATGAAAAACAGAATGAAAACAATGGGAACATCATGAAAAACTATGAAAAACAGAATGAAAACAATGAGAAAATCATGAAAAACTATGAAAAACAGAATGAAAACAATGAAAAAATCATGAAAAACTATGAAAAACAGAATGAAAACAATGAGAACATCATGAAAAACTATGAAAAACAGAATGAAAACAATGAGAAAATCATGAAAAACTATGAAAAACAGAATGGCAACAATGAGAAAACCATGAAAAACTATGAAAAACAGAATGAAACCAATGAGAAAATCATGAAAAACTATGAAAAACAGAATGAAAACAATGAGAAAATCATGAAAAACTATGAAAAACAGAATGAAAACAATGAGAAAATCTTTAAAAAAACTATGAAAAACAGAATGCTTTAAAACAGAATGCTTTAATAAAACAGAATGCACTACATCGGGGTACCACAACGGGAAACATAAAAACATGTTTTAAAGCATTCTGTTTTTCATAGTTTTTCATGATTTTCTCATTGTTTTCATTGTTTTTTCCATAGTTTTTCATTATTTTCTCATTGTTTTCATTCTGTTTTTCATAGTTTTTCATGATTTTCTCATTGTTTTCATTCTGTTTTTCATAGTTCTTCATGATTTTCTCATTGTTTTCATTCTGTTTTTCATAGTTTTTCATCATTTTCTCATTGTTTTCAGTGACTGCAGGGCCATCACCATTCAATTGCAAGAGGCTGTATAAAATCGCGGACTATCACACACACACACACTGGTATCCCAGTCACCTTCAGATGAAGGATCAGGGTCGCAAATTGAGCTGTGAAAATGACAGGCTTCAGCAGTTCCTCTGTTTGCTTGTTCCTCTGCTTGATACCTACTTCCTTGAAAAAAAAACGTTACTGCACTTCATGAAAAAGATTGCGGTGAGACCAAGCAAGGTCCAACACCCGGAAGTACACACTGCATGTGCTGACCTGTATTCCTAAGTCGCCTTCGATGTCAGGGACACGAACAAGTGCAGCTGACCTGATTTACCTAAACAGCCTGACTGCAACAGCTTGATTAACAGTTTCACATGAGCAGGTACGTCAGAAAGGCGTCCCTTTCTGATGTCACAGATCAAAGCAAGCGTCTTTGTTAGTGCCAGACTTGCAATGATCCCTGGCACCCCCTGCATGCTCGAAAATTGAAAACATCCTGGTCCTAGCTAAAATCGCTGCGTGGGAACACCGGAAGTATCTCTTAAGTCGTCATCTTTCGGACTTCTCCACAGGAAACACACTGCGCAAAATCGTACGCTTCTCCGCGCTCATCCTCTTCCTGACTTCGCCATCTCATGATCTACATTACATGCATACATGGTGAATGCGTAGACATTCTTCAAAACTGATCCAACTTCTTGGAAATGCGCGACGCTGATAGGCAAACCGCCACGGGCAAAACATGTTTTTCTGAAATCATCATTCTCTTTTGATGCCTTCGCCGTCTTCTTTGTGGATTGCCGTTGTGCAAATTCTGCTGTCTGTTAATAGCATGCTGGATGGTTGCGAAATAACGGAAACGAAGGAAATTGGCGCTTGCGAAGTCCTTAGAGCACAGGAGTTGACACACACAGTATCCCCTCAAGCGGGGTCGAACATTCGAGACAGAGAGAGGACAACAGGGAAAAATCAGCAATGCACTACTTAAGGTGGAATCTTACATGCAGGCGACTATGTCAAATAACCCACCCTCTTTTTACTCAGCGATACGCGCATGGTGCTACTGCACTACACTGATGACGAATTTGTCGGCGCATCTTTATTTTGACCTGTTCCAATGTTTTGCAGACCTGGCTTTGTTCATAACCGTTGTCGATGAAGAACCCGCAAAGACGCCACGTTTGCGGTTCAATTTCTGTACATGGAAATGAATACTTGAAAATAAGCGCGAGTCTGCTACGTAGGCCCGAATAAAGCAATTTCAGAGAACAAGCGCCGTGGGGATGTCGAATCTGCCACTTGTACTGTGGTTGTATATATGTAATACGTCTTTGATTTGGCAAAACGTCAAAACCAAGAAAATAGTTGTCATTGACAATCTCCAGCTCTACCGGTGGGATGTAAAAATCATCCCGCAGTAACGTCTGAACAGCCGGCGTTTTCTTCGCATTGTCTGACATGAGTATGACACGGTTGTCTACATACCTCCAACAATTGAAAACATGATTGGTCGCCAACATATTGCGGAAAGAGCGAAGCCATGAAATCTCAATAGCAGATACAGCAATCTCTGACAGAATGGGGCTAATCTGGTTTCCCATGCATGTACCCCGAATTTGTTTGTAAATACCGCCAACAGCGGTGAATGTTCCACAGTCGAAAGACAGCTGAACAATTGAAACTAAATCAGCGATTCCAAACGTTTTGTTGTTTGCAGCGAGGCTATGTTTTGAAAATCCAGAATGCATTGCCGACTTCTTTACGCTGCTGGTGATGTCCACCATTACTGTTTTTGAATGCGACTGAGCTGTGTACTCATCAACCAAACGTTTTACCATCTGCAAAAGTCTGTCCTGAGGGATGCTGTTGAAAAACCCTACCAAGTCATCGTTGTGGAAACTCAGCTCTTCATCCACGTGTGTATGCGCAAATACATAATGAAGTTTCTGCCACATGACTGGCATGGTACTTCTGCCAAAATTCTCCCCCCAAATTGTAAACAGAATCATTTTTAACACCAGTGCGGCACCAGTAAGCAGCTTGGCCAGAATAGATCCGCGATACGCAACGATCGTAGGGCCTGACAGAAACTGCTTCTTCTTTTTGAGAAGGACATACCCATACGGTAGTGAGGCTTTCTCGTCTACACCCCATGCATACCGCTTTTTTATCCATGTGGGAACACTGCGCAATGCGTCTTGAAGGTGCGATTCTTTAGATCCGTCCAGTTTTTGAAAAACATCCGGAACATTCCAAGTGCTGAGCGAAGCTTGGTAATACAGTAAAGGGCAAAACATCATGAGGTGTCCTGGCTGATGATCCTGACAATGCACAGTGAAATATTTCAGAACATGCCGTTTCAAGTACATTACTCGCTTCATGGTAAGGGTGGCTTCGCGCAAAGCACGGCGTTTGTGATGTATTGAATGTTGCTGCCATTGCTCCTCCAAGAAATCTGTAAACTGAGATGATGTCAACGTAGGCAAACCCTGCCGCTTACACCAACGGTCAAATCTTTGCTGCGCATCTTTGATATATGTTGTCTTGTTGGGAAACACTGGTGTGTGACTATTGTGCACCAAATGCATAGCGAGATCTGGATCCAGTCTACAAGCAATGTCACGAGCTTCAGCATAAAAATGTCCGCCGGTTTTTGGTAATTCTGGAAAAAACTTTGCAATGTCCGAACAGTGACAAATAGGCTGAACTTGGTGATGATTCCAAATCAGTCTATGAAAGCTTTGATGTGAAGCCTCACGTACAGCAGCCGTTGGTAAATGAAAAGGGATGGCCCAAGGTTTTGTTGAAATTATGTATTTACGAATCCATTTACGACAATTGTGAAAGAACTGAGGATGGCTTAATGCTCCAATGGAAAATGGTGTAGCAGCGACTGGAACCGACATATTCCTGAACGCCATTACCTTTTTGAGGTGGCTGACACATTTTGATCGATTAGGTTGCTCCAAATGATTGCAAAGCCTGTGCAAGGCGTACACTTCCGCATCAGTGACGTCTCTAGACCGAAGAGCTTTTTGCGCTTCAAACTCCATCTTTGTATTACTGCTAAGTTGCCATAAAAAATCAAAACCTCTGTGAGTAGACATTGGGGCGACATTTTGGGTGCGAAAATGGCCTTGCAGTCTGCGTCTAACTTTTCTCCACAACCTGTGACCAATGGAAACGCGAGAACAACTTTGCGACCTGTCTGTCAGTTGCAACCGGCGCGCAGTGTAACGAACCAGCCTGTTGATAAAAGGATGGTTCAAAAGTGGCTGCCACTGTCCAATGTAAACGTGTTCCTGAACCCAGCTTTGTTTGTATGTATCCGTGCACAAAAGGACGATTGTACCACACGAATCATAATTGTTGTTGCTTGCCCACCATTTTGCTGCAAGCTCCGCTTTTACAGGCATCTGAGATTTTAGTTGTCGAATTTTCGTCAGTCGGTTCCATTCTCGCTTGGACATGCCACATGATGTACTGCCAACGTACCAGCGACCATTTGGGATTGAAAACCGTTGTCCGCATTGAAAAGGTACTTTTACATACACGATATTCTCATGTTTGAACAAGGACCAAGTGTATGTATGAATTGTGATATTCAATGTTTGCAGTTTTTCCCGAAATGCACGTGTCCGAAAGGAAGGAAACTGCTCGAAATAAACCAATGCAAGGAGAAGAAGCCCTTGCGCCCCCATAGCATGATTTCTTTGTTACAATCGCGCAACTGAATCAATGCCATCGTAAAAAACTGCAAGAATGTTTGCATATGTTGGACAAGCTGACTTTTTTCCAAGGCATCCGGAGCATTCTGCGAGTACTCTAACACTAGTCAGCCAGCTTTGAAAGCCGAAACCGTAATAAATTGAGTCAATGTCTTTGGTGGGGATGTGCCGAGCTGGAAAGGAAGCCCCCACTTGACTGCAGCTGCCTGCAACTCTGGTTTCTTCACATTGGTGAGGATCTTGGATGCTTTCTCAGCAAATTTGTCAAATTGTTTCGAAGTTTCAGCTGTCATCTCTTGGCGAAATTCCGAACACCACTGCTTTACATCTTTGATGTTTGATGTTTGGGTCTGGGGCGTCTTTGGTTGCATCAATGAATCCAGGGAGCACTCCATGATCTTGGTTTTCTTTTCAGGTGGGGCGTGTGCATCAAAAAGTGGCAGACGCTTGTCAGCTCGAATCCTGGCTTCATTCTGATCATTTGCAATATTCTGGGGTCCTGTCTTTGTGGGTGTCAGCTGAATACCATGTTCATTGGCTTTCTGTTCATATCGGCGAAGCTTTTCCTGCAAGGCACCAACCTGAGAACTAGTATTGGAACTGCTGGGCTTGACTTGCGCGTACTTGTCCAAAACTTCAATGACTTTCAGAGACATAGGATCAATGAAATCCTTGGCCTCAGAATGCTTGTTTGGAATGGGCAAGTCTGGATGCGTGTCACGAAAAATCTGTTCTGCCATCATGTCAATGTCCCATTGCTTGTTACGAAGGTGGTGCAGAATCCTGGAACATAAAACGCCTTCTGCAATACTCCTGGTCAACACCATTCCAGTGTAACGGCCTGCACTTAGAGGTCTTAGGGACCATTCTTCGAGACCATTCCTGGCAAGCGAAGCAACTGTAACCTGTTCCACTGGGAGTCCCGCAATTCCTTGCTTGCGACTCCAAGCCGTAGCTTGAACTGTACGGTGCAAGGGAGGATTGCGTGAAATATCTAGATGATATTCATCAGGTCTGAAGGATGACGGTAACTCATTGTCGCGAATGCTGGATTTGACTTCAAAGGTGGAATCTTGCCGTTGAGAATAGTTGTCCTGATGCCAGTCTCGGCTACGCCACGATCGATCATCATCCCATCGATTCCACTGACTACCCCAGGATGACATACCTACGAATTGAATTGGATGTTGGATGCTCTTGAGACAAATCCTACCAGAAGAACAACTGTGGAGAAAACATGAACGACTGAAAACTCATGAAACGACAAACACGTGGCACACTTTACTTACTTGATCTAGTAGGTATAAACACAGAGAATGTCATTTAGTGAGCAGATTCACCGTTGCTTAGCTGTCACATGACTCTCGCACATGTACTGTAATTCTGAAACCTACATCAGCCACACGGCATCGCCGCCGTTTTTTGAATTATCAACTGTTTTTCGTTTTGTTTTGTTTCTTGGCACAGATACATGACGACCACTGGCAGCAAGCATTTTTCACACAGTCAAGAAAATTCATAAACCTGTCGTACGTTGCAAAAATCAGCCAAGAGAAAACTCCATCAACTGTGGATTGGGAGGCATGATAAAAGACCAACCCTGCGACCTGCTTTCGGGAGCTTCGTCCAACCGAGCGGGTCCAGAGCCAGAGCAAGGTTCAATAAACCAAATATGATCAATAACTGTATGGTTGAAGTGAATACACCAGCGGCGATCTCGAGGGCGGTGTGTCAAGAGGCATTCTTCAACCTCCTGTTGTTCCTGGACCACGCCTCCACTTGCAACCCTGCGATGAGATGCTACCACTCTTCCTGAAATAATGAAGCCCGAGCTGTTCTTCCCTGCCTGAGACCGTTGCAGAATGATGCGTAAAATGTTTTCCTCTGCGAGGTCGTATGTGGCAGTTCCGAAAAATCCACTCAATGGTCTGTCCATCCATACCTGATCCCTACAAGTAGGGGCAACAATGCCCTGTTTCAGTACACCGATCAAACCAGCAGGGGACGTAGCATGACACCACACATATGCATTCTTGTTTGTGTCATGGGTCTGCAAATATCCAGGCATTCCTGTCACAGGAATCTTCCAAATTCGACGTCCCTCAAATTCATGTGGAATAAACTTTAGGATGCAAGCAAGAGGAAAAGAGGCAGCAATGATGGCTTTTGTCAGTGTGTACAATGCAGATTCAGGTGGATAATCCTGATTTGACGGGCACTTCTGCTCCAGTCGTAGCTTCACTTCTTGTACAAACGGATCTGAATTTCGGAGTTGACATGCTAACTGGTACATGGGGTAAATCCACTGAGCTCTATCCCTACTGAGCGAAAGCTTTTCTTTTACCCAATCATAATCCGGAACTGTCATCTGAGTCCGAAGCTGTCTAATCGGACCAGGCGGACCAACTTGGTTTCGCATCGCAGCAAGATTTTTGTGAAACAAATCATCCTTTGCTGGAAGTAACTCATCTCCATCCTTTTCAGGTACATTGCGAGTCGTTCGATCCAACGGAACTAAAGGTCCAGGGGGCGTGGCTTTTGCAACTGCTCCCTCAATGTAAAATTTGGGTACCACATTGAATTATCCTGGGGGAGGTGACAGAGGTCGTGAATCCTTCACAGCTTCGCGACCCTTTTTCTGAGGAACCATGGCCCATGCTGGTAAATGAACTTGAGAAACAGAACCAGAAAACTCATCAGGATAGCCGGAGTGTCCACGTCGACTGCTAGTACCTCTATCTCTAGAAAAAGACCTAGAGTCACGATCACGTCTAGTGCGTCTAGGTAAACTTCGATCCTGAGGTCTATGTGGCCGCCGTTTTTGAACCGACCTAGACCGCGCTCGATGTGTAGAGCCCGGTCTTGCACAAGATCCGCCGAAATGAGGAAAATGTGTCTGGGTTCTAGATCTTGGAAGAGGTGGCAGATTTTTGCCATTCTTGCCTGGGCTTGTAATATCATCACCCGCCCGTCTGGACACACTGGATCTTGATCTGCGTAAAGGGGATCGATCACGATTGTGAATAGAATGTTGCGTATCTTCAATACGATGTCTGGAGACGCACGGAACATTGGCAGGGTGCTCAGGAGGAATAGGTACAGCTGGCAAGTCTCGTGAAGACTGCATATCCCTGCGAATATGTTCCGACATACCTGTGAAATCACAGTGTTGTTGTCCTGCTGTCGATGTCAATGTATGTTGCATCCACTCTGTAGAGCTGCTGCCAGCACCACCAAAACAGATAATGAAATTATGCGGGGACGACATGTCGAATTCGAAAATGCAAGGTTCAGAACGTCAAAGGAACATGAACATGCATGCAATACAAACAGAAATCTTTGAAAAAATAGTTCGTAGTGATTCTTTCGATATCATGTGCCATGAATGAAGTTTGAAACCTGTCATATACAAAGCATGCTGCAACGGAACCCTGTCAGTTGATCAAGAAATTATTTGCGGAAAACGGGAAATGGCACGATCAAAGTCAAGCAACTCAGTCACATTTTGGGACAAACATGCTGACAAGCAACTCAAGTGCATCACAGAGCAAGATATCTTGTAGTAGAAACAACTAGCGCGCGAATGCGCAGAAAGGAAAAACGCGTTTGGCGCCAAACCAACAGATCCCCTGCTGATTTGGAAACAGTGACCTGTTTGGAGAAAAGATATGCACAAAGAGGTGGGAGCTAGTACTATTGCAGCTGCCGTTGTGTTGTCAGGAACTTGCTCTTTGTAGCTTTTGCGACACTTGTCGTTCAAGTTTCCTTTTGTGTTTTACAGTTTATGTACACACCAGACAAGAACGCCGATGTAGACGTGGAATCACTGGTGAGAATGAGCAACTACCCTCTCCGAAGAACCAAGGAACCTTGCAACGAGAAAAACGGGGGACGAACCCTTTCCGTGGAATCCCTGAATAGATCAGGCCCGGTGCTGTTCCAAGCTTTGGGTCTTTTTTGTTGCGTAAAGAAGAACAGTGCTACGGGAAAAACGGTGGGGCAGACCCTTTCCGTGGAATCCCTGTAAAAACAGGCCCGCATACTGTGGAATCTCCGATAACCGCTACTACGGCGGTGGAATCGCCTGGCGCCCCAGGTCACGGCCAGCTCTTTGTCAGAACTCTGACCGGTACACACTGGTATCCCAGTCACCTTCAGATGAAGGATCAGGGTCGCAAATTGAGCTGTGAAAATGACAGGCTTCAGCAGTTCCTCTGTTTGCTTGTTCCTCTGCTTGATACCTACTTCCTTGAAAAAAAACGTTACTGCACTTCATGAAAAAGATTGCGGTGAGACCAAGCAAGGTCCAACACCCGGAAGTACACACTGCATGTGCTGACCTGTATTCCTAAGTCGCCTTCGATGTCAGGGACACGAACAAGTGCAGCTGACCTGATTTACCTAAACAGCCTGACTGCAACAGCTTGATTAACAGTTTCACATGAGCAGGTACGTCAGAAAGGCGTCCCTTTCTGATGTCACAGATCAAAGCAAGCGTCTTTGTTAGTGCCAGACTTGCAATGATCCCTGGCACCCCCTGCATGCTCGAAAATTGAAAACATCCTGGTCCTAGCTAAAATCGCTGCGTGGGAACACCGGAAGTATCTCTTAAGTCGTCATCTTTCGGACTTCTCCGCAGGAAACACACTGCGCAAAATCGTACGCTTCTCCGCGCTCATCCTCTTCCTGACTTCACCATCTCATGATCTACATTACATGCATACATGGTGAATGCGTAGACATTCTTCAAAACTGATCCAACTTCCTGGAAATGCGCGACGCTGATAGGCAAACCGCCACGGGCAAAACATGTTTTTCTGAAATCATCATTCTCTTTTGATGCCTTCGCCGTCTTCTTTGTGGATTGCCGTTGTGCAAATTCTGCTGTCTGTTAATAGCATGCTGGATGGTTGCGAAATAACGGAAACGAAGGAAATTGGCGCTTGCGAAGTCCTTAGAGCACAGGAGTTGACACGCACACACACACACATATATATATATAGTACATATAATTATATATACATATTTAGAAGAAAAAAACAATCCACCTTTTGGGATTGACCTGTAAGAAGCAGATTCACAATTCCACCACTTTTCCCAAATTCCTGGAATCTGCTTATTACTGGGTCAGTTTTGGGGCAGGTCATTTTTGGTAGGGTCTTATTTGAGGAAAATCCCTGATTTTGAGGTGTCATAAGCAGATAAAAATCTTCTTATAAGACGTCCCAAGCTATAAACCAACACGCGGATCCCACCACCCCAAATTGGGGCAGAAGGTGGTAAATCGCTGATGAACTGGCACTTGCATGCACTTGCTGCTTTTAAATACCACAATTTCCAGCCCTATATGGGATGATGGGGCCCGAATGACTAGCATCTGCCAGGGGGGTTCACACCATATCCATATTACCCATGGCTTTCCCAACTCATCACCTGGGCCCCACGTCACACCCGACTGCCAGGTGCTGTTAGATTTGACCTCGGAAGATGCCAGGCCCATGTGGGTCATCAACACCCACTTCTCCCACAGGAACGATGGCTGGGACGGGATTGCTGCACCCGAAGAGTCTAGAAAGAGCAAGTTATAATAGAAAAGCGGGATCATCAGGATCCATGTGCATCCACAGCTGTATTTTTGGGTTCCATCTTGAAATTCGGCCACGCATACGTGAGTGTGCCCGACTCTTTGCATATTCATAGGGAGAGGGAATCTTTTGGATTTCGGATATGTTTGGAATTGTATAGTTTGTTACTTGTGCATCCTCGGTTCATTGTCCAGGTGACATTCTCGCCTCATGTCACTCTTCCCCTGTGGGGTTTCAGGATGGCATCGAAGGAACAACGCCGGCAAGCGCGGGAGGTGCAGCCTAGATTTGGTGCTGGGTGGTTCGAAGGGAACATTTATATAGAAGAAGAACACTTGGTGACTTGGTATTTTCGGATATTTTTGGTGTGATTGATTTTAGATGATTTTAGGGAGTTTCCAGTAAATTGTCACTCAACACATCATCTAAAACGTTTTTTTGGAACTTGCTACTTGTCCTACCTGAGATGATCCATATATTTTTTCGGATGGGAACCACTTTTGCAACCGGTGAGGAGAAGAAATCTGCAGCCATAGAAGGGGATTTTCAGATCCCTCTCCCGTTTTTGGACACAAGTTTGACTGAAATTCCCGCTTTCACTCTCATCACCATGTATATATATATAGTAGCGAACTGAAACTTAGAATGACGTTTTGGAAAATTAACCACACGGATTAACACTTAGAATGCTACAAAAAAGGTTACACATAGAATGAATCCAAGGGTTTTGTGGGCATGTGTTTTATGATTTTTGCTGACTTCCACGTGAATTATGCTTTCCTTGACGATTTTTGTCCCTCCCTGCTGCATTTGTAACACTTAGAATGCCACACCAAACCTTTCCTCTTTCCTTTCCTTTTTCCTTTCCTTTGTCCTTTCCTTTTTCCTTTCCTTTTTCCTTTCCTTGTTCCTTTCCTTTTTCCTTTTCTTTTTCCTTTC